>CM024247.1:846045-1212175 GCA_013421045.1 Propylea japonica
TTCATCGACTGCCCTTGCCGTTTCCCTTTTTCACGTCGTCGGTACCAGTGAAGGTGCACGGTTTTTTCGCACTTATGCGCCTTGGCCGCGAACCGATAGTGGTAGAAGCACATACCACCGACCCGAGTTCGTGATCGGAAACGCGAGCGACGACGTGATGTAGGACCATCGTTGTTTTGCAAGCGACCGCGCACCTTCCGCCCGTAGCTCGTTCACTCGAGACTTTGTTCGTCCAAGCGCACTGTCAACCTCTCCAACACTTCACATAGCTGAGACTTGGCCGGCCGTCGATGATGACGTTTGGTTGGCGGCCTGTGCGGCTATGCTGGCGCGAGCAAGTGGGTTTTTAGGGCATCTTGGCGATTGGAGATGCGAGCAATTCGTCCCTGTCACTCATAAAGTTGACGTTGATCACGTCGGGGTTACCAGTGTTGGGACTGGGTGACCGATTTGGTCGATGCTGAGGTTTAATCAGGCCTCAATCTGCCTACTTCTGATTAACCCGAGGCAGAGACCGTCAACTTCAAACTAAAATATTTTCCGATTTTATTTTCTATCTCTTTTCCAACTTGTGTCGGGTTTTAGGCAGATGGCACTTGAATCGGTGCAACAAACGATTTAGCGGTAAATTTGAATTAATTCTATTTATGCGGCTTTGAATTATTGTTTTGTTGTTTGCAGACACGATGAATGACAAACAAATGAAAAATATGAGGAAAATATAAAAAAAATTGAATTTGATAAAAACATATTTTCTCCTTCATATTTTTTGAATTAATGAATAAATATATTTTAAAAATCAGAACCATCATTAGGCATAAGCCCTTGCATCCCTTAATTACATGTTTCTAATTTTTTGAGTTTTTTGATCGATTTATTTCAGTTTTTTCTTCTTTAAATTTTCTGTTTTTTCCTCTGAACCCACCAGCCAATACCATATTGAATATCGACAAATGGCTGTAATTGTCTTCACTTCTTCAATATGAAGTTCACAATCAAGCCATGAAAAATCGATTGTATTCTTGATGAGTCAGAGGCATGCAAGGTATATTACTGATGTTTCCATTTTCAATGAAGAATTCCTCCAGGGCTGTTATGGTGAATTGGACACTAATATAAAATAACCGATTTTGTCCATCCACCCATCCTTTGTAAGAATGAAAATTATGCAGATCTGAATCATCTGAGACAATAGAGAAATACATCGGGCACAGGTCAATTTCTTATGCAGACCCTTCAAAATATATCCGGCAACATAGGCTAACCCGAAAAAAGTTGTTAATTTCCAGCAACCACATCAGCCTCAATATTTTGAAGGATTTCGTATCTGGCGACTTCTGGCATCACACTGACAGGAACTTCATAAGAAATTGATTCCTCAACAACATCGCTTTCCATGAAGGATCTTAAGTTGCTCAGCAAGTCGAATCCATCTGCTTCACATTTTGAAGCATTGGCAATATGAATCAAATTATTTAAATTTGGGTTTTCAAACTACCAACAAATTGAAAAGCAGAAGGATTGTCATTACATCCACAACCAGATCTAATACAACCAAATAGATTTTCCAATGAATCCATTCCATTGATTTATAGATCTGGACGAAGTACTTCTGATCCTTTATTTCTCATGTAGGCCCATATTTCTTGTATTGCATTCAAGATGTTAACCAGCCTAATTGAGAAGAAGGTTTTGTTGTTTTCTTCTGGCCATTTTTCAACATCCTTTTGAATTTCCAGCTCTTTACCATCTGAAATGCCTTCGGCCAATATGCGTGATGTTGAGAGTCCTTCGAATATAATGCCTCAGCTCCTTGCCAGATTGTCGGAAATTCCATTGAATCTATCGAACAACTCGTCAACATTAAGCATAAATTCAGCTGTATCAATTGCGTCTTGACCCATGGTCCCAATAAACAACATTAATTTATTAGCGCTCACAGTATGTAGAAAATGAAGCTGCTGCAATCATATAACAAAATGATTGTAAGAGTTAAATAAAAGATTTTCACATTCATTTTTATCAACGGTTCAGAGAAATAGTTATGCTGTGAGAACTAATTTCGAACTTCAAATTCAACAATTATTCTTGTTAGTTGTATCACTGAGTGTCAAAGTGATAAGTATGAAATCAAAATGTTACTGAAACCCATTGAATAATACAGATTGAAAAAATTTTTTTTGGAAGAATGAACAGATTTATTACCACATGATTTGATAAATAAAACAATGAACTGTTTAATGAAAAAATGATGAAATATGAAAAATCAAATGAAACTTACCCTCCGGATCAAGGAATATAAATAGGCTGAAGTGGTGTAGCTCATGACTTGGGCAGGAATATGGACCTTCATGGCATAACTCATGATTGGTTTGAAGAAATGATCCTTTAGTTTGAACAGAGACCTGTGGGATAAATGCTTGCCTTGTCATGTTCGTAGGCCCGAACTACATCTGAGAATTTGGCCTCTATGGTAGTTTTGAGTTTCTCCTATTCGAACATTTATTTGCAACATCATACTTCCTGAATAGGGAATAAGTTCTTCTTCAAAAGATGGGGTGGATCATACATTGTAAATATTTTTTTGTTGTGTTGAACAAGAAATATGGTCTTTCCACACAATATGGTCTTTCAGATATTTTACATTATTTACACCCATATCGCATACTGTTCCAACTATATCTAGTTTTGCAATGTTTGAAGCAGCTTCAATTACTTCAAACAGACAGTCCTTCATAAAGTTCCGAGCTACAACTTCCATGGTGAAATAATATGCAATGGGGTTGTTTCCACTTACGATTTAATCCAACTACCATGAATACCAAGGCCTTCCTAGCAGACTTCTTTTCACAATCGCTTCTCTTCCAAAATCTTCAAACCCTATTATCCTTTTCCTGCCCTTGTCATAATAAAGATTTTCCTTTGTCCATTTTCGTCGAATAGCAACATACAACAGGGATCAAGGTCCGCAGTTGTATTCTTATGAATATTTAGGAAGATACTGTTATTTATTCCTGCATTAAATGGAACCTTTTGCAGCAAGCTCAAAATGGTTTTTCTGGATGGAAGAGCTACAAAATATCTCAACAATTCATAGCACCTTGGACTCTTCCTGAATAAGAACAAGACAACAATCTTATCGTCCAAGGTCCATCTTCTGCCCTTTGTATTCTTGACTTTTGCAGCTCTCAATTGCGCCATCATAAAGTTCCACGCTGTTCTGCCCATATTTTTGTGAGATCTTTGACTTCTGGGATATCAGCCATCTCCAAAATAGCTTTAAGCGTACTAGATTTTTCCCTGACACTGCCATTTTATTTTTCTCAATTGGTCTTCCCTTGATATATAATTCTCACTAATTTTTTCTGGGGAAGATGTAGTAAGGGAGAAGTTGGGTATATTTCGGAATATTTTTCCTTTTCTTTGGGTGTTTTAGGCTGCTCCAGTTCAGTATTTTTTGTTACAGATTCAACATCTGAAAATGATATAAAAATTATGAAGTCTCACTGATATAAGTGTAGCAAAGGTTGTATTTCATTTTTCAAACGATAGGTTTTCCATTGGTAGAACTGATGGAACACAAAAATTCATTCAGGTCGCACCAGTGCGCTTGAGTTCTCGCAATGAAGAACGCTATGAGTGATTTCTATAACTATACCTTCAGCATCATGATGAATGTCAAGATCCATTGAACTTGATTGCTATCTTCAATTCTACATCAATTGTGGAAGTTGAAGGAACTTGATTGCTTTCTTCTTTCGAATTCTACGTGAATTGTGGAGGTTGAGTAAAGTGCGTCAAGTGCGATATTGAAAAATCGAGTCGGAATTGCGTCAACTCCCAACTTGTAATCCACCGTGTTCATATACATGTCCGCGAAGAAATGATTCGAGCAAATCCTATAATTCCTCAAACACTTGTCTATAGGTTTCATACCTCCTGCCAAAGTTTTGATCTACAGAAATAGTAATTATTAGTATTTAATGCCCATAAATTAATTTGATTTTTCAACTTACTTTTGTACATTGCGTGGAAATAATGCAATTTTGAAACTTCATCCTCTGAAGCACCACAAATTAAACACTTGGAAACCATATTTGAAAAGAATTTCCTTTGACAAACGATGTAAACGAACTCTGTGAACACGTGCGATGAAATTGGAATGTTGCCACGATGAATAGAAAAGACTTAAGCCACAAGAGAGATCACAGATGTGAAATTTTAGTATAGAGAAAGGGACAGTTTGTGTGCTTTTATAACGCTTGGCAAACATCAGGAATACGGTTAGCAGCGCCTCTAGTGGTGCTTGAGAAAATCTGTAACATGGACAGCCTTATACGATTTTCATGGTACAAAGAAGGAAAAATTTCTTTAATTTCGGACAAATTTAGTGAAGGAGATATCCGTCTCTGTTGTCTCTGATGTCGGTTCTCTCTGAATGTATTTATAGAGTAGTTATTCGCTGTTTTTGCGGTGCGAAGTGTGTATACTTCTTTTTTCCGCCATCTTGTACTTGGATTTTTGTTCGTTGTTTTTTTCAAATTTTTTTTTGTGGTTATTCGATGATCTCTCGATGAGAGGGTTCTGGTGATTTTTCATTTTTTCTTCAATGTTGTCGTTCAGGTTTTTAAATGGTCCTTTAGTTCTGGAAATTTGATGTCACTGTGTAGTTGCTCGTTCGTGTGGTACCATGGTGCTCCCAGGGATTGTCTTAATCGCGATGTTCTGAATACGTTTGCAGTCTTCTGAGGTTTTGTTCGGACGTTGTTTTCCAACATGATGAGCGTAGGTCATAATTGGCCGTATTAATCGTTGTGTAGATCCTTTATTTTGTTTCTGTTGTTCAGTTTGCTTTTCTGGTTCAGTAAGGGTACATGTCATTCTTTATTCTTCTTGCTTTCTTGTCACTTGTCTGATGTGTTCGTTGAAGTTTAGTTTTTCGTCTAGTATGACTCCTAGATATTTGGTGTTTTTCGTCCACGGTATGGGTTTGTTGTTCATCCTTATGTTTGTGGTTGGTTTTTTGCCGGTTTTTCTGTGGTAGAAAATGAGTGCTTGGCTTTTTTTCCGGGTTAGCTTTCATTCTCCATTTCTTCATCCATTTGTCCAGTTTGTTCGCAGTGATTTTGGAGATTTTTTTTCTATTTTAGTCATTGTTCTTGAGCTCGTTAGTACGGCGGTGTCGTCTGCAAATGTGGCTATAATTGTTCTGGTGTTTTCGGGATATCGCTGGTGTAATTAGATACAGGATCGGTCCCGAGTATTGATCCCTGCGGGACGCCTGCTTCGATGTTTTCTTCACGGATTCTTCGTTGTTGATGCTGACTATGAATTTTCTGTTGGTTAGGTATGATTTCGTTATTCTTGTCATTTTGTTTGAGATATTTGACTGTTCCATTTTGTAGATAAGGCCTGTGTGCCACACCTTGTCAAAGGCTTTGGAAATGTCTAGGAAAAGTCCTCCGGTTTTTCTCTTCCTTTTTTTCGTTCTTTTTTGATGAAGTGGACTACTCTGTTTAACTGTTGGGGTGGTTGAGTGCTCTTGTCGGAATCCAAATTGTTCGTCTGGGATGATCTTTTTATTTTGGGTTTCTTCTTTGAGCCTGTTATACAGCACTCGTTCGGCTATTTTGCTGGTTGATGATAACAGGCTTATCGGTCGGTAATTTCCTATTTCTCGTCTGGATTTTCCTGGCTTGGGTATCATTATTATTTTTGATTGTTTCCATTGTGATGGGAAGTGTTCAAGTTGGATGATGGCGTTTACGATGGCTTTCAATTTTCTATGGTAACTGCTGGGAGGTTCTTCAGGCTCTGTTTGTGATTTGGTCTCTCCCAGGAGCTTTCTTTGGTTGAGTGTTTTTGATGATTCCTGCTATTTCTTCCGTGGTAGTAAATTCGATGATTTTTCACCGTCGTCAATTTTGAGTTTTTCTTCGAGTTTTTGGGTAATGTCTCGAACGAATTCGTTGTCTTCTATGGGGTTGGGTTTGAATTGTTCCGATAGTTCGTCTGCGAATAGGTTCGCCTTTTGTTTGTCGGTTATTGCTGGTCCGTTTCTTGTCTGTAGAGGTGGAATTTTCGAGGTGGATTTTCTCAGCGCCTTGGCCATTTTCCAGGGGTGTTCTTCATTTTCGTTGATTTTGTCCATTAAATTGTTGAACCTGGTGTTTTGTTGTTCAATCAATTTTTCATGGAGTTCGTTGGTAATTCGGTTCAGTTCTGTTTTGTCCGTTGGTGCTTGGGTTCTGTTGTAGGTTTTCTTCGCTTTTTCTCTTCTTCTTTAGTAGTTCTTGGAGTTTGAAAGTTAGTCGAATGTGAATTTTGGTTTTTTCTATTGTGGTCGTAGATAATAATAGTGCTTCTTGAATTTCTGATTGTAGAGAATTTACTTCTTCTTCCAGTCGCTAGTTGTTGTGATGTTGTTTAGCTTGGTCTTCTTTTCCAGGATTTCTTTGAATATAGGCCAGTTTGTTTTGGATGTAGTGACTTTGTCGGTTTTTTGATTTCCTAGTACCAGGTGCACGACTGTGTGGTCTGACGTGAGGTCGTGTTCGTTATAGCACTGGATGTTCCCCGTGATATTCTTGAGTATGGCTATATCTAGTAGGTCCGGTGTGACGTTTTGTATGAAGTGTGTGGTCCATTGGTCCGGTGACGGTTAGTTTTCTATTTTCAATGTATCGTTCGAGGTTTCTTTCCTTTCTGGTTGATCGTGTTGCTGAACCATAGCGGGTTTTTCGAGTTAAGGTCTCCTGTTATGATCACTTGGTCGTTGGTTTGGGTCATGCTGTCGAATTCTTTCTCGTCGAATTTGTTGTTCGGTGGTAGGTAAGCAGCGTATACGCTGGTGATTCTTCCGTTTATTTCGAGTTGGATCCCTGTCGATTCAACTTCGGTCTGGTCTAGTGCGGGTAATTCGTTGTGTGGGAGGTTCTTCTTAATGAGTATGGCCACGCCCCCTCCTCTTGCTGTTAGTCGGTCTCTTCTATAGGTTGTGTAGTTGCATGTGCTGAATTTGTCTGCTGGTTTCAGATGGGTTTTCGTTTATCAGGGCGATGTCAATTTTATTTCGTTGCAGGTGCTCTGTAAGTTCCAGTTTCTTCCCCTCTTGTTTTCAGTCCGTTGGCGTTCCAGAATATGATGTGTAGGTCTTTCTTCATGAATTAATTGAGTAGTAAAAGGATTTTGGTGACTCGTTTCGTTGAATTTTTGTTTCGGTTTCTTTCTTCGTGGGGTTTTGTTGTATGAAATCTACCATCATCGCCGCGATTTCTTTGGGTGATTTCTTCCGTGATGTTCTTCTTGGTTGGTTGGCTTCGTTTTCTTCTTTCTTCTTGCTGGATGGTCGCTAAGTTCTTCGGGGTTACCGGTGGAATGGGTCTCCGGCTGGGGTTTCGGTTTTTGGTTTTGGTCGCATTGGGCAGGTTTTTAATTGAAGTGTGTTCGCCAAGGCAGTTGGCGCACTTGGCAGGTGTGGTCCTTTCTTTTCTTGCATTCAAATGTCGGATGGTTTTCCGCACATTTCATGCATTTGAAGTTGGCGTTGCAGTTCCGTTGAATGTGGCCGAATTGTTGGCATCTGTGACACTGTATAGTTGTTCTTGGTTTGAGTGACTCAATGGTGATGTTGAGTCCGAATAGCTTTCTGACATTGGACAACGATTTATACTGTCGTTCAATGTCGACAAGCACCATTTGGATGGGTGTACCTCTTCTTTCCCGTTCATTCTCTTGATGTTTACCGTTGGGTATCCTTCGGTCTTCAGTTCTTCAGTGACTTCTTCTTCAGTTATTTCGGTTGGAATGCCTTTGATCACTATTTTGAGGTTTTTTTCGGATTTGAGTTGGTGCGTATGGAATTCATCATTGCGGTTCTTCATAACCTTATACATAAGGCGGTAGTCGGTCTCCGTTTGGGGTTGAATCCTTATTCCTTTCATTGTGGATGTTGCTTTTGTGTAGTTGATTTTCTTTGCCGTCAAAACTTTGGAGAGTTCAGTCCATTTGGTTTTGTCGTGGAGGATAATAGGCGTCGTGTTGTTTTCTTCTTTTTTTTCTTGCTCGGACCGGTTGAAATGTGTCGGAGTGGTGGCATCTGCGTCTTCCATTTCTTCGTCATTGGTGTTGATGTCGTCGTCTTCTTCGTCGTTGCTGAGGCATTCGAAAGCGTTTGCAGTGCTGACTTGTGCCCGTTCGCCGGGTGGTTCTGAAGGTTTGACCGTTTTTTTCGGAGTGGTGTAGGTTTCCTCTTCTCCTTTTCTTTTTCGTTTTTCTTCGTCGTTCCGCTTGTCTTCTTCCTTGTCGAGCAGGTACTTCTCCCTTTTATAGAAGTACTCCGCTAACTGGGAGATTTCACCGACGGAGTCTAAGTTCACGGTGAATGTTCGCTGAGTCATCTTCAATGTCGATGGGATATGTCCGCTCTCTATCGCTGCTGCTGCTGCTATTTGAATGTATTTCGACACAACACGAATTTTATTATATACAAGGAAGTAGGTTCCTAGTGCTGTCTAGTCCGTGGAGCCATCTATCCGTTGCTGTTTGTAGTGTTGACACCCTGGTGGTGAACTAGTACTACGTATCTTGTGGCGCTCTTGTTGGGGGTAGCGTTAAGATGGTTGGCAGCGTCACCATGACCGTAACGCAGTTATCTGTAATCTGCTTATATTGTGGAAACAGATTAATCCCCACAAGATTTAGTTGAGGAGTTTTCGGTCTCTGTTGTCTCTGACTTAGAAATTCAAAATCCTGTTTACATATATAAAACAATCATTTATGAGATGTTTCTTCACAGTTCAAAAAAGGAAATATTTCAAATAATCACTGGTACTGCTACACCAATAATATTGATTCAGTAAACCGAAAGTGGATAAAAATTAATAAGGAAGAATATATTAACAGCCATCACGCCAATGATGGTTTTTGTCTTCCCCAATTTCCTTACACATTGGTCGATTTTTCCATAGCCACATTCTGCAATCTTTTTTCACTTATTCGATATATCTCGGGAGATATTAAACTGCTCAACAGTTAGTATTTTTCTTGAAATGTATATTTTGAATGGTATCCTTCAAACACATTTCATTTTTTTACTGCTATGCCTTGTATATTAGATTCAGAATGAATGTAAGTACCTTGGGTAGTTTCATCGAACTGATATAATCATTTTCCTCCACATATTGCGACGGTTATGGACGGCAATTGAAATATTCGTGATCTCGAAAAGTAAAATGAGCTGATTAATGAGCGTTTTAAAAGAAGAAGGAAACGCTAGATTTCGTAATTTGATGTATTTGCAGCTTTTTTCCCAAATAATGATGTGTTTCTAGCATCACTAAATACCCTGGTGACGCATTCGATCTGGATTTATGTACAAGTATTGGTCTATCATTATTTTCAGATTTAGTGTACATAATTTATACTTCTTAAACCTCTTGCATTATTCTGTCGAAATAGTCCACAAATGCATCATGTAAAACCCGGCGATTTTGATTGGAATTTTTTTGAGACTCTCTCTGATATGTTGCTGAATCATTTGGTAATATTATCAATGCGCCATGAAGGTGCTGAACATGCCCTTCATTAGAAATTTCATCTCTAGGTCGCGCAACAGAGACTACAGGTATCTTCAATAGAGATAAAATACTTATATCTATAATCTAGAATGCTAATCCGTAGGAGGATCTGGTCAGAGACAACAATGAAACACACAACTCCCGACTAAATTTCGTCCGATGTTTTGCATCTTTATCTTACAATATTTAACCTATATGAACATGGCGCCAAAACCGCTTTCAGATAGTTCGTCAATTTCAAAATATTCGTTTGTGTATTATGATTTTTATCTTGTTTTGAAGTACTGGTGAGATTTCGCGCCACCATAAAATGATGCTTAAATGTTTGCCCTACCGATTATTGTGTCTTAAAATTTCCGCTAAAAATATGGTTGCGTGAACATCGTTGAAGGACGACTTTTCAAATGGTGGTTTTATAATGTATCGAAATTTTTATGGAACTCACAACAAACGTTCAAAAAAACACAACTCTAGTATTATATAAGTGCAATATAAACAAAAAATATATAAAATCCAAAATACATCATAAGCCCTATTATTTTTGATATTTTATGTTTTTTTTTTCTCAATTCTTGTTTATTCCTTTTAACCCACCAGCTTATACCAATATTGGCAATACTGTGCACATTATCTTTTCTCTACTTACATTGATGTTTACATTTCACCCAAGAAAAATCCATATCATTTTTTTAAAATTCAGATATGTGATATGGCAGGTCGAAAATATTAAAATTGCCTTTCATGAAATTTCCTAAATAAGTACCACCATGTTCAATAGCTTTTGTTATTAAAATACTTGAAAAAAAATAAGCTCTTTTCATCATCTGAACATTCCTTGTTCCAGATCAACATGTTATGTAATTCTAATTCATTCGGTGATAATAGTGAAGAACAATTTGTACACCTGATTTTCTTGAAAAAACCTTTCAAGATGAATCCTGCAACATAAGCTAATGAATATGTTCGTACCGATTCACATCAGCTTCAATCGTAGACACTGTCTCCTCTGTTGACATATCTGAAATAACGTTGACCCTACCTTCATCTTCATTGTGTTCCGATTCTTCCTCCACAACGTCCAATGTTTTCAGATTTCTGAGAAGAACATTATTGTCCTGCTCACAGTTCGTTTGAGTAGTAGAGTTACCTAATTATATTATTTAAAATTTGAGCTTTTAAACAAATTGGAAAGTTGAGGGATTGTCGTTGCATCCTGATCCTAATCGAATGCATCGAAATAGTTTCTCTAAAGAATCTTGATATAGAGACCTTGGATTTGGATGTAATACTTTTAATCCTTTGTAATGCACATAGAATTAGATTCCTCTGACAGCATTCAGGGATGTTACCAACCCGTTTGAGATAGGTATAGAAAAGTCTCCTGAACAAGTCCATCCTGAAAAGCTTGACAACTGGTCAAGGCTCAGTGCAGACGGCATTAGAAATCCTAAAAAATCATTACTCTTCTTTTCACTGCTGCGAAAGAGCAAATCAATTTGCTGTTTTTCCTCTTTATGCGAGTGAGATTCAATTGTTTTTGTGCTTGATTCTTTCTCAGCATAATCATCTTTATCGTCAGTTGATTCTGAACCACACAAGTCATGACTTCCTGGTTCATTGGTAGGTCCAGTGTTCCAGCTTGGTCCTACTTCAGGATTGTTTTGCGATTTGGTCTTCGTTTTCTTCTGCTTATCTGACTCTGAGCTGCCTTGACAAAAATTTGGTAGTCGCAAGGAAATTTCAAATTATACGTATCCTCCTCCCATATATTGTAAATTCATTGAACACTCTCTCGACCCCGAAGGTTCCTGTTTAAACAATGGAAAAGTATCCTTTGAGGTCAAGATTTCTCTCTTTATGCTATTTTTGAATAGCATGTGAAATGCATCTAATATACAGAAGATTCTATGGTCTAGCTTCATCACATGGATGGCTTAACCATGTCTTCAAATTTTCGGCATCGTGAAAATCTCAACCTAATTCTTTGATCATACTGAAATTCACTGATGGCCCATCAAATGGAAGAAAGGTTACTTTTATTATAATACCGAATAACCGATAAAGGCATTATCTCACAATAATAGCTTTTTCAACACCATTCAAAGATTTGAAGGAAATATGCTGTTGGTAATTTCAAGTGGCTCTAGTGAACTACAACCATTACCACTAAGGCCTCAGTAGCATGTTCTACGGAATCACTATCTAAAGATACAAAAATATCTACATACCCCCACATTATCTTACTACTTCTACATATATTTAGCTGTCCCTGAATTTGGTAGAAATAGTTGTGATTTCGTTCCAACCTGAAAAAAAGATGTTGATTTTGTTGAACTAGGTACAATAAAAAGTTTCTTACGATATTCCGTTTTCTGCGATAGTGAAGCAATTCCGTTTATCGTGATCTCGCAGTTTTCCTTTTACGGATTGGAGGCATTTTACTTCAATCAAACCATCATTTCCAATTAAACCGTCAGGAGAGGCTGCCAAAAAAGGTTGTTCTGGGTCAACGAATAAGCCCCATCGAATTATGTGTACTCCCTTCGTCCTCTCATATGATTCGATGGCTTTATTTTCATTAACCCTTCCGTATACTACAGCAAAAGTATTTAATTCCTTTTTATAAAGGATAGATTTCACCAAATTGTGGGAAGGTGTTATGGCCCTCCTCCTCATTACGAAACCAAAATTAGATACAGTAAGGTAATTCTGTCTCAATTTCCGTCATACCTGATTATCGTGTTGCCCCCTATTAATTTCTTCAATTTCTCTGAATTTTTCATCAGAGGCAACCTTTGTTTTCAGGCCATCCAAAAATATATTTTTTTTGTAGCCATCTCCTCCTCTGTGATAAAAGATTGAGCAGCTTTTGGTCCGTAGTTGAAATCAGCCCTGCCACTGTGAGATATCCTATTTTTCACCCTACTTACTGGCAGTCCTTCCCTGCGGTCATGAGCGTTTTTTCTCCTTGAGAGAACACGACTCGTGTTTCTTCCCAATTTTCCTTTCCGAGCACTGAGATGCCAAGAAGGACCATTAAGGTGAGATAGGGCTGCGCCATAAGCACGTACTGTGTAGTAAATAGATTTTGAAAAGTTCACCTGTTTTCCACCAGTACATTCACATTACACATAGAGTCATATATGTATCTGAAAAAAATATTTCATTCAAATTCAATTAAGTGGTGCTTCTAAAATTCAGTTTGATTTTAACATAGGTACCTTTCTGCTTGATTTGTAGTTTCATTGAATGCTAATCGATCCGCCTTATTAACCATAGGTTCCACAATTTTCAAGAGCTCAACAAGAAAAGCCTGACCCATTTTTTTGTCAAATCTTCTTCATTCGAGGATTTTCTTGTGCAAAATGTATCTCTGAAATGAAAATCATCAATAATTACAAGAAAATAAATGACCCCAGTAGTTGATGAATGTATAGTCAATTTTATCAATTTCAACCCTGCAGTTACTGTGGTTTCCAAACACATGATGAGGCGTCATTCGCATTGTTTTTTACAATTGTTCTCACAGATTTTCCCAGTCTTTCCAAATTTGTAGTGCCTCCATCAGATGTATTTTTAGAAAGTCGATGGAACTCATCGCTCAAGCAGCGTATCATGTGATTGGCGCACTCTATCTTGATGACACTTCGATCATATGGTACATCCTCAATTATCCTAGCATAAACACTCGAATCTCCGTCACCTGAAAAAAAAATCACATTGTTAACAATTCGATTAAAAATAGTTAAACCCTATGAAATTCTCGAATGTAACTCACCGATTAAATATTTATACACCAATCCGTGAAGCTCCAAGCTCTTACAAAATCCTTCTACTATTATTTCTTGTTCCATTCCTGTTGATGGTCTAGTGTAGTTCTTCGCACAATTATGTGGCTTTGGGGGTATTTCTTTTTGGGAATAAAAAAAACAGGCAGAGCAAGTTTTATTCCTTACTCCTAAGAAAAGCGGCTTTTTTGTGTGAGCACTAATGATAATTCTCTGAAAAATCATTGTTTTACTGAATATCTCGTGTAAAATCTGCTGACCTTACAACTCCTGAAGGAGCGTTTTGACCGTGTCCATAACTTCGTTTGGACCAACCCCCATCTACAATAACTGTAATGTAGCGTGTTCCATCAGGCATTATGTTTCCCCTTTCAATGCCATTTTCCGCCTCCTCTCTACCTGCTGACTGCATGTTCATATACATTTGCTTTTCCCAAATCTGAAATATTAGATATTTAAAGGATAAAACGACAAGATATTTCTTTATAATCACACCTGCTTTACATGAGCTTATAAATCCTGTGAAGCGATGCGAGAGACACTAGACGGATGTTCGTGATACTAAACTGGCTTTTCAAGGTCAATCGTTGAGTTTCTCCTCTATCTTCTTTTCTCTATGATGAAGACGTCTATACACTCTACAGAGAGCCGAGAGGGCAAGAACCACCCACCCTACTTACCCCGTCTAGGAACCGAGGGCGTGTCTTGTGTGAGGCGTGTCACTTTACCTTTTATCATTTAACTGGCTGAAACACGCGATTAAAAGAAAAAGGGATATTTTTTCAGAATGTTATTGCCAATGCTTGTAGGAAATCATTATTATAAAATATTCATCGAATTACGATATGGGAACAATAAGAAAATAACGATTTTTCAAATCGATTTAATTCTAGAATGAAATAAATAGCAATGTTCGAATATTCATAATATAATAAAAATATCTAATCACTGAATATTAACCCTCAAGAATAAACAGCAAAAATACAATCATTATATTAACTGCAATTAGTGTAATTGAATATTTGCCAGATCATTGCGATATGAATTTGAATATCAATGAAATTGAAATTCATCACATCATTTGATCGAGTAGAAGAAAAAATTCATGATAAGAGGGTATAGAGGATGACAATAATTAAATTCAAGCAGAAATTCAATATTTTTCAAAATATAAATTACACAATGGCAATTCATAAAAGAAATTAGTTTTTTATTGCAAAAATGTGTTCAAAAAGAGCAGTTGTTCTGCTTTTCGTGAACTCAACCTGGTTCGCCTCTCATTTAAAATATTCCCTGCTTTTGAGAAGATTCTCTCGCATGGGACTGATGTTGCCAAAACACAAAGGTTTTGTCTTACCAGCCTGCTTAAAAATGGGTATTTCAATTTATTGTTTCGCCACCATTCCAGCGGATTTTTTTCTTTTTCTAAAACATCATCATCCAAATAATTTTGCACTTCAACAAGAGCTTTTACACTTAATGACTGTTTTGGTTTGTTTTTGGTTACGTTTTGGTGGACTGAATCCCATGAAGAAAATTTCGCCCTTTTTTGGTTTGAGAGGAAGTTTCTTCCGTTGCTGGTTCCTTGATATTATCCCTTTTTTCAGGTTTTTGCTCTTTTGTCATCAATTCGATCACAGCATCATCCAAATAATTTTGCACTTCAACAATAGCTTTTGCACTTAATGACTGTTTTCGTTACATTTTGGTGGACTGAATCCCATAAAGAAAATTTCGCCCTTTTTTGGTTTGTTTGAGAGGAAGTTTCTTCCGTTGCTGGTTCCTTGATATTATCCGTTTTTTTCAGGTTTTTGCTATTCTGTCATCAATTCGATCACAGCATTATTAGCCTGCTTCTTGACAGACTCAGCGGCATCATTATTGATAAAATAAAATGATTTGAATCTGGGGTCCAAGAAGGTACTCAGCCTCCTTTTCAAGCCCTGAATAAATGTTGAGATTTTTTGAAGCTGGATTGAAATCTTCTAGGTTCAATTTTTGACATATGTCCAGAATTGCCCGATTTAAAATGATAACTAGGGAGCCGAATATGTATTTTTCTCCCCTAACCGCTTTTGTGGCATTTTCAAAAGGCGATAGGATATCACATAAGTCTTTTAGTATACTCCATTCTTCCAGAGGTAATTGTGGGAAAGATTCTTTTAGTAATCCCATCGTAGATCTGGGGGCTTCCTCCAGTTCAAAAAGTCTGAGCCATATAAAAAGTCGAATTTCACCTAGTAATCGCATCTGGAATCAATTTTTTAAGCATTTCAGTGCCTGCTTGTCTTTGATATGTATTTAATTTTTGTGTTGATTTAAAACTTCTTTTGAAATGAGAGCCAATACATTTTACATCAGTATTAATTTTTTTATCGACTTCTTGCACGGTCAAATTTGAGGTATGTGTGAAACAACTGGAATGTTTCCATTTCAATTGCACACTGATGGCATTTGTGATATTGCTAGCGTTATCGGAAACAGCCATCAGAATTTTTCGCTCTAATCCCCATTCTGAAACTATTTCTGACAATTTTCCGACCAAATTCATATCTCTGTGACTTTTCCCGAATGTAGCTCATCTGAGAAGAAGATTTCAATTTGAAATCGTCACCAGCCCAGCAGTCTGTTGTAAGGCGAATTATCGCAACTGCTCTTAATTGCTTCTTAGCATCATGTCTTATGGATTCGGACACGTAGATCACGAATCTATCATCGGATTTAGCGTAACTGGTTCGATTTGGAAAATATTGCGGATTTGTTGCGATATTTTATAAATCTGTTATAATAAGGTTATATTTCAAGACATATTAAAACTTCCATTGAATATTATCATCTTTATTACAATATATAAGGTTTATTTACTTATTCACATATTTTCATATTTACATATTCACATTATTTCTCTGGATTAGTAATACTTAAGTTAATGTTATGTTAGTGTCTTCTAACGTTAGGTATTAATCGTGTTGAGGGTATCGATGAATTTGTTGAGCTAATGCTTGCGTTATCACATGTATCACTAGGTAACACACTTCTGATTTCCATATTTAACTTCGGCGGGAAAGGACGAACCCTCTAATAAACGTTTAAGTATACCGTGGTTGAATTTACTAAAATCCGCTTCTTCGAAAATTATTAATTCATGTAGTGAATCATTAATCATGGAAAAAGCCCATTTTGACCTTTCAGGATAATATATGCGAGACGCTTTTTCCGTTCCCACCAAAACATTTTCGATAAAATGCGTTTTCCCCATATTACTGTCTCCCCAAAGATATAATTGGGAGTCCTTATGTCGGTAACTCGTAATTTTACTATTAAAAAATCGGTGACCTCGATGGTCCACGGACAATTATAAGTTAGTAGCAATGGCTCTATACTGGGAACGGAGGAACTTTGCATTTTTCGCGAGTAATCAGCTAAATAAGTAATTAAAAAGTTCATTTGATGTCTATTTGCTATTACGAAGGGATCAGTGGAGTCGAAGGGTTTATCATAATTTTTAGACGCCCAAAAAAATAGATGATATTGAAATGCAAATGACGATGTTGACATATAACTAAGTGGCTTCGTATCAAATTTTGTTATATATTTTATCACTTTATTTTTAGAAGTTACCTCCTGAACGGCCGATGCACCTTCGTCCATAGTAGTAACTATTTCCCGCATTTTATCGAATTCTATATTTTGGCTAGTTTGAGTAAACGCGTGTAAGTGAAATTTGGCTTGACTAGATATGGACTTGTCGGCAGAAGCACTAGGTATGCTTGCGTTACTCTGACTAGAAACACTTGAATTTGTATTTATTGTTGCTATATGAGTCTAAGAATAATTTATACAGTATAGCTCGTCAGCTTATACTACCTCCGACCGATTTAACAGCGCCTGGTCAAGAGATTGTTGATGTGGCGATTAGTTATTAAATATGACTCTATACTGGGTGTTTACATATTTAAATTATTTTGTCTAGTTTACTCAAACTAACGTTAATGTTTTGATGGGATCGGTTTAACTTTAATTATACTATTGTCCGGAATTGACTATTCATTAATTACTAATTAACGTCTTCTAACGTTAGGTCTTAATCGCGTTAAGGGTATAGAAGAACTTGATGAGCTGATGCTAACGTTATCACTGGTATCACTCAGTATGCTTGAATTACTGAGACTAGAAATACTTGAATTCGTATTTACTGATGCTACATGGGTCTGAGTATTATTAATATAGTATGGCTCGTTCGCATATACTACCTTCAACCGATTCAACAGCGCCTGGTCAAGACATTGCTGCTGTGGCGAATAATTTGAAACGAATATAACGGGCTTTTTCCATGTAACACACTTCTGATTTCCATATTTAACTTCGGCGGGAAAAGACGAACCCTCTAATAAACGTTTAAGTATACCGTGGTTGAAATTACTAAGATCCGCTTCTTCGAATATTATTAATTCATGTAGTGAATCATTAAGCATGGAAAAAGCCCATTTTGACCTTTCAGGATAATATATGCGAGAAGCCTTTTCCGTTCCCACCAAAACATTTTCGATAAAATGCATTTTCCCTATATTACTGTCTCCCCAAAGATATAATTGGGGGTCCTTATGACGGTAACTCGTAATTTTACTTAAACCAATCCGTGACCACGATGGTCCACGGACAATTTTATGTTAGTAGCAATGGCTCTATACTGGGAACGGAGGAACTTTGCATTTTTCGCGAGTAATCAGCTAAATAAGTAACTAAAAAGTTCATTTGATGTCTATTTGCTATTACGAAGGGATCAGTGGAGTCGAAGGGTTTATCATAATTTTTAGACGCCCAAACAAATAGATGATATTGAAATGCAAATGACGATGTTGACATATTACTAAGTGGCTTCGTATCAAATTTTGTTATATATTTTATCACTTTATTCTTAGAAGTTACCGCCTGAACATCTACCCCTCCGGCCCATGCACCTTCGTCCATAGTAGTAACTATTTCCCGCATTTTATCGAATTCTATATTTTGGCTAGTTTGAGTAAACGCGTGTAAGTGAAATTTGGCTTGACTAGATATGGACGTGTCAGCAGAAGATGTACTAGGATATATTAATTCACCTGTCTCTGTACAATTTGATACATACTCTGCATCTGAATTTTCCTCCTCGTTAATTACTTCGTATGGCTCCATACCTATACAATAGGAGGTTATGGTTGGTGACTCCTCGTCCTGTGAGAGACTCCTAAGTTCTTCCTCCAATTTCCTGCGGAAAACCCTTTCGAGGATTCACTCCTGCCGGTATGTTATCCGGCAATGACACAGTAATGAAGTATTGCTTGGCTGTAATAAATAAATTTCGAATTAGTTATTTGCCCTAGTATAATTTATATGCGAATATTTTATTACGATATTTATAATTATTATTTATTCTTACCTTTCTTCGACGTTGATCTTCCTGTTGATGTACTTGATGCTACTGCTGAACGGCTGACTGCTCCGGATCTGACCCTTCTTGCCCTCGTGGATATTTCGACATACTGTTCATTAACACCATTATTACTCGATGACGCCATGTTCTCCTAATATATAACTAAATTATTATATTACTTTTATATTTCGATTTATTTGTAGCAATATTTAAACATTTCATATAGTTTGAAACATTTATTTTGTTTATACTTACGTTGTTATGGATGATTTAATTCACTTTAAACTTTAAACTTCTCATCACAAATCTTTCAGCAGGTAACTATTCTTTGAATATGGACAGTTGGACTGGCGTTATGACTCAATATTTGACTTTACCATCCCCTCTTTTACTTAATGAATCTTTTTTCTTATATTTCTTGGCCTTAGTAATTTTCGCATAACGTTTTTTTCTAGCAAATGGTTTCGAAATTTTGAATTTACCCAGTGATTTAATATGTTTCTTTAATTACTTCAAAGGAAGGATTTTACTTAATGTACTTGAAATTTCTACTTGTATACTTTTTATATTTATTATTAATAATTTATTAAAACATTATTTTTTCGAAGTTGTAAAATCAAATTTAATCTTAGGCTTCTTACTGAAGCTACTTCCGGCGCTCGCGTATCAGCAAATATTCGTTTATTTGTTGTTTCTTCTTGAATTTCCGGATTTTTATTGTTGAAGGTAGTACTTGATATGGACTGATTATAACGGAAGTAACTACGGAAAGATATAATCAGTCCATATCAAGTACTACCTTCAACAATAAAAATCCGGAAATTCAAGAAGAAACAACAAATAAACGAATATTTGCTGATACGCGAGCGCCGGAAAGTAGCTTCAGTAAGAAGCCTAAGATTAAATTGATTTTACAACTACGAAAAAATAATGTTTTAATAAATTATTAATAATAAATATAAAAAGTATACAAGTAGAAATTTCAAGTACATTAAGTAAAATCCTTCCTTTGAAGTAATTAAAGAAACATATTAAATCATCTCCTTCGGCGTGTCTCACGTGCTTATTTAAGTCCAAAACTCTACCCCTTCTCATGTCAAAAGCGTAATATGTACAATGTTTGGAATTGTTACTTTTAATATAGGTATGACATTGTAAAAATTCATACCGTCGCTGTTCCGTACAATTTTTATAATGACCGTCTATGAATCGTCAGGATTCAGCGCTATGAATAAAATGAACTCATTTTTATACATTGCACAGAATCCTAACGGTCCATGAAAGATCATAGAACGATTATTTCGTAAATTGAAACATGCCTTAATTTTCATCCCCCTGTGAATGTTCTACTTCATCCACAAACGCCTTTATCTCGTCTAGTGTGACTTTTGCTCTAAAATTCTTGAGTCATCGGCTACTTCTTCCACAAAAGCACCTGGTTCCATCGTTTGATGTGCCTCAGCCCGTGGTTTTTTCACGGGGGTGGAGAAAACAACTGCTGTCCGTCTTTTTACTATCGGGGCGGGGGTTTCCTCGATAGCAAACGTCCTATCGGCTACTCCGTGCGGACGATGTTTATTCAGGTCAAGATATTGACCTGAATTAATGTCATACGCCACGTAGTGACACTTGCTTTCCGCACAACCCTTAATAGAATTGTACAGCTCCATAAACAACTGACGCCTTGGCTCTGTACAGTTTCTATTAACGATTCCGATGCATGTCCAAACGTATGTGGGAGACAGGTGATTTTGCAGACAAAAGGTTGCCAACATGACTCTTTCCTTATATCGCATCATCCCCTTAGAAAAAAAAATAATAAGATTTCTAGGTAATTTCCCGTCACTATTAAGGTCATTGAGAAACTCGCTATATTTGCAGGTAAAGACAGACATATTTCTAAAATGAATTAAATTTAATAAAATAAATGTAGCCTTTTATATATATTGTATGTTTTATATTATTCATTATATGAATGCTATTATTATAGACACTTGCAAATATGACAATAAATCTTTTGGTAATTGACCTTGTTGGGACTGGGTAACGATCTGCTCGGTACCGCGGATTAATCAGGCCTCAATCTGCCTACTCCTGACTAACCCGGGATAATAACACCATGCTCTAGCTAGGCCTCAATCTGCCTACTCCTAGCTAGAGGAAAGATGCTGGTGTTCTAACTAGGCCCCAATCTGCCTACTCCTAGTTAGAAGTGAATATAAAATAGACAAGTGAAAATAAACATGTAAAAATATCTATTAAAAACACAATATTTACAAATAATACACTACTCTATCTACTCTGTCTGTAGATCGACAAAACACGTTATTTCCTAATTTAGGGAAGACCGTCTGGAGATATATCCCGTCCGCGGAGCCATCTATTGGCTACTGTCCGTAGTGCTGAGACTGGTGCTTGGTGGAGAATTACAGTGACCTGTAATTTGTCCCCACAGTACCCCCTTGCTAGTGATTAACGATACCCATTAATTACAACCCAGCCTGGAAGCGCTCGGGAAAAACAGACTACATTAAATGGAGCGGATTTTGAACCAATCAGAGAGCAGTAGGGATTTTCAAATTTGACAGACGAAAATCTGTTTACTTTTCGTCAGATGTCAGCTTGACTTTAGAAAACATTACGGTTTTTACCTATTTTAAACGTTATTTAGAGCTTGAAATATGGGATTCTCAATTAAAACTCAAGAAAGAGGAGATTGTTCTACGCATTCCCTTATAGATGAAAGATGAAATTATTTCATTTTCGATGTTGATATGAAAATGGGCAAGGACTGCTACTTAGAGGTAAACTTGATCCCTAATTTTCATTATTGAGAATCCCTTCGACTATTGATATTATTTCAGGTTTCATCTTATTCAGCAAGCCAGGGAAAATGTGCCATCAATTAAGAGCCTGAACAATGACTCTCAAGATGAAGAGAACATGCACACGAATCAATTGATATTTTCTAACGGTCTACATAAGATAGACTTCATTCAGCATCTATTATTATAATTGGTTTAATTTTATCTTGCATTTTTCAGTTAGTTTTAAAAAAAATAAGATCAAATGAAGTTTCTCTATGACAGAACTACTTATTATACCAGAAAAATATTATGCCATGAATTGTGATCCATATTTCCTCCTGTTTTATTATGATTCCAACAATAATTACTAGTTTTGTCCTATATCAGTTTACCCTGTTTTATTTTCTATTTGTTTCAGTGAAGTCCTTCAGAAATTTGTACTAATTAAACACATATTGTACTTCCCAACATTAATATTTTCAATAATCGAGAGCACTAAAAGATTATACCATACAAAGAATTATTGTTTACAATTGAATTATACAAAAATCAAGTTTGACTAATGAAAGCATGGTTAGTATCGAACTGAAGTTTCATGTTAAACGCAGACTCAGAATCAGGTTTAAACAATTTACACTTTTCTGAAACAATTATGCTCAACTTATTCGCTGTGGGTTGAAATGAAAATATTGTTATCGATTTCAATCCTCTTTCCGAAAAGAACATCAAATATCTGGTACCTGTTCATCAAGATCCCAGGCCAAAATTAATAGAAGCATTGATCAGGCACTAAAGGTAATCATTCATCAAATCTTTCATATGAATAATTGATTTCCAATATTCCTGTTCAGTTGTGAGAGTGCACATAATTGAAATACCTACATATAAGTAAAGGACAAGAAAGTGAATTTGAAAAGTGATACGGTTCTTTCTTTTGAAAAATAAGATAGTGGTTCAAATAATGTGTTTATTCTTCGTTTAGATACATCAGTTTTCTCGTTCATTCACCTCAATTAAGCCTGATAGAAATTTTATGCAGTAACACCTTCAATCGTTCACTTATTTATGAAAATAGAACTTTATGTGCTTAATTACATTCATAGTCTCTGCTAACATTATACCAAATTCAGTAAAAATTAACCACAAACAAATCCATCATCGAAACTTATTCATTTATCTTGTAAGATCAGCACATGATTAGATATCACAAGTTAACTACTAACTAAATACTTGTATTCTGGCAAAGAGTAAGAATCAAGTTAATTCAATTTCCACTAGATTATACTTTTACACATACTGAAAAAAAAAACTTGACATATCAAATGCTTCATATAATAACACAATGATTTATTCACATCCAACTTGAATAATGATAAGATTGACCGAGACAAATGACCATTGACCGAAGTTTTTCAGCCCTCATCGAACTATTTTCTCTATTTGTGAATCATGTAGATAAAAGTCCATCAATTGAATTTTGTCTTGATATTCATTTCTCTCCTTCTTTATTGATATTGGAATATAAGAATACATGTTCAAACCAATTTGATGGCTCAAACAAGTTTCAAAGTACATCTCCATTATATTCGTATTGATGGCACATTTTTCCTGGCATACTGGACAAATAAGATGAAATCTGAAAATCAAATAATACTTGAAAATATTATCAATAATGGACATTAGGGGTAAAGTTACCTTCGAAGTTCGAACAGTAAAGTCATCATTGCCATTTTCATTATTTTCATACCATCATCGAAAATGAAATAATTCCAGCTAACACAAATGCGTACAACAATCTCCTCTTACTTGAGTTATAATTGAGAATCCCATAAATTCAAGCTCCAAAATCCAAATAACGTTTAAAATAAGTAAAACCGGAATGTTGTCCATAGATAAAGGGAATCTTAATCTATGATGTTGTCAAATGTCAAGATGACATCTGACGAAAATGTAAACAGATTTCGTCTGTCAAATTTAAAAATCCCTACTGCTCTCTGATTGGTTCAAAATCCGCTCCTTTAATGTAGTCTCGGGAAAACGAACTTGCCGACCTGATCTGGTCGTGTAAGTTCGTCGTGCTGCTGCTTGCGTTGCTGCTTCTGGTTCTGCTGCTGCAGGTGGGATAGGTTGTTGGGCCGGAGGCGAGTTTTCGCCTGGCAAAAATAGAAGAATTCCTTCGTCGTCGTCGGCCACGTGCGGATTGCAGTGTCCTCCGGTGAATCTCGTTGACCACGATGTAGGTTTTCAGCCTGTCGATTGAGACCGGGACGTTGGTACCGTGAATTCGGAGGGTATAGTGTTTTTCGGCACGAGAAACCACCTCGAATGGTCCATCGTAGGGGTGCTGAAGTGGACGCCGAACGGCGTCGTGCCTTACAAAAACGTGGGATGCGGTGGCGAGATCTTTGAAGACGAAAATCTTTCGCTCACGTGCCTGGTGCCGCTCACGGGTCGGAGCGCCTGAAAGTGCTGGCGCAGGTCCCGAACGAAATCGTCGGAGTTATCCAGGTTCATGGTAGACGATGAAACCAGGAACTCACCAGGAAGACGGAGTGGTTCTCCGTATATCATTTCAGCAGCAGTGGATTGGATATCTTCTTCCAAGCGGCACGGATCCCCAGTAGTGCAGTGGGTAGTGTGTGAACCCACGTGTCGGAATCCAAACATTTGATGGAAGCTTTGAGCTGACGGTGGAGTCGTTCGACCATTCCGTTGGCGGCCGGGTGGTATGCTGTGGTTCTCAGGTGATCCGTCCCCAGTAACTTGTTCAAGCAGCGAAATAGGTAGGACTCGAATTGACGTCCTTGGTCTGTAGTTACCCGCAGCGGGACGCCAAACCTGGCAACCCAGTTAGCGTAAAATGCTCGGGCGACGGTTTCTGCTGTCTGGTCTTGGAGCGGTATCGCTTCTGGCCATCGAGAAAATCGATCAACGCAGGTGAGGCAATACCGATATCCGTTGGAAAATGGCATCACGATCAGGTCGATGTGTACATGTTCGAAACGTCTCGACGGCGGTGTAAAGTTACCGATCGGAGACGAAACATGTCGTGACACTTTTGACCGCTGGCACTGGATGCAGACTTGGGACCACGCTCGACAATCTTTGGAGATGGAGGGCCAGACATATCTTTGCTTCATCAGCTTTGCCTGGATGGGACAGACCGTGTATGGCGTCAAAAGCTGGTTTCCGGAATGGAGCTGTCAGGAAGGGTCGTGCTTTGGTGGTGGATATATCACAGAAGACGGCAGCGTTGGATCCAGGTATCGTGACTTGGCGTAAAAGTAAGCCAGAGTCTTGCTTCTGGCGGAACTCTTGGAGCTCTGGGTCACATTGTTGGGATGCTGCGAGGGCCTCGAAATCGAGTGGTGCTGTGATCTCGTCCACCCTAGAAAGGGCATCTGCGACGACGTTTTCCCTCCCGGATATATGCCGGATATCTGTGGTGAACTGCCCGATGAAGTCCAGGTGGCGGTAGCGGCGGCGTGGGGAGCATTGATCGGACTTCTGACTGAAGGCGAAGGTTAGCGGTTTATGGTCAGTTAAAATGAAGAAGTGACGTCCTTCAACCATGTCTTGGAAGTACTTGACTGACTTGTAGATGGCCAGGAGTTCCCGATCGTAGGCGTTGTACTTGCACTCAGCGCCAGCCAGCTTCTTCGAAAAAAAACCGAGTGGTTCCCACTCGTTGCCAACCCGTTGGTGTAGTGCGGCTCCAATGGTGTGGTCCGATGCATCACAAACTAAGGAAACCTCGGCGCCAAGTTTGGGGTGTGCCAGAAGTGTCGCTTTCGCAAGTTCTTCCTTGCAGGCGGCGAATGCGGCATCAGCGAGGTCGTTCCAATTCACTGGTGTCTTCTTTTTTATGTTTCCCTGGAGCAGGTCATTGAGTGGCGCCTGGGTCTTAGCCGTCCGGGCATGAAACGCCTGTAGAAGTTCAACATGCCCAGGAATGACGGAGATCTTTTGCTGTTGCTGGCTTAGGATATTCGCGGATGGCAGCGACTTTCTCGGGGAGTGGTTTTGTTCCATCACCGGATACTAGGTACCCCAAGAATTTTACTTCCTTAGCGCCAAAGCAACACTTCGCTGAATTACGACGATTCCGTACTGCTGAAGGCGTTCGAAAAGAATGCGAAGATGTTCGTGATGCTCTTCTTCGGACGAGGAGGCCACAAGTAGGTCGTCAATATATGCATACACGAAGTCGAGTCCCCGGGTAACCTCGTCGATAAACCGCTAGAATGTTTGGGCGGCGTTTCGTAGTCCAAAACTCATTGCCGGGAATTCGAACAATCCAAACGGAGTGGTGATGGCCGTCTTCTCCGTCTTCTCAGGGGCCACCGGGATATGATGGTACGCTCGTACCAGGTCAATGGTGGAAAAAATTGACTTTCCACGGAGTGTTTGGGCGAAGTCCTGGATGTGGCGCACTGGATATCGGTCCGGTAGGGTGCGTGCGTTTAGTCCCCGGTAGTCTCCGCAAGGACGCCATTCGTCTCCCTTCTTTGGCACCATGTGGAGGGGCGACGCCCAACTGCTCTTCGATGGCCGACAAATACCCAATTTTAGCATGGACTCGAATTCCTTCCTAGCGGCGAGGTAGCGGTCCGCGGCTAGGCGACGTGGCTTCTGGGAGACGGGTTGTCCTGGTGTGGTGTTTTGTTTAACTTGTACTGAATTGAATTTAGTTGTAATCATGAAAGAATAAAAAATTACATAAAGTGAATAAAATTTATTGACCGAAAAATTAATTTTGTTCTCTGACTTTCATGCCTCCTGGTATTCTTGCATCTATTAATTCCGGGAGAATACACTCCATATAGAAATCTGTGAGTTTCGGCACCATCTTCTCGTTCCATAATGAATCATCCCTTTCAATTCTCTCAATATGGAAATCGTTATCTGCGTATAAAACGAAATCACAGTGATTTCTTCTACATAATATATTCAGCTGTCCCTGAATTTGGTAGAAATAGTTGTGATTTCGTTTCAACCTGAAAAAAAAAGATGTAAATTTTGTCGAACAACTACAATAAAAAGTTTCTTACGATATTTCGTTTTCTGCGATACTGAAGCAATTCGGTTTATCGTGATCTCGCAGTTTTCCTTTTACGGATTGGAGGCATTTTACTTCAATCAAACCATCATTTCCAATTAAACCATCAGGGAGGCTGCCAAAAAAGGGTGTTCTGGGTCAATTAATAAGCCGCATCGAATTATGTGTACTCCCTTCGTCCTCTCATATAATTCGATGGCCTTATTTTCATGAACCCTTCCGTATACTACAGCGGAAGTATTCAATTCTTTTTTATAGAGGATAGATTTCACCAAATTGTGGCAAGGTGTTATGGCCCTCCTCCTCATTACGAAACCAAAATTAGAGGCAGTAAGGTAATTCTGTCTCAATTCCCGCCATACCTGATTATCG
This sequence comes from Propylea japonica, assembly GCA_013421045.1. Lineage (NCBI taxonomy): Eukaryota > Metazoa > Arthropoda > Insecta > Coleoptera > Coccinellidae > Propylea > Propylea japonica. The sequence goes on from CM024247.1 coordinate 873,063, forward strand.
TGTTGCCCCCTAGTAATTTTTTCAATTCTCTCAATTTTTCATCAGAGGCAACTTTGCTTTCAGGTCATCCAAAAATCTATTTTTTTTGTAGCCATCTCCTCCTCTGTTATATCAGGTTGAGCAGCATTTGGTCCGTAGTTGAAATCATCCCTGCCACTGTGAGATATCCTATTTTTCACCCTACTTATTGGCAGTCCTTTCCTGCGGTCATGAGCCTTTTTTCTCCTCAAGAGAACACGACTCGTGTTTCTTCCCAATTTTCCTTTCCAAGCACTCAGATACCAAGAAGGACCATTATGGTGAGATAAGGCTGCGCCATAAGCACGTACTGTGTAGGAAATTGATTTTGAAAAGTTCACCCGTTTTCCACCAGTACATTTGGCAACTAGAGCCATATATCTGAAAAAAATATTTCATTCAAATTCAATTAAGTTTCTTGTTTACGTGTACATTAGTTGACTTCATAGATTTGAAATATGGTACTTCTAAAATTCTGTTTGATTTTAACATACATTTCTGCTTGATTTGTAGTTTCATTGAATGCTAATCGATCCGCCTTATTAATCATAGGTTCCACAATTTTCAAGAGCTCAACAAGAAAAGCCTGACTCATTTTCTTTGTCAAATCTTCTTCATTCGAGGATTTTCTTGTGCAAAATGTATCTCTAAAATGAAAATCATCAATAATTACAAGAAAATAAATGACCCCAGTAGTTGATGAATGTATAGTCAATTTTATCAATTTCAAACCTGCAGTTACTGTGGTTTCCAAACACATGATGAGGCGCATTAGCTAAATCTTTGCGCAACATAACAACGTCGTTCGCATTGTTTTTCACAATTGTTCTCACAGATTTCACCAGTCTTTCCAAATTTGTAATGCCTCCATCTTTTTTGGTTAATATTTTGCGATTTGTAATTTCGAAAGATGTATTTTTAGAAAGTCGATGGAGCTTGTCGCTCAAGCAATGTGTCATGTGATTGGCGCACTCTATCTTGATGACACTTCGACCATATGGTACACCCTCAATTATCCTAGCATAAACACTCGAATCTCCGTCACCTGAAAAAAAATCACATTGTCAACAATTCGATTAAAAATGGTTAAACCCTATGAAATTCCTAAATGTAACCCACCGATTAAATATGTACACACCAATTTGTGATGCTCCAAGCTTTTACAAAATCCTTCTACTATTATTTCTTGTTCCATTCCTGTTGATGGTCCCCTGTACTTCTTCGCACAATTATGTGACTTTGGGGGAATTTTTTTTGGGAATAAAAAGAACAGGCAGAGCAAGTTTTATTCCTTACTCCTAAGAAAAGCGGCTTTTTTGTGTGAGCACCAATAATAATTCCCTGAAAAATCATTGTTTTACTGAAAATCTCACAATATGTTCATATTCTTCGAGAACGTAGCCTAAATTGCTACGATGCTTCTGATTACTAACAAGAAAATTTATTCTGTTGTTACGAGTAGTTTTTGGAATAAACGTGCATAAAAATTGCATTATATCGCATAGGGGAAAAGAAAGTACCGAACACCCTTTTAAACGTAACTGAGAAGAGCCCATTCTATCGGAGCATCAAGGTGTTCAACAGACTTCCTGACAGAATTAAACAAATGCACAGACTGGGTTAGTTCAAAACAGAAGTGTATAAATTACTATTAGAGATGGAACCCTAAACTTTTAGTGAATATTTGGGAAATGTATAGTTTTTGTTTTGACGATATTTCTATTTTATGATTACGTAAAGATAATTATTCTTGAGGAATAAATATTATTATTATTAATCCTCCAAATCAGCTATTATATGAAGAGACAGGAATTGAACCAATAAATGAAAGAATCAAGAGATTAAATAACAAATTTTATTCTAAGTTGATGAAACAGAATGGAATAAACAAATCTTCAAGAAAACGTCCAACACACTCTTTTGAAAATGTTGAATCCTAATTAATTAATTTTACAATATAAAATGTTACTACTATTTAATTATTGCGTTGATTTGATTTCATTAAATCGAGGTACTCCCTCAGAATCATGTTCTTTTTTTCTTTTTCTGCAAGCCTTTGCTTAGAAATTTGCAGTTTCTCTTTATCTTGTTCCTCTTTTCGTTCATAGAAATCCTTTAAATCATTTTTCATTTCCATAAGGATATCGTTCCTTTTTGTGTAGGAACTACTTTTATCCCTATGTCTGCTTGGAGTAGCTGTCGGCGTTCTACAAGTAAAGTATTCCACTATAGAAATGCAGGGTACATTCAGCGCATGATCCACTTCTGAAGAGTTCATTTCAGGAACTGGTATGGTTACTGAAGTAGATGCTCTTGCGACGTCTTCCATAGGTTCTACCTGTTGTGTGAATGTCGTTTCACTTGAGAGTAAAATTGTTGGATGTATATTTTTTCCTTTCGAATATCTCATCCATTTCACTCTAAAACTCAAAGTTTCTCATCCTCCCTCTTCCTGTCTTCTTATTGTTGTCAATTAATTTTTTATACGTCATTTCAAGTACTTTGAATTTGTTTTCACACTTACTAGGTGTGATATTCATACCATAAAAATTGGTTAGATCTTTTGCCACCAACTCCCCCCACAATTTTTTTATTGCCTTCACTTGAAAGGTCCCAACTCTTTTTCTATATGTCTTATATAGCTCCAAAAGCTCTAGAGTTCTTTCTCTGTCGAAATATTGAGGGCATTCATCTTCTTTTTGAAGAACGATATATTCGTTCATGTTGAAATCTGTAGAAAATAATCGAAAATAAATTTCGAATGTTAACACAAAGCTTCATTATATTACTTACCTTGGCTCGTCATTTTATTGATTGAATATAATAATTTGAATTAAAGCGTTACAAAGTACGAATACTACGAATAACGAAAGTATATCTACGAACGAAATACAACACACAACAGACGACAAATCTAGTAATAAATTTAGATTATGAACATGAACACAGATGAAAAAGTACTTTCGCACAGAAAATCTTTCATCTCTTTCTTACTCAGATCGTTCGGGTTTTTTAAAACTAGATCCAGTCCTCGAACAGTTCTAGGATCGAAAACGATTGCGCATCAATTCGGCGCAGTTCGAGGACAATCCAAGGACGGTTCTAAAAATTGTAACCCGAATAAAGCTAGCGTTGAACAAGAATGCACAACATCGGATGAAAATTAGTGGGGAGTTGTGTATCTCGTTGTTGTTTCATTAAATCAAATGGGTACCTGCTCATCTAGGTGAAACGAAGGGAAGAGACTGATAGTTAGACGCTTGACAGGGCCCGTATTCTGGACATGTGATCTTTCGATGCGTATACGAACTTCAATGAGCGAGTACCTCTTTTGACTGTAAAAATTCGCAGACCGAATGCACAAGAAACCATTTGTTGGCACTGTCCAGACTCCTATCAGCCATAGCTACCAGGCTAGGATAATCCTCCATACTGACTATGATTATGAAGAACATTATTTGAGAATAATTAAATACTTGTTATCAAGGTCTAACTCTTATTGATAAGAAGACCGATTTTCATTTCTAGGACTTTTTTGTTTGAGTTTCATATAATTATGACTATATTATTTTATCTTTTTTATATACATGAAATATACTAATTCTTTTCCTCTATCAGAGTATTGAGTCCTGTAGTAAAGGAATTAGTGCAATAAAAATCAAATTTCAAAATATAGTATTTTAATCTAGCACAAGCCCCTACAGAAAAAAAGTACGTTCTGTCTGAAAATTTATAATAGAAGAACATACAGTAGGATCTCGCTAATCCGGCCCTATATTGAGATCGGTAGTGCCGGATTGCCGAAATGCCGGATTAGTGGAGATATGGTAAAAAAAAGCTAAATAGACCATAAAAACATCGTATAATTACTAAAAAAAAGTACAGTATAAAAATCATTACAAAATATTATGTATAAATCGATAAAAATATTATAAGCAAAACACAGTTAAGGTCAATTTAAAAAAACGGTTTGTTTAAAACTAGATTTAACACAATTACGAAGAGCTTAAATAACTGGAAAAAAGTGTTTAATAGTGCCGGATTACTGGACGTGCCGGAGTGGCGCAAGGCCGGATTATAGAGACTGTACTGTATTTACAAAAGCAATTTAATCGTTCACAGATTCATCATTGCAGCTAAATAATTCCTATAATTTAATCCAACCTCGTTCCTTTCATCTTCCTCATAAATTTCATTATTGAAACTAGTTTTGTTTCCAATATTTTCTTCATTTTCATTATTTTGTAGATTATTGAAAATTGTATCATCCATGCACATATTATGCAAAACACAGGAGGTTCTTATAAAATGGCAAATAAATTCAATTTGTCTACTCTTAATATGGCACAGTTGACGAAATCTCTGTTTGAGAATTCCTATAGTATGCTCTATGGATACTCTACAGTGACTCAGCTTTTTATTATACAGGGTGGCCATTTGAAAACGAAACAGACGAGATTACAGACGAAATAATTTTTTTCGATAGAAATGCTCGGACAGGTCGATTTCTGTTTCGAGGGGGACAACTTAAGATGTAGGTTACGGACGCATAGCGCTTCAACCCTTGCTACTACAACCCTCACCACCAATTTTTGAATAGGGAAGATGGGGTGAGTGATACCTCATTTGAAAGGTATTTTTATACTGATTTCAGCACAGTAATTGTTTTTTCATTTTATGCATTAGTTCTCGAAATATTCTTAACTAAGTATTTGAAAATGAAGTGGTGTTTTCATGGCACTTGTAGTGTTTTTTTGTGAAAAATCGACATTTTGAGCTTCAAAACAACCATGACTGTGGCTTCCTCCTCCAATCCACTGACATAGAAATCTTTTATCAAGATGTCGAACAAACAAAGCGTATTGCGAAAGAGCTCAATCTTGCTGAAACTCAATCTAAATTATCTTCGATATAATTTGCAGTATTTCCAATAACATGCGGTACACTTGATCGATAGAAATCTCCAAAAAGTCCAAATAGGTACGTACATATCTCTAATCAGATTACCAGGTAAGAAAATCAAATCATTAATGATGCCACAGAAATATCCCAGTCCCAATTCGTGAAACGATTTCCGACTTAATTATGAAGTGTTTTCTCAGTTGGCTTCAATAATGTTTTCATTTTGTTGATTATTGAATTCATATCTTTTTCAAAAAAATGAGAATCGATAATTTTTTATTTATTACGAACAGATCATTAAGTTGGCTTAGGTACTGGTTTTTGACATGTGAATTATTCTTAGTTTTGAATCGAGACTTGTATGTGTTCTAATTCATTGTTCGACATGGTTTATTCAATTGCAGAGAGGGTGGAAATAATTTCACTTTTTTTTTGCAAACAATCAATGTGCGAATAGAACCGCAGAATTCTTCAATCAACGACATTTAGATAAACATGGTTGTTTTGAAGCTCAAAATGTCGATTATTCACAAAAAAACACTACAAGTGCCATGAAAACACCACTTCATTTTCAAATACTCAGTTAAGAATATTTCGAGAACTAATGCATAAAATGAAAAAACAATTACTGTGCTGAAATCAGTATAAAAATACCTTTCAAATGAGGTATCACTCACCCCATCTTCCCTATTCAAAAATTGGTGGTGAGGGTTGTAGTAGCAAGGGTTGAAGCGCTATGCGTCCGTAACCTACATCTTAAGTTGTCCCCCTCGAAACAGAAATCGACCTGTCCGAGCATTTCTATCGAAAAATTTATTTCGTCTGTAATCTCGTCTGTTTCGTTTTCAAATGGCCACCCTGTATTTCTTTTGAACATTGGATAAGTTTCCATTATCCTTATAGGGAGTTAATAAATTTTTTAGGCAAGGATATGCACTGTCACATAGGAGGACATAATCCTTGCATTTGTCTTCAATATTTGGGCTAAAGGGCTGGTCCTGAACATTCTAGCATCGTGGACACTTCCTGGATACCCAATAAAAACATCTTTAATTCTTTTTTGGCTATCGCAAACAATTTGTGCCTGTAAAAAATTACACAGATTAATTAGAAGTTTCTTCATTTGAACACATAACTTGCAGCAAAAATATTTACCTGAATTGAATTTTATTTATTCCTGTTCAAATATGATTCTGCATCTTCCCGAGGTGCATCATCCATCATCCATTCTTATATGGGTACCATCATGCACCCAATAGCATTAGGAAAACCCATTTCCGCAAAATCATAATATGTGATAGTTCTGCATTCCTCCAGTGATGGCCAAACAATAACACTGCTAGATAAGTTTGACATTTTGTACTATGCCATGAAGTGTGCTCACAGATAAATTGAATCTGTCTGCCACATCCCTAAATGATATCGATTCATTACTTGCAATACACAAAAATGCCAATATGCAATTTTCACTTCCTATTCGTTGGAAACCGGTATCTTTTTTTGAGTAAAAATCAGAAAATTCAAATTTTGTTTTAAGTTTCTTCACTATTCTCTGGAACTCTGAAAAAAAATTTAAGCTGTAACAATTATAATTTGAAAACTATACTTTCGATGAAGTACTAACTGATTGCCACATTTAAAGACTTACCTAAAATGTTCAATAAATTGTTGATCTGAATATAATGGCACTGTCTCCTCGAAGTAACTTTCATTTTTTGGCTTGCCCAATAATTTCAGGAATCATCACATTTGGCAAAATTTTGTCAACTACGAAATCTTCATCAGAGCTTTCTGACGACGACGAAAAACTACTGGACTCAAACAAGTGAAATAAATCCATTTTAATTTGAAAAAAATTGGTGGAATCAAAACTATCACACGAGGTAACTTGAATTTATCTTTACTGTCAAAAACCCAGAGTAAACAAACAAACACCGTGACTTAAAATACATGCGCCAAGAAAAAATCTAAACAGTACTTGCTCGAGAGTAGGGACTAGTCTTGGACTGTTCAAGAACAGTCCGAGGATGATTCAGGAAAAACTTGAACGCGAAACAGTCCAGTCCTGAAACAGTCTGAAGAGAAGTGTCCGTAAAGGTGGCACCCACTTTTTCGAAAATGAAAAAATGTTTTCTTGCATTCGTTAGTAACCCGTTAGTAACTATTTGTAACATCAAAATTTTCGTTTGTACCTCAAAGGAACTGGTTAGAAAAACACCGCATTCCGCTGGGTTCTAACTTCACGGGCACCCACATTTGATAATTGAAAAAAATTTTGTTGCGTTCGTTAGTAACACGTTAGTAACTATTTGTAACATCAGATTTTCGTTTGTACCTCAAAGGAACTGGTAGAAAAACACCGCATTCCGCAGGGGGCTAACTTCACGGGCACCCACATTTTCGATAATTGAAAAAAATTCTGTTGCGTTCGTTGGTAACACGTTAGTAACTATTTGTAACGCAAAAAATTTCGTTTGTAACCTTACCTGCCATGAGAAAATAACACCTTCTCTTAAATGTGAAACCGTTTATGAGTTAATTAATAGGTATGTGATTTATTAATTTCAGACAAGTTATATATATTTGTATGCTTTACTAATCCATGAGTTACTTTTGATATACCATAAAATGTTGTTTGATCATACATTCATGAAAATAAATTTTTCTTCAACTTTCGTAATGTGGGTGCCCGTGATGTTAGCACCCAGCGGAATTCGGTATTTTTTCACAGGTTCCTTTCCAAAAATTTTGATGTGTTACAAATAGTTACTAACGAATGCAAAAAAAATGTTTTCATTTTCGAACAAGTGAGTTCTAACTTCGCATTTTAGGGGTATAATTTTTTTATTACAGGTTAGGTTACAAACAAAAATTTTGAGTTACCAACGAACGCAAAAAAAGGTTCAACATGAAATCCATCATTTTATGATTTAATCCCTGTGAACAGCAGGCGTGATTCCTTTAATTTAATCAGACAATATGGGTAATGCGATATGTTTTGAAAAGGTCCTTTCTTTTTTAATGCGACAGTATATTTTTTTTTGAGACTTTTCTCACGTAGATATATAATATTCCACTTTTGAAAACGAAATATGGCTTTAGTCACCTGGCCCATTAGATAATTTTTTATTTATTAATATATATATATTATATAATAATAACCAATCAATTAGAAATTAGATAAACGGTGAATAGGACCTGCTATTTCGTTTATTTTCCAAGTCCTCTTTCTCATTTATCTAATATCTGAATTGATTTAATTTGAAAAGAGCTAGTTTGATTGGATTGGATTTATAAACTCAATGGAATCAGACGGGAGGGTCAAATTTGATTGAAAAAAAGACATGAGTGTCATGAATATCTTAACTCCAGAAATGATCAAATAGCAGCAATACTCCTCAAAATGGTGGGAATTTCGCTACAATCTTTGTCTCTAATTTCCAATTTTGTCGGAGAGCATTCTTCAATTTATTTTTTATGTTTGAATGAAAGTAATGTCTAATTCTGATTCATATGAATTAAACACTTGAATCTAACGTTTCTTAACCCTCCGTTAGTCGCGCACGGTCTGTGAGACCGGCCAGACACTTTTTATCCTAATTTTCAGAAATTCAGGGGCATGGCATCTCCGGCTCCGTCTATCTTTCCGTAAGGATGCGACAGAGAGTCCTTGCGAATCTCATCGTGAAACGTGCTAGTACGAAAAAAATATATCGTGACACGGTGTGGGAGACCGGCGCGACTACTCTCGTACCCTATTTTTTCATATCTTGATAGTTCGATTGTGCGATGAATTTCAGGTGTTTTTGTTCGGTATTACTTATAACGAGGTAAATTCATAGTTTTTTAGCCATGTGGTCGTACGAAAAAGAGCAAGCTCGACTGCAGAATTTACTAGAGGTTTTAGATGAGGAGAGGATAAAATAGCAAATGACGAACATTCAGATATTGATCAGTCTGAAGAAAAATTTGAATTTAGAACAACAACTTGCGAGTGATGACTCAGAGCAGAATATTTCTGATGATGATGAGGAAGAAAATCGAAGTAATACACTGTCGATTTTTTGGCAAAGATAAAGTGACGCGTTGAAAAAATTTCCCCCCACAACAAAAAACTGCCTAGAAAATGGCCTTCTTTAAGCTAAAATATGTTTGAAGAATCATTTTTATTTGATGAAACGGTGTAACTTTTTGTTATTTCTGGTCTTCATATCCTTAGAGTTTGATTTTTTCTTTTTATGACTGAATAAAGTAAGGTGTATGAATAAAATTGATTTTTTGGAATTTCCCCAATATATTTGCATCAATTCGAAATATGTACCAATCTTGCATTTTCTTGTCACTCAGTTATTTTTGAAAGACATCCATTGGATTTTTGAGCAAAAACTCATTCCACTTAGCATTCAGAGCTCAATGAGTAAGCACGGTCTGTGAGACCGGCGCGACTACCCATGTTAAAAATTTTGACGCGACTATTCGAGGGTTAACATTATTCAATATTGAAACTGTAATCACATTTGCAAGCAAGTTTTTAAGTAAAAAAATGAGTGCTGATTTTTCTTTTATTCAGTTAACAAACTCTTAATTTTCTAAAACAAACAGACACAATCGAGTTACTACCGAATCGAAAAGAACCTATTTTTTGTGAACAGTATATGCTAACCGCGTATTTTAGAGATGTCACTATTCTTATAGGTTGTTTTACAGGCAAAAATTGTTGTGTTATAAATGGAATGGAATGCGAAGAAAATCTTCTTCATTTTAAATAATGTGGGTGCTAAATCGCATTTTTTCATTACAGGTTAGGTTACAAACGAAAATTTTTTGTTACAAATAGTTACTAACGAATGCAAAAAAAATCTTCTTCATTTTCGAAAAAGTGTTTGCTAACTTCTCATTTTAAGGGTGTAATTTTTTCGTTACAGATAAGGTTACAAACGAAAATTTTGTGTTACAAATAGGTACTCACGAGTTACTAACGAGTGGAAAAAAATTTCTCCATTTTCGAAAAACTGGGTGCTAACTTCGCATTTTAGGGGTGTAATTTTTCCATTACAGATTTGGGTACGAATGAAAATTTTTGAGTTGCAAATAATTACTAACGTGTTACTAACGAATGAAAAAAAACCGTTTTCATTTCCGAAAAAGTGGTGTGCTAACTTCGCATTTTGAGGTGTCATTTTCTCATGACAGGTAGGTGACAAACAAAATTTTTTGCGTTACAAATAGTTACCAGTTTCTTTGAGGTACAAACGAAAATTTTTGATGTTACGAATAGTTACTAACGAGTTACTAACGAATGAAGAAAAATTTTTTTCCATTTTCGAAAAAGTGGGTGCTAACTTCACGGACACTGAAGAGAACCCGAACACGTCCAACTCTACTGCGCAAACTCCTGACAGTCCTAGAACAGTAATGGTTTGAACCCGAATAAAGCTATTATTGAACCTTTATGCAGATGGCGCCAAAACTGGAAATTTCAAATAATTCATTTGTGCATTATAATATTCATCTTCTCTTGAAGAACCCATAAACTGATCCTGAAATATTTGCCATACCGATTATTGTGCCTTGACGCCAAACATTTCAGCTATAAAAATATGGTTGCGTGAAAATCGTACAAATGTTGGTGTTATAATTTACTGAAATTCTTATGAAACCTACAACCAAAATTAGAAAAAGAACAACTAAAATATAAAAAAGTGTAGTATAAAAACAGAAATATATAAAAAATGAAATAACTAAAATAAGTATACCGATACTGAAAATACTCTGAACTTTTATACTTTATATCTCTCCACTATGTTGTTCACATTTCACTGAAGTAAAATCCAAATTATTTCTTAAAATTCAGATGCATGATATGGCAGGTCAGAAATATTAGCATTACCTTCCATGAAATTCTTAAAATAAGTAAAACCCATTTCCAATGGTTATTGTGAATAAAATACTTGGATAAAATAGACTTTTCTTATCATCTGACCATTCCTTATTCAAGATGAACATGTTATGTTATTATAATTCATTTGATGATAACAGAGAAAAACAAATGTATATCTGATGTTCCTGAAGATGCCATTCAAAATGCGCTATCCGCATTCACATCAGCTTCAATCGTAGACACTGTCCCCTCTGTTGACATATCTGAAATAATGTTGAACCCACCTTTATATTCATTTCGCCCGATTCTGTCTATACTACGTCCTTCCCTAGGAATGTTTTTAGATCGCTGAGAAGAACATTGTCCTGCTCACAGTTCGAGTCGTAGAGCTAATTGAATTATTTAAAAGTTGAGCTTTGAAACTGCCCACAAATTGGGATGATGGTTTCATCTCCTTGAATTGCCCGGTTTTCGAAAACCTTTTAAATTTCCAATTCTCCACCATACTTATAGCTCTCAGCTAATATTCAAGATGTGGAGGGTTTTCACTGTTGTTGTATCTCAACCCCTTTCCAGATTAGTTGGTTTTTCCATTAAAACTATCAAAAAGTGTATCCACTTCGACCAAAAATTCAGCTGTAGCATTATACTTCTGCTGTATTGTTCCTTAAAAAATTATAGTCACCTCCTTAGCAGTGGCCATTTAGGTATTCCAGTCGCAATGGAGCCGTGGACAGTTCAACAACGCGTGTTTACGTATGATTCTTATGTAAGAAACAATGATTCAGTGGTAGCGGCTCAGCGTGATTTTCGCATTCATTTTAACGTTGGACGGCATTGAGCTGTACCTACCTGACCAACGATTATGAAATGGGTTACAAGTTTTCGAACCACAGGCAACATTATGGCGAAAAAACCACCAGGCGCTACAGGAACAGCGAGGACTCTGGAGAACATTGAAAAGTGAGAACAGCAATGATTACGAGTCCTGGTCGTTCAGCTCGACGGCACGCACCTTCATTACACATGGGACGTGAGTCGGTCCGAAAAATTTTGTAACTAGACCTCAAGTTTCATCCTTACAAGATTGTGTGTGTCCAGGAGTTAAAAGAAACTGACTACACCCAACGGTTAGATCTCGCAACTCAAATGCAAGTTTTCCTTCACGATGAGCCTGACGTCCTGATTTTCATGAGCGATGAAGCTCACTTTTACCTAAATGGAACAGTCAACCAACAGAACTGCAGATACTGGGCACAGGAAAACCCAAGACAGCTTCATGAAAAACCTCTCCATTCGCCTCGTGTGACTGTATGGTGTGCGGTTTCGAGACAACATGTTATTGGCCCCTTCTTTTTTGAAGAGGATGGAGTTGCGGTGACCATGAATGCGAATCGGTACGTGCGTATGATCAACGATTTTTTTTCTTTTACAACTGCAGATGCTCAACTTGTAACAGGACGTATGGTTTCAGCAAGATGGAGCTACTGGACGCACAGCAAGAGTTTCGATGACGTTGCAGCGAAACTTGTTTCCAGGTCATGTCATTTCAAGATTTGAAGATGTGCCCTGGCCTCCTCATTTTCCCGACCTCAACATCTGCGATTATTTTTTGTGGGGACCTTTATAGAATGGGGACCTTTGTAGAAGAAAGTTTTTCAACGCAAACCTCGTAATTTGGAAGATTTGAAGGAGGAAATTCGTGAAGAGGTGGCACTAATCACCGAGGAGACACTACAGATAGGATGGCAGAGCTTCCTCAACAGAATTGAAAACTGCATCAGAGAAGACGGCCGTCACCTTCCTGACATTATTTTTGCGAGTTAAATTAAATGGCATATCCTAAAAAACATGTCAGAAAAGTGAATAAATTTTCTGGTTAAAAAATGTTTTGCTGCTTTCAAAATGTAAATACTTCCCGTGGTCACTCTGTATATCCTGAATGAAGCGTGAGTGCGTTTTAATAAATGAGGGGGATCGTTCATTGCAAAATCTTGTTTGCCCTCTCATGACAAATATGGATCTTGAGTTGTCACACTCAATTCTTTCAGGTACTTGACATTGTTCACATTCATATCAGAAATGGTTACAAGAATATACAATTTTGCTACTTCTGTAGCTGCTTTGATGCATTCGAATATACAATTCCTGAGCATTACCGAACTAAAACTCTTGTAAGTGAAATAGTTGGCGGTGGGTTACTCCCATTTGTGGTCTAGCCCCACAAGCATTAAAACAAGAACCTTTTTGACAGCCTCTTTTCGGATTTTTGCTCCACCAAAATCTTCGAAACCAATAATTCTTATCTGTCTCATATCGTAGTAGAGATTTTCTTTTATATCCATCTCATCAAAAAGCAGCACTCACAAGCGATCAGTATCCTCTTCTATGCTCTCATTGATGTTCGAAAAGATTCTTCTGAATGCTTGAAGAAACTGTAATATTTTTGAGCATATCAATGAGAGCATAGAAGAGGATACTGATCGCTTGTGCGTGTTTGGAGAAGGAAGAGCAACAAATTAGCGTTTGGGTTATATAATGGTTTAAAATCAATTTCTAACAGCTTCTTTACCAATATCTTCAATTCCAATATTTCAGCACCACCGTTTAATGTGAAGTGGTAAGATATTGGCGATTCAAATTTCTTCCCCAGTCCTCTGATAATAAAAACCAGGGCATGATGAGGTTGTTAGTAATGAGAGGAGAACTTTTCGGACCAGTTATACTTACCGATCACTTAATGCTGAAGAAGTCGTTAGATTAATCTAAAGCAACTTGACAGCAGAGCTGTATCGAAGCCTTGTGTTTAGTGCTTGTGAAAGCACTTGAAGCACTTTTGTGCTCGTGAGCCCTGTGCTCGCGAGCACTTGATTGAACCAGTGCTTAGTGCTTGATGCTTCGCGAATTTTTCGAAAAGGCTTAGTGCTTAGTAATTCGAAGAAGTGCTCCCAAGCACTAAAGTGCTCTGAAGCACTTTCAGGAATTACCAAGCACTAAGCCCTTCATGGACTTGTTGGAACATGGAAATGACAAACAGTCGGGTGATTAAAATAGACAGAGAACTTAATATTTTTTTTCGTTTCACTTCTATAGATATAAAGTTTGTTGATTTTTTCTTGCATTACAAACACTGGTGTTACAAAAACAATCTCGCTGTATGTTATGGACTTTCTGGAACAAGTTTTTACGTTTTCATTATTTTGACAGAAAGAACAGATTGTTACGATGTTATGGCGAATTTTTTTTTTTGGAAAATTCTATGGAGTAATGCAGCCTTTTTTCAACATACGATTCAGGTATCTATTATCATGATTTCAAGTAATTTATTGGCGAATATTTTAGTTACAGTTTGTTAACTGAATGAATGCCATATACAGGGTGACTGGTGGCGTAAGGGACAACGGCTAACTGGAGATAGAGGACCTCAAACTGAATGAGGATTGGGGGTTTAAATGTCCTATAAAGCTATTAGTTTCAGAGATACAGGGTGTTTTTTGCAAAAGTGCTAAAACTATAAACTCCCATATCTTCGTCGATATGGCAATTTTTGCTGATATTTGGCAAGCTTGTTATATACATATTCTCCATCAGATCGACAAGAAAAAATTCCCAAAAATTGCAGGTCCGTATTCAAAAATTTCAATTTCCGTGTCAGGTGAGAATATCACTCGGTATATGAAATAAAAAAAATTGAATTGGGACATTGGAATCTGCAAAAAACAAGAGTAAAATCTGTTTTTAGTTTTGATGGCACAAATTTTTAAAGTTTTTATGATATGTTGAAAGTCGAATATTACAATTTTTTCATATTGAATTCAAGCAACACACTATTCCTGAAAGAAAAAACACTGAATTTGAGATGCTCAAATAATCCTGACGCATTTTGAATATTTCTTCACATCTTGAAATACTTTTTCATTAAATTTTTTATAAATATTGAAAGAAATAAAAAAAAATAGAAATACAAAGAGAGGAACAGTAGCACATATGATTCATAAAAAAATCAAATAAACAAATGCTTGATATGCTAGAGCCATTCCCCTCACACACTTAATGACTCTAATATGTACTTAGGTATTGCACCTTCATCTTCTTTTGAGAAGCATATGAATTTCTTTAATGCAAACAGAATATTAGGGAAACAAGTGATTTTTTAGAATAAGAGGTTTATTATTCATTATAAATAAAATACATCCTTCTACACAGAGTAGGCTTATTTCAAAAAATGACGTTTATATTCATACATTCATTGATTGTTTATTATTGGGAATTGTGTCGTTTGTTTATCTACTGAAAATGCCTTCAATATTCACGAATGAAGAATATGTAAATGATACTTGTTTTTGAATTGCGCAAATGAACGGATATAATATTTGGTCTCAGAATAATCCTCATCTCAAAAGAGAATGAAATCATTAGAGTTCAAGAGAGCCAATAATGCGTTGAAGCAAATTGCTCTGATTTCGAGCATTTGCTTAGATGTTTTCTCATGAATCATTGCATTATTTATAAATTAATAATATTTTGTTGAAAGAATAAGTATCAGATGGATTATTGTTCAGGCGTTCTGAGAAGAAAGTCCAACTTTTCTCGAGCTGAAATCTAGTGTTACTGTTCTATCAAGAGTAATTTTTCATCTTGTGGATATGAAACGTACTTCAATTGTTCAAAAAAGCAAATAAGTGTGTGAGGGGAATGGCTCTCGCATATCAAGCATTTGTTTATTTGGTTTTTTTATGAACCATATGTGCTACTGTTAATCTTTTGTGTTTGTATTGTTTTTTGAGTTTTTCTTATAGTATTAATTGATAGAAAATTTAATGAAAAAGTATTTCAAGATGTGAAGGAATATTCAAAATGCGTCAGGATTATTTGAGCATCTCAAATGCAGTGTTTTTTTTCTTTCAGGAATAGTGTGTTGCTTGAATTCAATATGAAAAAATTGTAATATTCGACTTTCAACATATCTTAAAAACTTTAAAAATTTGTGCCATCAAAACTAAAAACAGATTTTTACTCAGTGTTTTTTTGCAGATTCCAATTTCCCAATTCAATTTTTTTATTTCATATACCGAGTGATATTTCTCACCTGACACGGAAATTGAAATTTTTGAATACGGACCTGCAATTTTTGGGAATTTTTCTTGTCGATCTGATGGAGAATATGTATATTAACAAGCTTGCCAAATATCAGCGAAAAATTTGCCATATTGACGAAGATATGAGAGTTTATAGTTTTAAGCACTTTTGCAAAAAACACCCTGTATCTCTGAAACTAATAGCCTTATAGGACATTTAAACCCCCAATCCTCATTCAGTTTGAGGTCCTCTATCTCCAGTTAGCCGTTGTCCCATACGTCACCAGTCACCCTGTATATAGTGCCCAGAAAACCATAAGAAAAATTTCCATCTAATTTGTTGACAAGACTTCACTGTTTCTCTATATTTTTTTGGTTTTGTCGTCATGGGACCTGTCTTACCTGTATGTATATTCGGAATTTATCAAAAATAATTATTTCCTCGACCTAAAAGGTGATTTTAATATGAACCAATTGAAAACCAATTTTAATGTTCAATTGATGCTGTTTCAATGTACTATTTCCAACATAGAGATAAAATAGTATAGAGTTGCTATCAATAGGTTTGTTCGCGTCGCAGTTCGGAACTATTCGGAACTGTACTTTTTTGTTCCCTCCATAGAAATATATACATAATTATTATTATTATGTATATATTTCTAGGGTGGGAACAAAAAAGTACAGTTCCGAATAGTTCCGAACTGCGACGCGAACAAACCTAATGAAATGAAAGTGGTATCAATCCGCCATATACTGCCAGGAAACGTCGAATTTTGACAATCATTGAATTTTTCCTAAAAATTGTGATTTTTGTATTTTTTTCAAGTTAAATTGAGATTTCTTGTGCTTAATAAACAAAAATAAAATGGTATCGTGTGCTATAGGCTTTGTTCAAGCAGGGACGAGATAGATAAGAAAAAAATAACAGGAATAACATTTCACAGGTAAGGATGAGAGTGAACAGATCCGCATTCGAAATTTTTGCATGTCTGTCTTGGTAATCTGATATCTTTTTATATGTGTATATTATTGCCTGAAGAAAAATTGTTTATTTGATATTCAGTTGACCTCATTTGAACAGGATTCCCAAAGACCCAACACGTCGTATTTCTTGGGTGAAATTTGTAAACAGAAAAAACTGACAACTTAATTCAACCCTGAACTTTCCGCCATATTGGTTCGCAACTAAGCCCCGCCTAGTGGTTCCATTTTTCCTTACACAATTGTATGTCATAGCGTCTCTTCTCTATTTTATCTATGATTTCCAATGACAACCGAACAAAAGCGATAGAGTAATGTCAGAACTCAACATTAACATGGAAATATAGAAATTTATATTATGTAAAATGTATGTTTTGAGAAAAATAAAGGTGTATTTCAATCAAGAATTGATATACAATTCATATTAATGTCGCCGAAAAATCTTGTAATCAACCCAGTTATTAATCTAGCGACTAAGGTCTCAATTAAGGCGTGAGCGGAGCGAACGCTTTGAAATATCTTGACCATTAGTCGCCCTCTCAAATAACTTAGTTGATTAAATATCTATCAACCACTCGCTGAAAAAAACCTATTGTCAATTTCAATTATGTCCAGTCAAAACAAGATAACACTAGAAAAAAAAAATCAGACAAAAAATCAAAATTCCAAACTAAGAGATATTTGGATGGAAAATATTAAGTAATATTTTGAAAAGTGCATAGTGGTCGGTGCTCGTGTGAACGAATTACTTCTCAGAAGTGCTTAGTAATCGCGAGCATTCTTCAAAAATAAGGGCTTAGTGCTCGAGATTCCGGAGCACTTTTCAATAGGGCTTAGTGCCATAGACTAAAAAATTAGATGAGCCACTCGTATATTCCGCGCCATCTGTCGGAGGAGGAGACTAATACACGAAAAAATTATTTTCAATTTGAGAGTTAGATGTCGTTGCATTCATGGAAATCCTATCGAGAAAATAGTAAGTATGTAATAGTATATGTATAATATTACTAGCAAGGTAAGAGGGTTTTACTGGCGAATGGAGGATATAATTGACGAGCCGCAGGCGAGTCAGTTACCTCCTTGAGCCAGTAAAACCCGTTACCTTGCGTGTATTGTTTTATATTTTATTTGTTTCTCATTTGTAAAAAGGTTAGATAAATTCCAAAAAAATCTCAATAATGGCGTTAAATTTTTTGACATTTCTTAAAATTGTATTATTTATGATTATTTACCTATGACATCGGAAAATTATGACAACTGTCAGTGGCTTTACGAGAAGGAAGTCCTTCGAGAATATTTGCTCATTTCTGACGAAAAAGGCCAGATTCAATGAAACAAGGTATGAATATCGTTTTTTAATACTTTTATAACGTTTATTACTGAACAAATTTGTTCCAGGAACGATAAAATTAGAAAGATGAATGAAATTATAAGCAAGTACGTGACTGTCAGTGAGTTTACAGGTCAAAAAACCTCTAGGATATCTGCAATTTTGAGAAAGAAAACGAATAGATACGAATAAAACAACGTACGAATATCGTTTTTGAATAGTTTGACAACGTTTATTGAGAAATAAATTTGTTCCAGGAACTCTGAAATTAGAAGGCTGAATGGAATTAAAAGATAGAACTTGGCAACTGTCAATGTAAATAATACTACTAATGCTGGACTCACAATGGACGTAACCATAAAACTCCCGAAACGTAAACGAAAAACGCAAAGTTGAACCAATGCAAATCATGGAACTGTTCACAATAGGCTCTGTAATTTTTACGTTTACGTTGAGCTTATGGTAGTCCGTAATTCTAACGTTAATTATAGAAATTTGTTCACATTCTGTGATTTGTAGGTCTAACTCACCAACGTCGTTTTTTCTTCTTTTAGAATTTGGCTCTTCAATTTATTTTTTTTAACATCGTCTAAATGAAAACAGACTTGATACTTCATACATTTTTAATTAATGACAACACTTCATAGTAATCAATTGTCAAAAAATACATAGAACACTTATTATAAAGGTACAGAAACATCTTCTTACTGTACAAAAACGTCTATAATTGGCTACTGCGCCCAAAGTCCATTCTGAACACCATTACGTTCACGGACAAAGTACGTTTACGTGTTCGTTATGGTTACGTCCCTTGTGAATCAGCACTTACTTGTAAAAATTTTACAAGTTAACTGTCAGTTTTACAAGTTAGTGACTTGATAAGATAAACCTCCTTGTTTGAGATTGTGTTTTTGGAAACTGACGTTTACAAATGAGAAACAAATAAAATCATTATTATCAAATTACCTTTGAATTGTCAACTGACACAAGGAGTGGTTTGACACGTTTTTTTGAAATAAAATACATTCGATATGCCTGCAAGAGTGAAGACGTGCTGTGTTATTGGATGTGAAAATCGAGATGCAAGAAGGTAATTATAAAATATATATGTATATTCTGTAACCATAAGAATTAAGATACTCGTAGTTTTCAAAAAAGTTTTTCATGTATTGATAAGTTTAGTAGGTAAAAACTATATTTTGTATTATTGAATTCATTATGTTAGTTTGAAAATGTTTTCAATGCAATTGTTCGGAAATAATGCTCAAAGAGAAAAGTGGACTGTATTTTTAATAAATTTTCAATTGTTGCAAAATGAGAAAGAGCGGGTATCAGAGACCTACCTTTTTGTAGGGCCGACGTGATGTGTGTTGTTGCGTAGTCTGTTGCACCTCCAGCAGCACTTCAGGGTAGTTTCACCACAATAGCGTCGAAAAAAGTCCAAGCGAGAGATAAATCTTTGAAAATAGCGTTAGGTGCGTAAATTCATTAAAGGTGACGGCAACGATCGATTTCTTTGTTCGTTCTTTATTCTTCTGCCCATATGTTGACTTATCTTCTTATTGCGTCCCTCCTTTCGTACAATCGGAAAGGGGAAAACATAGGTGACCCCTGATACCACTAACGCGGGTATTATTTGAAAACTTTAAACTAAAATATGCAGTTTCCCAAACATTCTGCCCCGAGAAAATGCAGTAAGCATTTTACAAAAATAAAATAGCAATTATCATGAAAAAATCCCACGATCAAATAAAAAAACTGTAAGCATTATCGCATGCGCACCAAAATCAATATCTATGAAATTTAAAATTGAGACAAAAACCAACAAATAATGAAAATTGAATAACCTTCAGAGAACGTTACTCAATAGGTAGAGGGCAGAGTTTTACTAGTGGTCGTTTCAAAAAACCTGAAACTGTTTTAACTGTCACTACCCTGACAATTTTGTCATCACCAGGGTGTAAGGTGACAATTCTAGCTGGACTCCATTTCCCAGGAGGTAGATTCTCATCTTTAATTAATACAAGAGAACCTATTTTGGCGGGGAAGTGAAGTTGAGCCACTTGTTACGCTGCTGTAAGGTGTGAAGATATTCACGACGCCATCGGCGCCAAAAATCTTGGTGTAGACGCTGCAATAATTGCCATCGTGACAACCGATTAATAGAAATATGTTCAAAATCAGGGATAGGAACTACAGAAGGTGGTTCCAGTGTAAGAAAATGTCCCGGTGTCAAAACATCCACCGATTCGATATCTGATGAGAGGGGAGTCAACGGACGTGAGTTTAAGCATGACTCGACAAGTGTCAATAAAGTGTTCAGCTCTTCATAAGTTAAAATTTGATCACCTATGACTTTAGTTAGGTGGAGCTTAACTGATTTAATACCTGCTTCTGCCAATCCATTAAAGTGGGGGCTAGAAGGAGGAGAGAAAGAAAATTTAATATTTTCGTGTTCGGCGGCGCTTTTCATAAGGTTTAGTTGTTTGCTTGCACCTACAAAATTGGTAGCATTATCGCAAAATATTGTTGAAACCCGTCCTCTTCTGGCGATAAATCGCTGTAGAGCAGCCAAAAACATTTCCGTAGATAGATCACTAGCCAACTCTACATGAATTGCCTTGGTGGCAAAACAGACAAACACGCAAATATACGCTTTGCATGACTTGACTCCACGATGACGCGTTAAAGTTATGAAATAGGGACCTCCAAAGTCCACAGCAGAATTGAGAAAGGCTTTGGCCTGGTTGATGCGACTTCCTGGCAACGAAGCCATTGGAGGTTGAAAGGGCTTAGGTCGAATCTTCCAACAACGAACACATTTAGAAATTATAGAGTTTATGGCTCGTTTACTTGAAAGAATCCAAAATTTTTGTGACAATAAATATTGAGTAGTTCGAGGTCCAGCGTGCAAATATTTTCTATGAAAATGATCAATAATTAAATTGGTGAAGTGACTTTGACGAGGCAACAAGATTGGAAACTTAGCGTCGTGCGGCAAATGAGCTTTTTCAATTCGACCTCCAACCCTAAAAATACCTTCTGAATCAAGAAAGGCATAGAGTTTTCGAAGTGGTAAAGAAATTTTTTTATTCTCATATTCACGTGAGAAATGTTTTTGTTGAATATATCGAACTAACAGCAACATCGCATTATTTAATTCTGAATTTGAAAGACAAGCTGCTGAAGTCCTATTCGAGCGATTTCTTACATTCGAGATGAATTTTAATACATAGGCAGTGACTCTCAGCAAAGTGTCAAATGAAGAAAATCGACTTATCAATATTTCAAAAAAACATTGGTTATCTGAAGCTAATGTTAGAAAAGTTGAAGTTCGCTGTTCTTCTACCGGGTATGAGAAAGATGAATGCGGAATGAACATCGATATTTCACGTTCCTTCAATAAAGCGGGACCCTCGAACCAAATTTTATTAGATAATAGTTTAGATGGCAGAAGGCCTCTTGATGCTAAGTCAGCCGGATTATTTTCTGAATTAATGTAAAACCAAGAACTTTGTGATGAGTGCGTTTGAATGAATGAAACACGGTTGGCGACAAATGTTTTCCAACGACTAGGCTCCCCATTAAGCCAGTGGAGTACAATTTGCGAATCAGACCACGATACTATCTTTTTTATCGATATAACTTTGGTTAAAAGTTCAACAACAAATCGCATAAGTTTTGTTAGCAAGACAGCACCACATAATTCAAGGCGAGGTATTGTAATTTTCTTCAGAGGGGCGATTTTAGATTTTGCACATAAGAAATGTGTCGAAATTGTTGCTTCATTGGAAGCACGCAAGTAAACTACACATGCATATCCTTTTTCACTAGCGTCACAAAAGCCGTGAATCTCATATGAACAATCAGGGGGAACTACAAGACGTTTGAGTTCAAGTTCAGAAAGCAATGGTAATTCTAGCTTGTATTGTTGCCATATACGAACAATATCATCTGTGGGAGTCTCATCCCAACCAAGTTTAGAAATCCATAATTTCTGTATCAAATTCTTGAAAAGAAAGACAGTAGGAGCGACGAATCCAAGAGGGTCATAAACTCTGGCCAATTGAGAGAGCATTACCCTTTTGGAACATAAAGAACCTTTGACAGGTTTGCAGGAAAAACTGAAAGCGTCATTCTTAGGATTCCAATTCAATCCTAAAACTTTAAATAGGGATAAATTTTCATCCTTCTGAAATGCAAGAGGGTGCATTGACAAAAATGATTCCGGTAAATCATCAAGAAGTTCTGAAGTATTGCTACAAAATTTTCTCAACTGAAAACCTGCCTTTTCTAATAGCGAAATGAGATCATTGCGTATCGTACGAGCATGAACAATACTAGGTGCGCCAAAAATGAAGTCGTCGATATAAGAATTATCAAGGATAAGTTGAGCAGCATGGGGATGGTTCAAATTTTCGTCCTCGGCTAATTTTCGAAGAACTCTCAGCGCTAAATATGGACTGGATCGAAGTCCATATGTAACTGTTTTAAGGCGGTAATCACATATTTCATCGGTAGCGGAAAATCGAAAAACTATTCTCTGGAAATTACACTGTTCTGGGTCAACCCAGATCATTCTGTACATTTGACGTATATCGCAACACACTACATACTCAAAAAGCCGAAAATTCATCAAAATCTTACATATGTCCGGTTGCAATTTTGGACCTATCATTAAAAAATCATTCAACGAATTTTGTGAATTGTTGGTTGCGGATCCATCGAAAACAACTCGTAATTTCGTAGATAAACTATCTGGTTTCAAGACGCAATGATGAATTAAGTAATAAGAGTTAGCTTCAATCTCATTCGATGGAATTTTTTCCATGTGATGTGCTTCCAAGTAATCTTTCATGAATTCTTTATATTGTGAATATAAATGAGGTCGATTCAATAGACGTCGTTCAAGCGAGTAAAATCTTGACAAAGCGAAGTTTCTCATATTTGAAAAATGTGGAGTAGAATTGTTTGCGAAAGGAAGTGAAACTATAAATTTACCATCACTTGCTCGAGAAACTGTTTTCAGAAAATATTTTTCACAATCAGAAACTCCCTCAACCGAGTTCTCCAACTCTGGTACTGTTTCAACCTCCCAAAAAGTATGAAGATCATTTTCTGGTGAGCTTTCAATTGAGTTTAGGAAACAGGAAGAAATATGAGGCGGGGATATACAGGTGGTTTTTCCAACTAAAATGTACCCTAATTTTGTATTAAGGGCAACAGGTTGATTATGTTTTCCAGATATACATCCTGGTAAAATTATATCTGAGAAGACATCTGCCCCGAGTAGCAAATCTATTACACCCGGTGCGTAAAAACGGGGATCAGCAAGCGATAAATTCTGAATATGAGTCCAAGAATCAGTGTTTGGTATAGGAGCGACAGGCAAATCATCACAAATTTTATCAACTACTATAGCATCTGTGTAAAACAAAGTGTTATCGTTAGATTTGATAGATTTCATGGACAGTGAAACACGACCTTTTGACAGTTTAGTATTCATTGATCCTAAGCCACGAACTTCAATGTAGTGTTTCAATATGCGTAAATTCAAACGATGTACTGCTTTTTCGGTTATAAAACTAGTCATACTACCGGAATCAATCAAACATCTGATGGTCTGGTAATTACCTTGTCGATCAAGTACATCGATACAAACTGTCGATAAAAGAACTTGAGTCGAATTTCGTATGAGACCAGCACCAACAAAAGTTGAGCCACCCGGTATATTAGTAAAATTATGCTGATCTGATGCATCACTTGATGTCGTTGTTGAAACAGAGGCCTGAGCAGAGCGTAACTTACTGTCATCGTGGAGAAGCGAATGATGAAATCTCGATTTGCAAATTCTGCAAGTATAAGAGGATTTACAAGAACGTAGATCATGAGCGGAACTCAAACAGTTGAAACATAATCTATTACTTCTGCAAAATTATAGCGATCATTAACAGATTTAGCAGCAAAGTCGGAGCATGTATAAAGCGAATGATTTGACTGGCATAAAATGCAAGTTTTGGAAGGAGATTTATTAATAAACAGCGAGGTGGTAGTGCGATAGGATTGACTTGAGCGTGTATTTTGCATTGGTTTTTTCACTAATTGATTAGATTTATTATTCAAAATATTATTCGATGAAGAATCCAAAGTTTCTAATACTAAACAATGTTTGTTTATGAAATCGATGAGATCCTTAAAATTAGGTACGTCAGCAGATTGATGTTCCATTTCAAATCGAGTTAAAGTACCTTTATCGAGACGTTTCAGAAGCATCATTACCAAAATGAAATCCCAATGTTCCGTTGGGAAATTTAAATTTTTCAAGGCGGCGACATTTTCAGTGAACGTGTCTAATAAGTTCCTGTAGGACTGTGCAGAAGGCGTAGTAATCTTAGGAGCGTTTTCTATTTCAGACCAGAGACTATGAGATTGCAATCGGCGATTGGAAAAGCGTTCAATAATACTTCGATAAGCGATTATATAATTAGCAGAAGTTAGCGGTAAAGTTTTCACCAATGATAGAGCAGACCCTTGCAGAGAATTAGCTAAATACGTAAATTTTTCAATAGGAGTAAGCGCAGAATTATTATGCACAAGTGCATCAAATTGATCTCGAAATGATACAAATTCTTTATAATCACCACTGAATTTCATTAATTCAATTTTTGGTAGCCGAGCGTTTCCATGCGCTGATGATGGAAGTAACCCCTTATTGCATGAATTATTAGGGAGATGAATAAAAATTTTTTTTCTTTGAAAAATGGTTAATTGAACCTGCAGAATGAGTACATTTCAAAATAAAATGTAATTCTTGTGTATATAAAAAAAAAAATTAATCGCCATATATGGCTTGGTATGCATTGTAAGCCATAGGATGGAATAATATATGGCTCGTATGCAGTAAGTGTAATTGACACTATATCTCATGAAACTCCTTGAAACAATTCCTTTTATCATTATAACACAAAAAAATTTTACATTTTTCACACTTGCTATAAGAACGGTATTTTAACAACGTGGCATATCTGGCGGTTTTTGTTCCAAATTGGAAAATGACCAACCTTATCAGAGCGCACTGAATCTAGAGGATAATCTTGATGCCTGGCAGGAGTCTTTCTAGCCTTTTTTGTTGGTGTTGGGGAACCAGGTAAGCTTGAAGTGCCACATCGGCTCGATGTTGGTGTCCCAAGAAGGCTTGAAGACGACCGCGTTTTTTCGGTAGTGGTTTGTTGACTTACGCAAGTGTTCCGAAATTGCAAGTTTGAAATCGTACAGAGGGATGTATGGTCCTCATGGATTCTTCGCCAGAGCAAACAAGCATTGACAATGCATAAATCTACCATGTGAAAAAAGATTCTTTTATACCACTTGCGTGAGCGCAATTGGATCCTGTAGTACCAAGCATAGAGTCGAGCAAATCAACTCCACCCATATGCTGATTATAAACATCGACGGCTTGAGGGGAAGTTATGTCTTTATATGTTTTTCTTTCCGAATAGCGCCGTTTTGTTGTTGTCGGTTCGCTTCCTACATAGGCTGAAAGTATATTGACATTTTTGTTATCAACCAGGAAAACTAAACTCAGCTTCACATTGTCAATAACTGCTACTTTTTCTTCCATGCTTCCTCGTCCTCGTTTTTTCAATTCCTTCTCAGAAGGCAATTGAATTTGGCACACGGTTAAGCCTCACAGTTCCTAAAGGGAGTAGTCCAATTTTATATAAGTAGAC
Organism: Propylea japonica; assembly: GCA_013421045.1. Taxonomy (NCBI): domain Eukaryota; kingdom Metazoa; phylum Arthropoda; class Insecta; order Coleoptera; family Coccinellidae; genus Propylea; species Propylea japonica. Next base: position 898,983 of record CM024247.1, read on the forward strand.
TTGCAGTCGCGGGCTATTGAACCAGTTATCGAAGCAAATCTTATAGTTCTGATGTCGAGGAACTGTGGAAGTCAATCTGGTGACCACATTTGAACTTGCTCCAAGATCAGGTGCATCTGAAGGGTATAAGTTGCTTTGCTCTCCAGCAAAGATATCGAAGTCGTAGCTAAAACCTGATAACCCGCTCAGTACTAGATTTTTGTAACCCCATATTAGGCTTTGCAGGATTATACTGCTTCAACTCGTGACGGCATTTAGTGGGAATGATTTGTTCGTCCACGGCCATAAACTCTTCTTTGGGAACTAACAGCAAGCGCTCACGAATCTTGACAAGCAAAGGCCGGATTGAACACATTTGTCATATCCTTCTTTGTCACGTGGTATGAAGTTGTTGTTGTCATTAAAATGTAAAAATCTTTTTAAAGCTTCAAATCTATTGCACGTCATGGTTTCGTAAATGTGAGACTGACCTACATGTTTTGACCAGTACATTCTGGTACTTGGCAATTTTACACAAGACATAAAGATCACCATGCCGATAAATTTTTCCATTTCCTCTTTTGTGATCCCTGCTGGTTTGTTTATATTGTCTTGCAAGGACTTCAGATTAGATTGCTCAGTTATGAAATCTACTATTTCAGAAGTGAAAAAAAAGTTGAATACCTCTGCTGGTGTTTCTAATTCTTTTATTGAATCCGGTAATTCTAAATTACCCTTGAATTCAAATTTTTTTTTGTCATAAGGTGGCATTTTTCCCTTTTTCCAAATAACCCGCTTCGTTTTGGCTTTTTTTTTTATCTAGAGAAGAAGTTGTACTCTCTGAGCTCTTCAATACAGTGTCATCATCGTCGGAGCGATCAGATTCTGACTCAGGCATGGTGATGCGTCGTTTTTGGGGTTGGCGGGTGAAGTTAGGTTCAAAATCATTATCACTTTCTGACGAAATATCATCATCACTGACGCTGCCATCGCCAGGAATTATATTCACATGCTTGGAGGTTCCATAAAAACAGGAGGTGTCCATTTCTAGAAGAAGCAAAAAGTAATCCTAAGTTTTACCGGAATGCATACGAAGCCAAATATGGCAGGTTGAAAAAAAGCAGAAAACAGAAGAAAAAAGTTAGATATCGAAATAAACGGATTGTTTTGATATTATCGAAGGTATTCAGAGAAACATAAGTATTTTTTTACATGCTTTACTCACCGTTGCGTTATTTATTTAGACCTCCGAAAGTAACACTTTATCCTCCGACCACAGCTGATCACACATGCCGCTAATAACCTAAAATATTGTTGACAAATTTCGTTGACCATAGAGAAATTGATTAAGTTCTTTTTCACAATAAAATAGTCTTTCTATTCTGAGTTTTTTTGCTTCGAATATGTTTTTTGTTAGTCAGAAAAAAATCATTAAACTTTTAAGTCCACATATGGCTTGGTATGCGGTAAGGGGGTAACATGGTGCTAGAGTGACTTGGTCCTGACGGTGAATGCAGATTATCCTCAAATAATCGGTGTTAAACAGTTTTAACCGCATAATAGTCAGCGAGAAAAACTTTCACGTATTGGGTTTTCCATATTTACGTCGGCATCAGGATCATTTAAAAGCGTAGATATGACACTGTTATGATGTTTCAAGAATTCTTCGTAAATTGTTTCAATATCTCGATAACGAACTTTAAATAAAGTGTGTTGAACTTTATCGATTTTAGCTTTTTGTGCTAGATTGTTAAGAGAATTCATGTCACTAATAGCAGTATTCCGATGCGTTTTAAACTTTTTCAATTTATCCATTTTGCAGAAGGAAAATATATCGATATGAACAGCTGATCGTTGTAGAGGTTTAATGACCCCGTGCGAAATTTGTGGGAGGGTCCGTTAATGCGCAAACTTCAAAAATGCAAGAGTGAGGGAAACAGACTAATTAATTCTTCAAGGTCAAGTTCATGAATTTCAATGGCGATCAAATCTAATGCGTTCTAGATAAATAATTTCAAAATTAAATTATCTCTATCTCACAACGTACGCAGCGCGTAAAACAAGTAGAAAATGCCCAATTTCTACGGAAACAATCTAATATTAAATTGCCCCAACAGCAATCAGAGATTTTCGTACGCAAGCGATTTCTTTGAAAAAAATACGAAATATTCCTTTCGAATAAATATCAAACTATTAACATTCAAATTCGGCCAAGAAGGATCAAAATGTTCGGGAAATAATGCTCAAAGAGAAAAGTGGACTGTATTTTTAATAAATTTTCAATTGTTGCAAAATGAGAAAGAGCGGGTATCAGAGACCTACCTTTTTGTAGGGCCGACGTGATGTATTGTTGCGTAGTCTGTTGCACCTCCAGCAGCACTTCAGGGTAGTTTCACCACAATAGCGTCGAAAAAAGTCCAAGCGAGAGATAAATCTTTGAAAATAGTGTTAGGTGCGTAAATTCATTAAAGGTGACGGACAACGATCGATTTCTTTGTTCGTTCTTTATTCTTCTGCCCATATGTTGACTTATCTTCTTATTGCGTCTCTCCTTTCGTACAATCGGAAAGGGGAAAAACATAGGTGACCCCTGATACCACTAACGCGGGTATTATTTGAAAACTTTAAACTAAAATATGCAGTTTCCCAAACAGCAATTATTAGTTTATTGATTACATATTTATGAAATAAATCTGTATTTTCAATTGGTGATACCTATTTCAGTAATAAATTTTTATTCTATCCAGAATTTGATTATTGATCCTCATTTCTCGATTCCAAAAGAAAATCAGATGAAAGTTCGTTGCAGGTATTATTTTCATGAGAATAAATTTCCTCACTCATCGATAACTTGCACGAATCGATTTCTGATATCCTTTTGGAAATTGAATTTCAAAAAACTTTTTGCCTATATGGGAGTACCTACCTATTCAAAATGTGCACTACAGAATTCTTTTTGCGGCAGCTTTACGATACAGATTCCTTTTTCAATTGAGGTTTTTACACGAATTAGTAATGTTGTACAAAAACAGATGGCGTTGAAGCTTGTTCTACTAGTGTCTCATCTATTCTCCGTTTAGTTAGTCTATGCTTAGTGCTTTGTGATCGAAGCACTTTTCTTCAGTGCTCGGCACAGCTCTACTTGACAGCCATTGGATAAAATGCACCTGTCTAACAGAAGTAACAGATAAATGTCTGGTTTCAAATGGAAACTTTAGCACATAAAAGTAGTAATGTCGAGATCTATTGAATGAATATATTGCGATACAATGGATTGGAGGATGCGGTCAAATGACCACCGAGAAACCCCGATTTTACGCCTCTAGATTTTTATGTCTTGAATAATTTGAAAGAAGTATTAATATTTCATCGATAAAACCATTGAAAAAATACGACTAATTTCGTTTTTTCAGAATTGTGGTATTCATCTCCTCACCACGCCCATAATAAGAGTTTATTCTGCTCACAGACTTTCTTTATCTTGTAGCAAATTTATCGCCCTTCCGAATAAGTGCTCGAATTCGATGAGACTACAAGTGAAACTGAATAATGATTATTTTAGAGGAAAAACTCGAAATATTCCGTGAAATCAAGAAATGTTGAATTGAAGAATAACCGTCAACATCTTGACCATGTGTTATATGACATTTTTTGTTGCAAATCCCTTGTATATAATACCCGCTTGAAGTATATCCACTTAAAAAATGGACACCTTGGATCCTCTTTTGACTTTTATGAAATCTCTTTGCATTTTCAGTTTCTCCCAACCTAACGCCTTCTTTTTCTCGATTCTTCATTACTTATCTTTAAGAAAGTGATCAACTCCAACATAGGAGTGTTCTTATTTGTTTTCTTTGATATTGACGCATCTTCATAGTGCTTCTAAGAGTTTTTCTTTCGAAAAGGCTATCCAGCTTGTGATATTGTGACTGAAGTAAGGTACAGTTAACTTAGAAATACTTATTTTGAATTATTGGAATCCGCGTGAAGCTAGTTCCTAATAGTGCGTTCTATAACGCAACTCTTAATAGATTGCGTATTCTGTGAAAGAAAAACTTCATATGAAATATTGATGAAACGTTTACATTTAAGAGATTAGTCCAATTCTCTGATTGGGTTAAGGATATGATATTTGCTGACCGGCATCTTCTATAAAATTCTATTCTGCAATTGGAAAACCCACGAACAGTGTTGTAGATATCGCTGCATGATATGGTTTATTAATTTTCGACATGTAATCAAATTTCACGTAAATAAATTTCAGAGCTGACTCAATGACTCTGCCGCTATAGATGCTGAAGTTTATAAATCTTGTTAGTTTTTAAAATTATAACTGCCACCTACTGTAACGTAAAAAAATTTCCAAGACTGAGACCGTAAATAAGTTGATGCATTTTTTGCTCAATAGTTGCTGGGCAGCATCCTACTTTAGTTCTGACAAATTTTTTATAAGTTTCAAATAATGAGTGTTCAATGATAACATAGAGCAGAGGGTATAGCCGGGTTTCAATGGCGAATCTGCCCCCGCTGTCTTTTCGATTCCTCTCAGAGGAATCAATTAGAATAATAATATAATAATAATAATAAAATATTTATTTATCCCCAACAGATACATCGGTATATAGGACATGTCAAGAGAAAACACAAAAGAAAACATATCATTCAACAATATCCAGAGTATCATCCTCCATAAATTCTTTAATAGAATAATATGCCTTTCTCAGAAGAAAAGACTTAAGAATCGATTTAAACACTTTTGTAGGCTTAACTCTCAGATGGTGAGGTAAAAAATTGAAAAATTTGATACTCTGGTATGTTGGAGAGTTTTCAATTTTGAAGTACGATGTGTCGGCAAGAGAAGAGCTGACCGACTTCTGGTTGATAATCGTGAAATAGAGAGTTTCGAGAAGTTAGCCTCATTATCTTTTAAATACACTAAACATCTATAAATATACACACATGGAAATGTCAAAATGGCATTCTCAATGAAAACAGTTACATGACATTCTGGGGTCGATATTGAACATCATTCTCAGAATTCGTTTCTGAAGAATGAGAACCCTATTTACTCCACTGAATTCCCCCATAATACCACATTATAAGACAAATGGACTATAAACAAGACTGTAATCCAGACTTTCATCAGGGACGTAAACTGGCAGAGATCTTTTATTTTACATAAAGCAAAATAAGCTTTATTTCATTTTCTTACAAACATGCTCAACCGTTCTGACCATGTCATCCACAGTCGCATGATACCAAAATTTGTGCATTAGTTAGATGTTAAAGCCTTAGATTATTTACACCAAGATAGAGCATAGTGAGAGAGAAAACGTGGCCGAAATAAGATAGCAATATGTTTATTATTTTCGTCAAAATCAAAACACATTCCCGCAGCTCCCTATTGGTGGCTTTCTACCACGTGACCTGGACGTGCGAATGAATTTCATTATGGCCGCCTTCTTTGACAGCTGATGCTTAGGTGGAACAAGTTCAAACTTATCGTTTTGAGTTAACCAAGTGATTTTTGTAGTGAAAACGAGGTTGTACAATAATTATTTGCTGTATTAAGCTGAAAAATGGTTAATTCCTGTGTGATATGTAAAAAAAGCACCAGTAAAGACTGCGGGCGATCCATACATCGGTAAGTAAACACAACAAATAATAATTTACCATAGGCGTAGCTAGGAGTACCTAGCTCTCAATATAAGCATATTGTAAACTTATTTTAAAAGCATTTTCTTTTAATAGAATGCCTAGTGATAATGCCAGACGGAAATTATGGATGGATCAATTAAATTTGGGAAATACAAAATTAGCGAAGGAGGTATATGTTTGTTCTGACCATTTTTCTGATGAAGACTTCCTATATAAATCAGCAAAAAGATTTTTGAAAACTGAAGCTATTCCGTCCAGGATTTCGTCATCGATTCATTGGTAAGTCTATTGAATATTATGAGGGTGTTTTATTCAAATTTGATTTGGATAATATGAACATCTAAATATATATATTTTAAAGTTTTTACATCTGAATGTCTTATTTATAGTATAGAGGTATTTATTGGTTTTTTCACTGTAAATGTTTTGTATGACATTTTCATAATATTTTTAGGCCTGATGAAGCAAACGAGAGTTTGCGAAACGTTGCTGAATATACTTTAAGATCTTTTGAGAGTTTGTCCTTATCCCGCAAAATACAGTTATCAATTTATTAATTATTGTGGAGGACACTAATATTTGCATTCTCTAAATATAATTTCTAATTTCAGTTCCAGTAGCACATCTCCAGATGAAAGGCCTGTGACTCCAGAACCATTAGATACTAATAAGCTAGGTAGTGTCAGGGAATCCTCAAAACTGAGTAATTCTGAACTATCCAGAACTTCAACAGCTAGTGATTTGTCTGCTACACTGACTACTTCAGATTTATCTGCTACATTGACTGCTTCAGATTTATCTGATACATTAACCGCTTCAGATTTATCTGCTTTTTTGACCGATACAGAATCCTCTGGTGCTTTGACAGTTTCAGAATTGTCCGGTACTATGACAGCTTCAGAATCGTCAAGCAACTTGGTATCCTCGGAAGTATTAACAGTAGCACATCCAACTACGTAAGTTTTACTTAATTTTATATTTATAATATTGCAAAATATATTCTGGTTCATTATATAAAACCTTCATTATCTTATTTCAGTTCTGAAGCTAAAAGTTCTGTACCAAGGCCAAGAAAAGAAAATGTTTTGTTGGTGATGTAACGGATGAAGATTTCAGGACACCAAAACAAGGAAAATTTGCCTTCTCCCTTGCTAAACGAAAAATTGCAGAACAGAAAAAGAGACTGAAAGCATTGAGGATGAAGAACAGAAGACTGCAACAGAAAATTTCAGATATTTCAGGACTACTGAATAATTTGAGGGAAATGAACCTTATATCCGATAATGCTCAAGATTATATAGAGGTAAGTAAGATTCAGCTTTGCATATATGTGTGGAATGTAATTATTTTCAATATTTCAGGCATCGTTACCAGGTCCTAGTAGAGATATGGTAAATAGACTCATAAGGGGATCAAAAAATCAGAAATTTACACCTTCTCTACGAGCATTTGCCCTATCATTACTTTTTACTCGCCTAGGGCCTATAATTATGTTAGGGAAAAATTCAATAATTCACTTCCACACCCAAAGACTATTTCTAAGTGGTATCAGACCATTGATGGAACTCCTGGCTTCACAACTGAAGCCCTCAGTGCATTGAAGAACAAAGTGCAGCAGTCTGCGGGAGAACAAATTTATTGCAATCTGGTGATTGACGAGATGGCTATTAGAAAAAAAATCGAATTCATTGCTGGTAAATTTTATGGATCAATAAGTTTTGGAGAAAAACCTGAAGTGGATACTTTACCAGAAGCTAAGGAAGCACTTGTGTTTTTAGTTACCTGCATCAATGGTCACTGGAAAATTCCAGTAGGCTATTTTTTGATAGATGGATTATCAAGCAGAGAAAGAGCCAATTTGGTAATTAACTGTCTGGAGTTTTTGAATGAAGTAAATTTGAGAATAACTTCTGTTACTTTTGATGGAGCAGCTTCGAATTTGAATATGGCGAGTCATTTGGGTGCTGATTTTTCGAATCCTCAATCATTGAAGACTCACTTCGAACATCCAGTCACCAAAGAGAAGGTATTAATTTTTCTTGACCCTTGTCACATGCTCAAACTCTTGAGAAATTGTTTAGGAGACAGTAAGATTTTGAAAACAAAAATGATAAATTAATCAAATGGACCTATCTTGAAGAACTTGTGAATCTTCAAGACATAGAAGGATTGAATGCAGCAACGAAGATAAGAAAACGTCATTTACATTTTGTGAAAGAAAAAATGAGAGTGAAGATTGCTGCGCAGACATTCAGCAGGAGTGTGTCGGATGCTCTTAAATTCCTTGAGTTTGATTTGAAATTGACAAATTTTAAAGGTGCTGAAGAGACTGCAAATTTCTGTCTCTTAGTTAATGATTTATTTGACATCTTGAACTCAAGAAATAAATTCTCTCCATATACATATAAGAGGGCATTGTCTTTCGAAAACATTGATTTATACGTGGAAAGGTTTTCTGAAGCAAAAGAATACTTCATGGAACTGACTCTGAATGGAACACCAGTATTATCTTCAAGAAGGAAAACAGGGTTTCTAGGGTTTTTAATATGTATGGAGAGTCTTGAGGAAATATTTAGAATGTATGTGGTGTCAAAAAAATTAGACTTTTTATTGACCTATAAGTTCTCTCAAGACCATCTGGAGGTATTTTTTGGTGCTATCAGGAGTCTGAATGGATACAACAACAATCCCACAGCCAGACAATTTCAGTCAGCATATAAAAAGTTGTTGATAGCAAGGGAAGTGAGAGGTGCTGATTCTGGAAATGTTGTTAATTTGGACAATACATCAATTCTTCATGTTTCGTCATATAAAAAAATAACAATAAATGATCATAAGGAGGACTTGGAGGAGACTGAAGAGTATAAAAATTTGTGTGCAGCGTTAAATGATCATGATTACTTTGGCTCTTCAGGATGGCAATTATCTTCATATATACAGGATGTTTTAATTTATATAGCAGGATTCGTTGTCAAGTCATTGAAAAAATGTATCACTTGCTCAAAATGTCTTGATATGTTGGAGACTTGTGAAACATATTCATTTCTACAGAAAAGAAAAACGTATGGCAATTTATTCAAGGCATCCAAATTTGTCATTAAGATATGCACACAAGCAGAAAAAACAATAAGATATATGATTTCTAACAACCCTAATATTTTGAGTACAAAATCTGAAAATTTAATCAATAAGTTGATTCATATTGTATTGTCTGTTTACCAGATGATGTTTTAAATGCATTTGGCAATCATGTATTTGATGAAGGGTTTCTAGAAAGTCATGAATTGCCTTTGATAAAACTGATATTGAAAAGATATTTCACTATAAGAATTCACCACGAGACAAGAAAAATGAGCGATCAAGTGGTGAATCGAGTAAGAAGCATGCTCACACATCTGATTTTGTATCAGAATCAATAAGTTTTTTTTTATCTTTACAATTGTTAGTTTTAAGTTTTAGGGTGATCAGGGTGTATAAAACACTCTTTTTTGATCGTGTACTTTTCGATCCTGTTTGGATTCAATTACCAAGGACAATAGCAGTAGTAGATTCTTAGTTATTTTATTATAAACATTTCTGAAGAATCGATTATCAGTATTTTTAGTTACCTATCGTATTTCTTCAAATCATTATTGTAAAAATCATTTATTTTATGTTACATGTTATTTTTTATGGAAGTTATTAATACATCCTTGCTTGATAATCAATCCTGATTATGCAGGCTTTCAAGTTTCAATTGCTATTCCACTTTAAATACTGATGCCCCGTCCATTCCATTGCAAAACTAACAAAATTCCAATCATCTATCTTATATAGTGGAACAAAACTATACATTCATACTATCATTTGCCTTCAAAGGTGCAGGTAATGGATGGACAAGGTTTCAGTAAGTAAGTAAGGCCTATTACAGCATTAATGAGATCTGATATGATTATACTTCACACTTGATGTAAAACTGACCTATCTAATACATTTTCATGTCGAACTGGATCAATAAATTTATTGTTATTTTTGTTATTCAATTTAACATAGTATTCAGGTGTAATATCCTTAAATTTCAAACCTTTGCAGTCAAATGAGCTCCATTTGTAATAACATGGTGGTCCCCAATAAAAATCTGGACTCAACTCAGAACAAGATATCAAGCTGTGTTAAAATCCAAATTTAGATACAGCATCGTCTTGTATGGTAATAACGTACCATGCAGCCTTACTGAAAAGTGACCTGAATAGATGTATTCGATATAATAGGATTGTTAATAAGATCATTGATAATGATATAACATTCAATTGTATAGGTATTTGTAATTATTAAAACCAGAACAACAATATTTGAATATCATATTTGCTATTTCAAATCTCTTTTCATATTGAATTTTTTTTCGAATCGAAAATATGCCCGCACTATAAAAATTCTGCGTATAACAATGATTTAGAATAAGATGAAAACATCGGGAAGGTCAACAAAATTCATAAAAATAATGACATTAATTATGCATCCAATGAAATAATAATTAAAGATTCGATAACCTTTGAAGGATTTATTTCTATTCTTAACAAATTTTTAGATCCACGCCACTGACTTCTATTTACGACAACACACTTTGTTTGTAAACAAACAGTGTTTATTATGGGAACAAAACATTCAGTTCATCTAGTAAGGGATTGCTCCATCTTGGTGTAAATAATCTAAGGTTAAAGCACTGTCTACAATCAGATGTCTCTCGCCAGCATTTCTCAAACCAAAGAACAAACATTCAGGTTTACCACATTTAAAATTAAGAGCGTTTTTTTCATGACACCACAGTTGAAAGAGTTAACAATTTTTTTTACAAGCACTTGCCACTCCTCAGGACTCCGCGCTGTGACACCAAAAGAAGTGTCATCAACAAAAATAATTCAGTCAAGTTATGAATAGAAGAATTGAAGTATAATTTTCTTAATTAATTTCGGCTTGAAAATTGTTCTCAGAAAAAGAATAAAAACTTCGGTCTTTTGTGTGGTGTTCTTCAAAGATATCCCTCGCAATATTTTCATATCCTCAAAATTGGTAGAACAATATTTCGCGAATATCCATCAATTTGGGTGTAGTTGTATTCATATCAACTTCTTGAAAAATTTTAGTGAACAAGTCATCTAGGGCTCTGTCTTAGTTTAGAAGATATCCAAAAATTTTCTTCTATAAGTCTTTTTTTCAATACAAGAACTCTGAATTACCGCTCTATTAAATTGATTTCCTTGTCGGAAACAACCTATATATTGAATATCGCGATGTTTTTTTGCTATCAGAAATCTAGTTTTACATCCCATCAAATGCAAAAGACAATATGTTCAATAAGTCGTAAAAAAACATTCGCAATAATACAAATTACTACCGCCGCTTTATCGCTTTCTTCAACTTCTTCGCTGATTATTATAACGCTTAACGATATAGCTTTATTTGCAAGATTTTCATACATTCTTTTCACTGAGATTAGTGAAAGTGCTGTGCTGTGCACAAAGGATTAACCTGTGCTGCATCTCTGGGTTAAGGAAGGTCCTTCCTCCATCAACTTCAGCATTAGCAGTCAAAACCCCCCTTTAAGGTTTCTGACACACCCTTATCAGAGTCTATTTCATCCTCCCCAACAATCCTCTTCAAAAATTCAACATATAAATCGAATGCATTTTCTTTCAGGTGTTTCCAATAATTATTGCAGAAACACTGAAATTGAGCCCGCCGTTCTTCATGGTAAGTTTGGTACTACCACAGATTTTTTTGCGCGAACGTGATTCGACGCCAACACATTTTTGCATTTCATATGTCACTTACCGAAAGACTGTGCGGTATTGCCAAACTTACCATGAAGATCGGCAAGCTTTCCCTAGAATTTGTAGTTATATGTTTGCTTTAGAATTTCGGTGTTTTTGCAACAATTATTAACTGTTCTTGAAAGAAAATGCACCAAATCTTCAAATGTTCAAAGGGGATATAAACTCAAAACTGACTTGAAGGAGATATACATATTTTTGGAACTATGAGATTCCATATTATCTTCTAATCTGTGAGAGATCGCCACTTTTTTGTTCACTTATATTGTTCAAGGAGCTAATATGAATACAACTACACCAACCTTTGATGGATATCAATCCCAAATTTCAAACAGTTTTAATTTTTTTAATGATGTTTCACCAATTTAATGAATATGAAGTAATTTCAGGGTATGAAGGAGCTCAGAAGACCTTCAATATCAAAAAATGGCAGTGAAAACTTTCGTAGAACATCAAAAAAAATTACTCTAGTTTTATTTTTCTTCTGAAAATCGATTTTTCATAGGAAATTCATATAAAAATAATACTTTTATTCCCTCGATAGCAGAGATTGAAGAAAAAAAGTCATTCAAGAATTTTGGATTTTACTATGGAAAAAAATGAAATCTGAAAAAAAATTTTTTACAAAAATCTCAAAAATGTCTCGGAATGACTAGCCACGAACTTGGCTGACATTTTTGCATTTAATATCTAACCCATCCCTTCAATAGGAATCTAAAAGATCGCAGGCGCAGATTTACCATCGAACCGCGGCTATTCCCTTTCGTGAAGTCCTATCGAAAAAAAAATCTAGAAATTTTAACCACCTAGCGAAATGATATACCTATTATTTTCATGGTACATGTGTAGTCAGAATTGGCTAAGTTCGTTGATAAGTCAGATCAGTGAAATAGTTCACCAGTTATCGATATTCAGAATTTTATTTCCCACAATCGCATCGGGTGAAAATTTTAGGTAATCAGTTGCTCAATTACGTAAGCATAAACAAGATAACTTCCCCGAAGAAAACCTTCAAAACTGAAATTTGCAAGGTACTTTCAGAATTTGATGAGCTCTTGATATCACATCAAGGCTTTCCTCAATTTTTTTTAACATAACTATCAATTTGTTATAGACTCAGTTCTAGTTATATGCTTTGAAGTGAGTGGTGAAATTTTCTTATGGGTTGTAGACTTTATTCGAAAATATTTATAAATTATGAAATTGTTGATTCCAATATTCTTATTGTATCAAGGATTCGATTTTTGATAAACAGCAACTTCTTAAATTTCCCTATCTTGAAATAGGAAAACCCCAATGAACAAACAGTGGAGTAGATTCCGCTGCATCTAGATCATTATGTAGTGAATTAATTCCCGTTTTGTAAATACGAGTCACATGTAGTGTTTTCAGTGGTGTTTATTAATCGACATTATTTGTTGCAGATGCTGAAGCTTATACTTATTTCACTCCTCATATTGTAACTCCCACAATATTGACATAATATCGAAAGCAAAGACCTAGACTGCCGACTGAAATAATGGTAAAATGCTTTATAGTTTAGTTTGAACTCCGATGTACCTATACCACTCCTTTCGGCAGAGCTGAAGTGCTCATTGAACAATTTTAGAAAATCGCAAAATTCTTACTTACTGAAGATCTGCATATTATTCAAATTGTATGTGATTAAATGCAATAGTTTTGGATATTTCATCTCTTATTTGAAATTTACACTTTTCGATGCGACATTATATTTTTGTTATTATATTTGTTGATTAGCCAAGTCATTGTAGAAATTAGGCTATCCAGAATAAAGGGGTGGGCTAAGAAGAAAATGGAGACAACCATAAATGATCTTGTCGAAATTTTCCGAAAAAAGAACAAATTGAAGATTTAGAACAAGCAAGCGGTGCATTGTGTCATTTCAAAAATTGTGGCCCTTCAGTTTTATTTCCATCACAAATACGCTGATGAATAAGAACGCAAATTTTCTAGCCCAAAAGCGTTGTTTTCCTTGAAATTGTGGTATAATAAAACTACCTATTGACAACATATCGCTAGGAGGAGCATCGTTTTCGATTACCTACCTACGTATAATGCGTACGTATGCCATTAATATAGTTCCCTATACAGAATGATTTGCTGGGCGCATACGAACAACTGAGATTTCATAATGCAAAAAATGTTTTGGGTATCATTTCAGTGGTATCAAAATGAAACGGCTAACTTTGATGAATCGATCAATTGGCTTACGTTTTATAAAAATTTTAAATTGCAAATATGAAAATTATTTATCGACCGTAATTGTTATTAAATTGAGAGTTTATTAGGATTTCTCGGTCGAAGGATCAGTGATACACTTTTATATTACCCAAGCTTTCGGTAATTTTTATTACCTTTCTCAAGGATCTACAAATAAATATACTGTTATAAGGGACTAAAGTGACAAAATTATTATACATACATATGGTGTGATTTTTATCCTAGTAGTAGTAAAATATTTTGTAATCTCACTCTCACTGAGATACAAAATTTTAATGTTGCCTTTAATACATGAAAATTATGGAATTATAGTTGAGTATTTTTGAAAGTTCAATTGCTAATCATATTGACAACTATTTCAGTCATTAATGCTATCTTGTATTGTCAAATCACGAAATGGTGTATGTGTATTTTTAGATAGTTGAATTAAGTATGAATATATATTATTGAGATTGTTTGTGTCTTGTTTTGTGTTCATTGTATTTACAGAATTTGTAATGGCCAACATTTCTAGAAAAAGTCTCTTTGTATAATGTGGTTCTTTGAAAAGAAGTTTGACGCCTGAATAGTTTATTACATGGTCATGACTATTTGCATGTATCGCTAAGGCACAGTTTAGTAGATTTCTTTTAATAGCGCTTTTATGATTAGAGATTCTAGACTTAATCCAATGAGAAGTTTGTCCAATGTAAACTTTCTCACAATTTCCACAAGGTATACTGTAAACAACTCCAGATTCATATTCTTCTTTTTCTTTGTCTTTGAGTTTGTTAAACACAAGTCTGTGTAAGGTGTGTTTCATGGTGTTAACTATCTTTATATTTTTATAATCCTTGAAAATTACTGAAATTTTATTAGAAATAGTAGGAATGTATTGTAGTGTAGTGAAGACTGGATTAGTAGGTTGTTCATTTATATTAGTGTTAACAGTGACGACATTAGTAATAGGTGGAGAAGATGCTACGTTGTACAATATCTGGTTAAGAAGTCTGTTGGGATATCCACTCAATAGGAATAGTTTTTTAATTTTCTGGATGGATTCTTTTTGATAAATTGGATGTGTTAGTTGTAAAACTCTATTTTTCATACCTTTGATTAAATTCATCTTCATGTTAAATGGGTGGCAGGATTTATAATGTAGGTATCTACCAGAGCTAGTAGGTTTCATGTACCATTTTGTTTTCAATGTTGTTTCTGATCTTATAACTCTCATATCTAAGAATGGTAGACTGTTGTTAACTTCTTCTTCAAATGTGAACTGCAGATGGGTATTATAACTATTGAAGTACTTGAGAACAATATCAATTGATCCTTTGGGAATCATGCAGATGATATCATCGACGAATTTTTTTAAAAAAGGTATACTGAATGGAATTTTACATAGAACTGCAGTAATTAAATCATCCATTACATATTGAGCAAGAATGGGAGATATATTCCCTCCCATTGGGGTTCAAAGATTGTTTGTAGAAATGTTGTTCGAAAGAAAAATAAGTGTTATTGAATATAAATGTGACACTCTATTAATTCATTAAATGTCATTTGTGTGTATGAAGAATTTCATTCCAGTGCTTAGTGGGAGGGAATATATCTCCCATTCTTGCTCAATATGTAATGGATGATTTAATTACTGCAGTTCTATGTAAAATTCCATTCAGTATACCTTTTTTAAAAAAATTCGTCGATGATATCATCTGCATGATTCCCAAAGGATCAATTGATATTGTTCTCAAGTACTTCAATAGTTATAATACCCATCTGCAGTTCACATTTGAAGAAGAAGTTAACAACAGTCTACCATTCTTAGATATGAGAGTTATAAGATCAGAAACAACATTGAAAACAAAATGGTACATGAAACCTACTAGCTCTGGTAGATACCTACATTATAAATCCTGCCACCCATTTAACATGAAGATGAATTTAATCAAAGGTATGAAAAATAGAGTTTTACAACTAACACATCCAATTTATCAAAAAGAATCCATCCAGAAAATTAAAAAACTATTCCTATTGAGTGGATATCCCAACAGACTTCTTAACCAGATATTGTACAACGTAGCATCTTCTCCACCTATTACTAATGTCGTCACTGTTAACACTAATATAAATGAACAACCTACTAATCCAGTCTTCACTACACTACAATACATTCCTACTATTTCTAATAAAATTTCAGTAATTTTCAAGGATTATAAAAATATAAAGATAGTTAACACCATGAAACACACCTTACACAGACTTGTGTTTAACAAACTCAAAGACAAAGAAAAAGAAGAATATGAATCTGGAGTTGTTTACAGTATACCTTGTGGAAATTGTGAAAAAGTTTACATTGGACAAACTTCTCATTGGATTAAGTCTAGAATCTCTAATCATAAAAGCGCTATTAAAAGAAATCTACTAAACTGTGCCTTAGCGATACATGCAAATAGTCATGACCATGTAATAAACTATTCAGGCGTCAAACTTCTTTTCAAAGAACCACATTATACAAAGAGACTTTTTCTAGAAATGTTGGCCATTACAAATTCTGTAAATACAATGAACACAAAACAAGACACAAACAATCTCAATAATATATATTCATACTTAATTCAACTATCTAAAAATACACATACACCATTTCGTGATTTGACAATACAAGATAGCATTAATGACTGAAATAGTTGTCAAATATGATTAGCAATTGAACTTTCAAAAATACTCAACTATAATTCCATAATTTTCATGTATTAAAGGCAACATTAAAATTTTGTATCTCAGTGAGAGTGAGATTACAAAATATTTTACTACTACTAGGATAAAAATCACACCATATGTATGTATAATAATTTTGTCACTTTAGTCCCTTATAACAGTATATTTATTTGTAGATCCTTGAGAAAGGTAATAAAAATTACCGAAAGCTTGGGTAATATAAAAGTGTATCACTGATCCTTCGACCGAGAAATCCTAATAAACTCTCAATTTAATTTTAAATTGTTTATTTCTCGAATAATTTCATACCTTACAATGTGATCGGACGGAAATACTATATTTAGTATTTATTAATTCCACAACGAGTTACTGAAATTCTCACAATAGATTTAAATCGAGAAATTTAAATTTCAAATGGGAAGCACATAACCAAAAGCTCTCTACCTACTTTTTCCAATTCGATTTATCGTTTTTCGAATATGAATAGAATCACACTGTTCTTCATCAGTGGGGTCTAATCTAGTCGTCCAAGACAACTTCTAGCTCAAAATAAATGACATTTTGGGAAAATGCACGCTGTTTCCCTAGAAATGAGCAAACATAAATGAATAGAAATACTTTGAAAAGTGCCACGTACTGAAATATTTTTTCGCTATACAACTGATGATGATTCAAGAAAGTTATCATATGGTGATACTGTAGGCAAAAAACATCAGTGTGATGAATTCAGAGATTTCATCGAAAAAAAATGGAGTATTATATCTGTCCAAAAGGCCATCTGACAGTCCGTGAACAGTAAGAAATAGAAATGTGTTATTTTCCTACGTAGTGCATGACTGTATCGAAATTTTTGACTTTTTTCTTTCAGAATTGAATGGAAAACCTTAAGAAAATTTTATTTTTTGAAAATCTATTCAATGAAAACAATTTTCGAACGAAAATCATAGGGGTTTATTGTTTTCAACACCTAAAAATAAAGCTATGAGTTCTAACAATTTGTGTGAGTAACATCTACTCAGTGCTTTATATCATGTATAATTTTATGACTCAGTGTTTTCAAGAAGCCATAAAAAAAATAAGAACAATTAACTCGTCATCACCTTCTAAAGGCTGTATCTTGAAAGGGGGTCGATTTCCAAAAAAATTTATATGAACTACTCCTGCTCATTTTCATAGAGAAATCATCTCCCAAAGTCCCTCATTTTTGTTTACAGAAACCCTGTATATTTTTCAATTGTTGATTTGAATGAATTCGATTAAGATGAAAAGAAATGCATAAGCTAAAGCAGAATCCAATACCGATGATAAGAACTGAAATATATTTCGAGCCCAAGGAGTTGAAGATATAAAACTTGAGAGCAGGCTCAAAACAATAATTCCTCGATACTTAAAATATTTTTTTTATAGGTTCCGGCATTATGAGTCATCAAATTATCAACTGACGCAATTGAAATAACTGAGTCTATATATGAGTTGAACAAATTCACTAAATATCAACTGTATTGCACTAGGAGAAACTTTCATTCTTTCGTTTCGGTAAACGATCGATTTAGTTATCAAAATATTAGTTTCTTCCACCGATAAAACGCTTCTTATAGCTAAGGTCCATGCCCTCAGGTGTAGAATGTAAAATATCGAATATTATACATACATATTTTCACAAATCATTTCAGTATGATTAAGTATAAGTTCACACGGAATGCGTAATAAAAATGTTCTATAACCTTATCTGTATTTTATGATTTGGTCAAAAGATTGTGAAATCATTTAAGTGAAGTCAAGAAGCCTTTACGGTCTTGTTGATATTGAAAAAAGATGGCTTTAACTCAGTAACTCTGGAAAATAAGATGATTAATTCACAGAATGGTAAATTCTGTGATGTAGAATTTTTTTTCGACCAAATCAACCTCGTGTGAGATTCTGAATGTTTTTGGTACATAGCAAACTTTCAAAATGAATATTCGAAAATTCGCGAACTTGCGCTACGCCACTGCTAAAGAGGAATATTATATACATTATCGTATGCAGTTCAAAGTTCGTAATCATTCATTCATTAGACCAATAAATACTCATGAACAAACTCAGATTCGCCAATAGCTATTGATAATTCGAAGATGTTCATGCCGAAAGTCGCGACTTTGTTAATTTTCTGTAACGCGATTTGTTTAATTCGCAGTGATAACTTGGACGACATGGATTGGAAACCTGGTGATATCATTATATGCAAATTATCAGGTGCTGCTGGATTTTTCGGTTTCAAACATTACATGATAGGGGGAGATACACCGAAACATGTTATTTCAGTTTTTAATGATGGAGGTAAGTTAACAAACCTTCTATGTGATTTATTGATGTTCCTCAGTTATAAAGGCGACATCTTTTCCTCAAAGTAAGTTTCAGATATTGATCCGAAATTCACCTCAACAAATTGTGAAAATATCTATTGAGTTATAGATACAGGGTGTTCTGATTTGTTTCCGACAAACTGAAATGGGTGATAGATTACATCATTTTAAGCAAAAAAGTTCCTATGAACATGGGTCCGGAACTGCTTCGTTTCCAAGATACAGGGTGTTAAAGTTGAAAAAATAATTCGCGTTTCTTTTATATCTTTCCCAACAACATATTTCAGGAAACAGAATATTCAGAATACTTAACAACACAATTACATAGCCTACCACTTCTACTTGTAAAGGGCAATAGAAAACTCGCATGCTTTAGCCTTAGAAATGTTCAAAATGAATTTAAATTAAATATTTGAATGGGAATAATTTTCGGAGTGGTTTGAGACCCTTTGGCTTTAAATGCATTTTTTCTCTGAAACGATTGATCCTGATGAATTATATGGTTTTATTTTATCTTATTTTAGGTTTTAGAATAAAACAATTCTCCAACTTCTAAAACAAACTTGTTACTTTATTAACCTCTTAAACTTGTATGTCTTTTACATTCATAGAATAATATATTACAATGATATTTCATAGAACATCGTTTCAAGCTTAGATTTGATTTTTGGTCATTACATTTCAAAAACTAAATATCACTCAACACCTTGTCCTAATGACCACAAAAAAATAAACAATAAATTCACTCAACCAATTCATTCTTATGCTTCGAAAACTTGACGCTATTCAAAGCTTTGGTAAATATATCCGCAATATTGTCCTCTGTGCATAAATATTTAACAGTGATCAGACCTTCATTGACTTTTTCATGTATAAAGTGAAATCTCACGTCTATATTTTTGACCTTCTATTGAACTGAGCGTTCTTAATGATACTTATCGCACTCTGATTATCAATATTTAAAGTGACATTGATGTTTCTCAAAATCATACATTCAAATAATGCTTTTAAATATAGTACCTCTTTGACACTTTCAGCCGCTGCAATAAATTCTGCTTCGGTGCTACTCAACGCTACTACTGGTTGCTTTCTCGAACTCCAGCTTACCGGTCCATTACTATAATATACAACATATCCAGTAGTGCTCTTTTTCTGGTCATCTTGTCTCCTGCGAAGTCACTATCACTGTACGCCTTCAACGTTTCTACTTCGTCATCTCTCTTATATATATTCCATGACTCCTTGTACCTGCCAGATATCTCAATACCCTCTTGACATTATTTATATCTACTCTCGTTGGATTTTCTAGATTTCGGCTGCAAAACCAACTGCATAGGCTATATCTGGTCTCGTCTTATTAGATAGGTATAGCAAGCTCCCAACTGCTTCACGATAGGGAAATTTTTCTGGTTTGGGTTCTATCTTACAGTCGTCATAATAATCGGTTATCGGTGTTGCTGCTGATTTAGCATTTTCCATACGGAATTTCTCCAAGACATTTTCTGTATATTTCTCCTGATCTAGTTTTATCCAGTTATCACCTCTCGTTAATTTAATGCCTAAGAACATATCAACTTCCTCAAACTTTTTGATCTCAAAATTATCTTCCAGATTTTTTAATAAATTGTCTATGTCTTCATTTCTTTCTCCTGCTACTAATCCATCATCTACATAAATAGCTAAAAATAAAGTCCCATTTTGGTTTGTAAATATGCACTGATCAACGCTCAAAGGTTTCATGCCATTTTCCTTCAAACATTTTGTAAAACATTCATTCCATTTCATTGGCGCTTGTTTCAACCCATATAATGACTTCTTGAGTTTGCATATTTTTCCTTCTTGTTTATCATATCCCTCTGGTATATTCATGTAGATATCTTCGGTTATTTTTCCGTAAAGGAATGCCGTCTTGATATCGAACTTTTTGAGTTTGAAGCTTCTTTTTACTGATATAGCTAATATCATTCGTAGAGAACTGATATTAACTACAGGACTAAATACCTCTGTATAATCAAGACCCTTTTGTTGTTGACATCCTCTCACTACAAGTCTTGCCTTATAGGTCCCGTCATCTTTAATTTTGAATACCCACTTATTTGTAAGTATTTTTGTGCCCTTAACTTCCCTTTTGTCTATATATTCCCATGTCTGATTTTTCTCTAAAGATCTTTTCTCATCTTCTATCGCTTCCTTCCATCTGTCTCTATCTCCACTTTGCATTGCCTCATTGTATGTCAGCATAACATAGTCATCATAGTACTTTGATTTGCTAATCTTTCTTTCTTCCTAGTCTGGTTCTAGTATCTTGCCTTTCGGTTGAATTCCCTTGTCCCAAGTTCAAGTCTTCTTCATCATCGTTGTCTGAACTTTCTTCATAAAAGTATTCTATTTCATTTTCACAAACTGGTGTTACATTTTGTTGTTCCCTGCTGTTTTCTGTCCAAGTATCTTGTTGAATACATTCTGATTCAATGTCTTTTTGTGCTTCGATGTCGTTTTCTTGTTCATTGTTGTCTTGAATACTCCTATCACACATCTTCGTTTTCTGCCAATACATGTTCATTTAACTTCCATCTTACCATATTTTCATTTTTATTTTCCTTCTTCTCAAATACAACATCCCTTCTTATAATTATTCTTTGCTTTCTCTCATCCCATAGACGGTATCCCGTTGGTGCATATCCCACGAACAGAAATTTTTCACTTCTGCTATCTAGTTTTTTTAGATACCCTAAGGTTTTAGTATACTTCTGATCCAAAAATTTGTAGTCTTTTTAGATCTGGCTTATTACCCGTCCACATCTCTATTGGTGTTGAATCAAGGGATAAAGACTCTGTTGGACTTCGATTTAGGATGTATGCCGCAACCCTGGCTGCTTCACCCCAAAACTTTTTATTTACGTTCATGTCAAATAATAGAGTTCTTACTTTTCTATCAGCGTTCTGTTAAGACGTTCAGCTTTCCCATTCAATTGTGGTGAATAAGGTATAATGGGATCCATAATTATACCTTTCTCTTTACAGTAATTTTCTAATCTAGTATTTATATATTCTCCACCATTGTCACTCCTTATCTTTTTATTTTAGTGTTTTTATCTCTCTCCATTTCTTCAACATATTCTTTTATATAATCAGTTGTCTCACTCTTGTATTCTAGAAGGTATATAACTACATAATGTGTATAATCATCCATTAAAGTTAGAATATATTTCTTATTGTCCCATGTTGTTGGGTCTATTGGTCCACATAGATCCGTATGAATGATTTCCAGTGGTCTATCAGCTCTTGTTCTTTCTGTATTGAACGGAGCTCTCACTTGCTTTCCTTTCATGCAGATCTCACACGGTGTCTCAAAATAATCGCAATCTGTTGATTTAATATCCATTCCTGTTACCATTTGTTTATTGATAAGCTTCTTCATATCATTTATATTAATGTGCCCCAACTTACTGTGCCAATTTTTTACTTTTTCTTCATTCGTTGTAACGAGGAAAGTTTCATCATTGTGGTATTCTTGTGTAAGTTCTATCATGTACAGACCTTTCTCGTTCTTAGTTCCTTCTAGTATTGTTTTATTTCCCTTCATTATGTATACCTTTTCACCTTCAAATACTACCTGACCTTGATTTTCTGTGATAGCCTTTACTGAGAGAAGGTTTTTGCTTAAGTCCGGTACAAACAAGACGTCCTTCAATTTGCATTCCTTCGCTTCAATTTCTCCAACTCCCTTAGCTGTGATTTTAGTACCCTTCTTGCTACACACATATTTCACTGTCATTTTTCAGGAGATTTTTGAACAACTTTGGATCATTCACCATATGGGCAGTACTTCCAGAATCTAAGACGAACATGTTTCGACTAACTTCTGTGGAACTGCTGCTTTCTGTTAAAAAAAACTTTATTAGTACTTTGTTGGTCGGTTTTAGTATTATTCCTTTGTTTATCCCTAAAGTAACAGTTATTTTCTGTATGGTTAGATTTCTTGCATATTTTACATTTTACTTCCTCAGTTATGTGGTGACTATTATTTCTAGCTTGATTTGCATACCGATTTTTCTCATTGTATGTAGAGTTTTTATTTTTACTTCTGCAAAAACGAGCAATATGTCCCACCTTTTTACAAATATAACACGTTTTGTCAACATTAGAACACTGAAAAGCTACAGGTGTTCTCTTCTTTCTTGATTTTTATTCATAGTTTCTTCTGATAGCAATCTTGAAACTAGATTCGTCAATGTTTTCTCTGTATTTGTAGTAGATTCCCAAGCAGTCTTGAAAATCTGTATTCTTCAGGTAATGTACTCAAGATTTTTGACATCAACATTTCGTCGTTGACCTCCTGTTTTAATGATTTTAATCTGTAAGCTAAATTTTGTAGTCTACTTACATGAGTTGCAATATCACTTCTCTTTCCTTTTCAAATTGAAAGCTGAAAAACTCCTGTAAAAGTCTACACTTTTGCTCCTCGTTATCCTTCTTAAATATTGTCTTCAATTTCTGGTACATTTCTGCAGACGTTTGGCAATTCAGCATGTGTACTAACACCTTTTATCAACTGTGGAAATGATGATCTTCTGTGCCTTTGCATCTCTTTGAACCCACGACTTCTTATCTTTTTCCTCCGTTAGACCATCAATTTTTTCACTATTTGTCACTAAAGCATAAAGTCCACTCGCTTTGAAATAGACTGTTATTTGAAAATTCCACATCTCGAACGATTCAGCATCCACCAGCTTCTCTATTGAGCCTACTTCACTTGTTTCTTCCGACATGGTTACCTTTCTATATTGTATTGGGGGTTTTTCGACGTTCTCACCACGTGCCCACGTGTATTTAATCCAGAATTTCTTCTCCGGTTGGTTTCAATTTTATTTTTACTTTCGATGCACTTTAGGGCTTAAACTGGGCCCATGACCTGATGAATTATATGGTTTTATTTTATCTTATTTTAGGTTTCAGAATAAAACAATTCTCCAACTTCTAAAAACAAACTTGTTACTTTATTAACCTCTTAAACTTGTATGTCATTTTACATTCATAGAATAATATATTACAATGATATTTCATAGAACATCGTTTCAAGCTTAGATTTGATTTTTATGGTCATTACATTTCAAAAACTAAATATCACTCAACATATCCTAGCAACTTCAAGAGGTGTACCTTTTTCAATTGAAAAGAATGAGAGAATCGATTTTTTAAGTCCAAAATGTTGTACAGGGTAGCACAAGAAGTTGCAATGGTTTACATGGGTTGAAATCGTTGCCGGTGGCGCCCTCTAAGAAATACACCTAAATAAACCACAAATTTGAATTTATCGTCCCAAAAAACGCCTGTATATGAAATTTCATGAAAGGATTTCCAAGCAGTCAAAATATATGGAAGAAAACGCGAATTATTTTTTCACTTTAACACCATGTATCTCGGAAACGAAGCATCCGGACCCATGTTCATAGGAACTTTTTTGCTTGAAATGATGTGATCAATCAGCCATTTCAGTTTGTCGGAAACAAATCGGAACACCCTGTATATTGTAATCATCGAACTAAAGAAATTATAGAAATTTCAATTTCCGCTGAATTTATTTTCGTTCACCACATACAGGGTTTTCTATTCAACTTGGCCTGTAAGACGTATTTGGTTCTGAAACTTCAGGTGAAGCCTAAGGGATTTATAAACTCTTCGCCTAAATATCGAATCGATAGTTCTGCCACATCTATTTTAAACGTATATCTACTTCTTTTCAGATGGAACTACCTATATTTTCATTTGTGTATCGATTCAATGTCGAATTCCCATTTTACCCTGCTAAAAAATTCTCTTTTATGCACATTGCCAAAATACACAAATTCTTGAAATTTTTGGCATCATCATTGCCAGTTTCGAAATGCAATATCTCGATTATTTTTCATGCTTACGAAACCAAACGCAGTAGTCTCAAAATAGAGAATTCTAGCATGTATGTGGTTCATACAGCATGTTGATTCATCATAAGTTTTTCCGGACATTTCGCTCCGAAAATCAAAAATGTATCAATAATCGAATGCTACAAAAATGATGGGATTCTTTACTATGAGAATAAAAAAAATTGGAAAAAGCCCTGAGCAGAAGCTTTCAAGCGCCCGTTTATTGGAGGAGCAATAAGAGTATTACATAAACATGTGCGTTGACGGGATTAGTTCCGAAGTATGGGTTTAATATTGGTTGATTTTAATCAATTAATATTATTCTCTGCTTTCATTGTTTATATTATACCTGCGTTACTTTTAAACGCATGAATTTTCATTTCGTAAGAGTATTACCTCAAAATTTCTCGTGGGACTTGAGATCGATACCAAATATATAAATACAGAATCTAAATACAATCAGAATTATATTCGGGAAATTATTCTGAAAATGAAAATTTGATTTTATGGTTGATGATGAAGTCTGGTATGAACCTTCGGTATATCAGTCTTGATTCACAAAATAAATTTCACTGGAATCGATAAGCCTGTCATGGAAATATAAAGACTGTACTCTTCAATATTTCAATTGAATTTTTTTATGATTCTGTTAACTCAATGGACACAAAATTTTGCATGAAATTTCAGTACCTATATCTGTCTTCATTCACAGAAAAATTTCACTCGAATCGGATATCCTGTTATGGAAATAGAAAGATTTTTTTAATATTCCAATTGAATTTTCTATGGTTCTGTTATTACTTTGGCCACCAAATTCTTCAATCAATTCTCATTTACAATATACATTTCATTCGAATCGGATATCTCTTTGTGGAAATATGAAGTTTATTCTTTTCAATATCCCTACTGAATTTTCTATCGATTTGCGTACACTATGACCACAAAATTATTATGAGCATTTTGCATGTGGCCGCAACATTTTATTTCGATTTCGATTTTGATTGGCCATATTTTATGGAACATCCTGTACAATTTGGCTAGCTAACGAACTTAACCGAGGCATTTGGGAACCTACCTCAGCCGGAAAATCTCAAGTCTAGGAATATACCTTCGAAAGTTATCTTGCTAACAGATGGCCGGACAGACGGCCGGACGGCCCCACGATATGAAGGAAGATCAGGTGGACTTACTTTCTACGATGAATGTGGAAAAACTTTTTTATACTTTAGTGAACCCCACTAACAAGTCACTTTTTCATTTGAAGCAAAGATTATAGAGAAGAAGAATATTGGAAACGTCCCCATATCTGTAGTGATAAAATAATAATAATGGTAACTATTCTTTATTGACAATAATATCAACAGACCATCGACGAAAATCCTTCATAGTAGTACTATAATCCGACTACTTTTTATGGTTAGTTGAACACCTGAGTTATACAGATCACTCTGAAAAAGTATTAACTACATTTCTCAATTCAGCAAACATATAAACATTGTTTTGAATTAATTCATATGAATGAAATGCGCTGTTGTACGAGTACGGCTATTATTTTTTTCAGAATATACGTTCAAAAACATCATATCATATCTCTGAAAATAAAAAGCAATGATTAACAGGTACATCGGTACATAATAAGAGTTTCAATACCTAGGCACATAACCTTTTTTTGGTTAAGCTTAACTTTGAAAGTTGAGGCCTGCCCCTTTTATTATTTTCAATTTTCATGACTATACAACATTCTTCCGAAAAACATACTAAGAAGTAAATATGTAGACGAAAACCGTATATGATTCAGGAATTTATACTTTGATTAATATCAGCCGTTACTACTTGGTAGTTTTGATCATAAACGAAAGTTCTAAACTAGTCGCAGAAATGAGAATGTGAAATTTTTTTTAGTAGTAAAACGTAGTAATAAGACATATGTTCTATTTTATATTTTGTTACTTCAAAAAATATTTTTTCAACTGCAGACAATGGAGTTATCAGAGACATAGACCAACAATATTCACAGATGGAATAAATAGATCGAATTGTTGGAATAGAGGTAAAGGGAGCTTATCACGAGAAGAAACAATTGAAAGAGCAAGGGGATGGATTGATCATAGATTCACTTATAATGTTCTACGATGTAATTGCCAGCATTGGACTAACTACTGGGCATACGGCTCATCTGGTAAATGGTACGAAAATCAGTCTCTACAGCCATCAGCCTCCTATTGCCCGATATAAAAAAATTAGGATTGCTGATTTTCTTACGAATAATTAAAACAAGTAACTAGTAGAATAAAGCTATTTTTGACAGTGTTTTAATCCTTATTTATGTAGAAGCAATTCCTGTTCTGCCAAAAACAAATTTTGAGCAATAATGGTCTCAAACGATAGGGCTCGACTCCCTGATGACGAATCCGTGATCAAATTCAATTCTGTTCTTGGGTATTTTTGGTGTAATAGAATTGATTTATGATAAGATAACCTACGGGCATGTCTAAACCAAGAGAGGTGTGGAGGTTGAAGGGGTTGAAAATTCCTCCGAAATGGGAATAAAGCAATCGTTGCTGTCTTATGTCATCATCATTCATTCTATTAACCCAATCCCCCTGAATACAGCGATGCAAAGGGCATAGATAAATAAACTCTCTAGATGCCCAAGGCACGTACTAAGAGGTGGTTTCACAATCATCAGAGACACCAAGCGGACGGTCGCTTGAACTACTGGTGATATGGCGGGAATTTGGCAGGATTCAAATAATATCGTAACGCTTTCATCCTGGATTAGTCGATTAAAAAATTGTTTATTGTCAAATCCAATTTGCCTATTATCATTCACTTGAATCTTAAGCTGAATGATAATAAGTCAATTGGACATGACAATAAACATTTTTTATTCGACTTAACTCAGGAATAATTTTATTAGCTAAGATATATTTTAGTTCATCTTGAATTTATTTAGAGGCAGAAATATGAAAATTATTCAACGAAATATAATATATTATGAGAATAATCACAGTAGGAAAAATACATAAATAATATACAATACAAATTGAAAAGGAAAAAATTACATAACAAAAGAAATGTGTACAGTAATATCTTATGAAAGACTTGAAAAAGATAAATTGAAATTTACAACTGAAGGTATTTGTAAATATAAATACAGATAAACTTGATATATTCATCAGATTTGATCAAAATATTAGAACAGGCTATAGTCAACAAGAGTGCATTTTTCAACGATATTGGAGGCAGTAATGGTAATAGAAAAAATACGTACAGACCAAATTAAATCTAATTTTGATAGCAAAGGTATTCTTCAATATATTACTTGATACATTCATCAGATCTTATGAAAGTATTAAAACAGGCAATAGTCAACAAGATTGCATTTTTCAACGATATTTGAGTCAGTTATGGTAATAGAATTATCAACTGTGAAAAAGCGGAGCAATACTGGTGTTGGCAAATCAACAATGAAAAGAAAAAAATGCAAAAACTGTCTATTCACATGAGGAATAAGGAATAATTTGTAAATCAGAGAATTTTTGCCCCTCTTACGATTCTTTTCTTTCGGGAACAAATTCACTGAATAATTTTCACGATATTGCTGAAATATAAGGCTAATCCATCACTGGGATACTTCAGCCTGCTGGTGTTTCTTTAGTTGAAGTTCTGGCATTGGAGGATGTTCCTGCTGGTGTTTCTTTAGCTGAAGTTCTGGCATTGGAGAATGTTCCTGCTGGTGTTTCTTCAGCTAAAGAATAAAATATTAAATAATTTCTTGTCTATGAATATGAATTACATAATTGGATGATATATTACAATACGAATTATTCGATACAATTATTAGGGCTATTTATTTATTTATCAATAACTGTTAATTGACGTATACGTAAACATCAATGAACTGATATTATATTATGTATTACTCACAAAAAAGACTTCTTTACATTAACCTATTATTATTATGAACTAAATCAATATTGCGATGAAATTTGCATCAGAAAAAAATAAACATTAATTATTTCAGTACTCACATAGTTCAAGGGAAATTTCAACATTACTTTCTAAAGCTCTGGCTTTGGAGGATGTTCCTGCTGGTGTTTCTTCAGCTGAAGTGAAAGAATAATCATAATAATCAAATATATGAAGATGGTATTTCAATATCTGTCTGGCGAAAGCAGCAAATTTCCAGTACCTGCAATAATTATAAAGAAGATAGTATACATACTTATTTAAAAATCTACAGTATTGAGTTCCGGTTAAGAATGGCAAACGTAAAATTATACCTAATACTAAATTCACGTTCGAAATAATGGAGATACTACATGATTTTAGGTAGCAATTACAGCATATTTACTAATATTAACACAATTACTAACCTGGCAGATCAATTATGAATAAAAAGGGTTGGTAGTGCATCTATATGCAATATCTTTGTTCCTCAAAATGAATATGAGACGCTTTTTGCCACAAACATCTTCTGGAGTCATTGCGTTTAGATTTTCATCTTGTAAAATATCTAACCACTTCTGGAATCTAGAGAAGTCCTTCTTGAAATAAGGGAAACGATGCTGGGAAGGGCGTCACCTTACAACCGTTAACTGCACATTTAGTAATGCCCATGTTGAAAATATTAAATGTTTATTTTTACTTGACTGGAATTGGAAGTAGAAAATTCGTTCAAGAAACGAACTCTAAAGAATGATTTCGAGAATTTTGTTCAATTTATCAACTTTTCGGTGCAGACATTTACAAAAAACCAGTTCAAAACTTTCATGTTTATCTTTCTACGGCCATGTTTATAAAAATATAACCAAGATGACATTTCAAATGACAGAAAACCTTAAAATTTATACTCTAGCGGACGGTCGCTCGAACTAAATATATGAAACCAAAAATATCGGCTAGTTGGGCATCTAGAGAGTTTATTTATCTATGCCAAAGGGCTTCAAAAATGTGTTAGACACCCACATTTTCAGAAAACCATAGATAGGTACCCAATCCAAGATATTCCGAAGTTGACATATAACTTATATTATGCAGTTCTGCCATGGTGAAATATTTTTTCGAATTAGCTAAACGAACAACATTCTCATCTCTGGGTCTTGGCAAGTGTGGACTTTGGGTCTCTGACGCATTTTTTCTGAGATAAATAGTGGAAAAGAATTGGTTCTTCGAAAATATTTTGACAACGTACACGATTTTTCTTTGCGTTTGATAGGTTATGAGTACGAATTGAAACACATTATTTTCATTTTGAAATTATTTTTTAATTCCACTAGTGGCGTCCATTCAGACTTATGTCCGAATAATTTAGCGAAGAAAATGGTACGCCGATACTATTTTTCAAATTTGAATTTTTTCTGGATCACAGTATAATTATGAGTTTTTCACATGCTACAAGTACTTTCTGGGGTAAAACTAACCTTTCGTCTATAAGAGAGTGAATAAGTTCTTTGAGTTCTCCCAAAATCGTCTAGACAAAGATTAAGGCACTTCAGTTTCTTCAGTTTCATAATTCTGACAGAGGATATTCCACAGAAGTTGCAAAACTCATTACCAGGACCAATTTTTCATTAATGTATGGATTGGAACAATTGGTGATTATTTAATTGGACCTTCCTTCCTACTCAGTAGATTGAATGGAGAATCATATTGCAGCTTTTTGGATTAAAGCTCACCAATTTATTGGAAGATATTAACCCTTATGAAATAAAAACGATGTGATTTATGCACGACATTTTTTCTTGAAAATGAAGAGACTGAGCAACCTTGATGTGTCTTTATAGACGATTTTGGAAGGAATCAAATAATTAAGTAGTATTTTAGTTTTTAACTCAGAAAGCATTTATGGTAGGTAAGAAACATAGGAGATTATTCTCACTCGGAATTATGTGGTGGTTTGAAGAAAAGCTTCCAAACCAAATTACATGTATCGTCGCGTTCGCGTCGCTGTCTCCCCGGTGTGCGAGCTCCTATTCAAAACAAGGTGCGCGACCTCTCGGCAATTGGAAAATGCTGTCTCGTCACGGTCGCGTCGTTTTGGTCTGCGAGCGGCCTAAGACCTCAAGTACGAAAATTTCAGCAGTAAACCAACATACCTAGATTTTGCCCATTTCATGTGCGATCCGAAAAGTTTCATATTATCGCCGCTGCATTTCAAATGAAAATTTTTTGATTCAGATAGAAGATACAATGAATGAAATTCAATTTCTGTCGTCTGGTATTTTTGCACAGCGATCGGTGACGGCAGAAAATTAAATGTTTCGGGTATCAAATTTCAACGCAATAATGTCTGAAACGAACAGGAAGCAGTCAATTTGAACATCTTTTTTGCTACGCTGTCGATAATGTTAATTTTGTTCAATGTATCTGGTGCAAATATTTGGCAAGAGGTCGAAAAAATAATGAGAAATCATAAAAACAGCCTAAATAGTGAATGGTCATTATCGTTAACGTTATAATGAGATAGACAATATTTTTTCGATTACAAGCTGACAGTGGTAGGCCATTATGACCAGTTAAAACACAAGAAATTTGAATTTCGAATCAAAGCTGTATACCTCTGTTCTTGAATAAACTTACAGTCACAGTCAAAAACATGTCCTAGGGAGTAACCTCTAGTTCTCTATTTCTTTCGTATAACCGTCTACCAATACCTACGCCAACAATAAGATATCATATTCATTATGGTTTAGTTCTTTTCGAGTTCGTAATCAAAAATCATTCCCTACTTAAACTGATGTTATCTGAGATAGCTACTTGCACTGGCGCAGCTAGGGAGAGAGGCTTTGGGGCTGCAGCACCTCAAAAATTTTAACAGTTTCAATTTTTTCTGAGTTCATTTTTTCACAACTTTCATATTTGCTGTATCATCAAGAATTGTTCAGTTCAGCCCCTCCATAACAAAATTCTGGCTGCGCCACTAGCTACTTGTCTTTATGAACAAAAGCAGGCTGGTAAGGTTCTAGTACAAACTAATAAATTTTTTGGTATCTCCCATTCATTTCAAATCCCATAGTACGAAAGCTAGCAATTTGAGGAAGGCCAGTTTTTCATTTTCAATCTATCTCACTCCTCTGGGCACCATACGGGCTATCTGGCTGGCGGTAGTGGTTGTGTTCATTGGTGCGCATCTAATCGATTGATTATTTCGCGAATTAATTTTACGGTTTCAGATACTTGCATGATATCATAAAAAACATTTAAGAAAGCCCTGAGCAGATGCATTTGAGCGGTCGTTCATTGGTGGAACAATGAAGCTATTACCTCGAAATTTGGTATAGATCTTGAGATTGACACTAAATATATAAATGCAAAATCTCAGCACGATCGAAAAAATATCCTTGAAAATGATCAATAAACTGAAATATGTGAAGACTTGACAATTAAAAAAAATCTATGATTTTAATGATGCAATCCTCTATAAATTTCGAATGAACTGAATTGAACAGGAAAATGAGACACACTTATTGTAATAATGATATAATTAGACAATCGATTTCGGCTCTAGGCCATCATCAGGTCAGCTGAAATAAGACATAGATGACAAAAATTAATATAAACGATGATACAGTATGTACAATTCACAACTTTTTAATGATAATAAATATGTTTGATATAAATAAAATAAAATAAATAAGGTTTGGACAGGTGGATCATAAACTCACCGTCAATGAAATGAGTACTTTCTAGAAACATTTATGATTTATAATAATTTTTCCTCTGAGATGTATTTATAAGATGTTATAATCATTCAAGTTAATATGTTTATATTCTATGGAAATATCATCGATTATTTTCAATCGAGACATATTGTGTTTTCTTGATAGTAGGTATGTGTTAGTTGTCCTCAGATATACAGGGTGTCCGGGGAATAACTGTACATACTCTTACCAGAGATAGAGTTGCACTAGCTGACTACAGATTGACTACAAAAATTAATTTCGGATTTCCTAGAAACTACAGGGTGGTTTTTCCAACTTCAAGGAAAAACTTAGACCATTATAAAATCCAAACTTATTGACGGATATTATTGAATCTTGGGGGGTTATTGGCACATGCCAATGACTTAGAAATACATCAGTTATTTCATTATTCCAGGGCCGGACTCATCAATCTTCATTTAAAGTGTTCAGGTGGAAAAAAACACTTTGTATTTTGAATTACGCATAATTGATTCGCTTTTTAGAAAGAATCTAAATTATGCTTCAATTTGTGGTATCGTTTAAAGTTGTCACATCAACAATTATTTTTTTATGAATTTTTGAATTTGAAAAAAGTTCGAAAAATTGAATTTATTTACCTGAACTGGGGCCTATTGCACCAAATACTTTGCAACTTTTCACTTTGCACTTTTCACTTTTCAAATGAATTAAGTTGCATCAAACGCATTCATAATTGAAAAATACAACGTGAAAAGTCAAGAGCATAGTAAAATGAACTCTGCAGAAATGAAATGTTATGAGAAATGTTGTGCAACATAAATAATTTTCACTTTTGAAATTAGTCAGAATGCAAAGTGCGAAGTGAAAAGTTGCAAAGTATTTTGGTGCAATAGGCCCCAGGACTAAGTCACCTTGTGGAGGTCGAAAATAATAATAAATTTTCTTTAAAAAGTCACTGAAAGTGAGGAAGACTATAATAATTTGTTGATAATACTGGGTGGCCACCCTAGACGCGATCTCATTGCGATGAAGTGAATGAAGGAATATTGCGAAAAAAATATTGGCGAGATGTAAAGGGTATACATACAACACAATACAAGCATATTTCAAAATTATTCGTATGTATACCGGGTGTTCGACAACAAAGATATAGAACAAAGTGACACTTCTTCCAATGAACACCCGTATATATACGAATAATTTTGAAATATGCTTGTATTGTGTTGTATGTATACCCTTTACATCTCGCCAATATTTTTTTCGCAATATTCCTTCATTCACTTCATCGCAATGAGATCCGCGTCTAGGGTGGCCACCCAGTATATCAACAATTATTATAGTCTTCCTCACTTTCAGTGACTTTTTAAAGAAAATTTATTATTTATTTTCGACCTCCACAAGGTGACTTAGTCCTGTTCAGGTAAATAAATTCAATTTTTCGAACTTTTTTCAAATTCAAATTCATAAAAAAATAATTGTTGATGTACAACTTTAAACGATACCACAAATTGAAGCATAATTTAGATTCTTTCTAAAAGCGAATCATTATGCGTAATTCAAAATACAAAGTGTTTTTTTCCACCTGAACACTTTAAATGAAGATTTATGAGTCCGGCCCTGGAATAATGAAATAATTGATGTATTTCTGACTCGACCTTAGCATGTGCCAATAACCCCCAAGTTTCAATAATATCCGTCGATAAGTTTGGATTTTATGATGGTCTGAGTTTTCGATGAAGTTGGAAAAACCCCCTGTATTTTCTAGGGAAATCCAGAAAGTAATTTTTTATAGTCAATCAGTAGTCAGCTAGTGCAACTCTATCTCTGGTAGAGTATGTACAGTTATTCCCCGACACCCTGTATATCTGAGGACAACTAACCATACCTACTATCAAGAAAACACATATGTCTCGATTGAAAATAATCGATGATATTTCCATAGAATATAA
Source organism: Propylea japonica (assembly GCA_013421045.1). Lineage (NCBI taxonomy): Eukaryota > Metazoa > Arthropoda > Insecta > Coleoptera > Coccinellidae > Propylea > Propylea japonica. The sequence goes on from CM024247.1 coordinate 933,238, forward strand.
ACATATTAACTTGAATGATTATAACATCTTATAAATACTCTCAGAGGAAAAATATTATTATAAATCATAAATGTTTCTAGAAAGTAATCATTTCATTGACGGTGAGTTTATGATCCACCTGTCCAAACCTTATTTATTTTATTTTATTTATATCAAACATAATTTATTATCATTAAAAAAGTTTGTGAATTGTACATACTGTATCATCGTTTATATTAATTTTTGTCATCTATGTCTTATTTCAGCTGACCTGATGATGGCCTAGAGCCGAAATCGATTGTCTAAGTATAACATTATTACAATAAGTGTGTCTCATTTTCCTGTTCAATTCTACCAAACACACTAATGGAGCTTTTCGTTAAGAAAATTTCGAATGAACATTCAGTATATCAATATTTATATACAAATGAATTTCACTTGAATCGAATATCTTTTTTGGAATAAAGAGATTCTCATTTTCAATATTCCAATTTTTTTAAGGTTCAGATGATGTGATCTTCTCAAAATTTTGCATAAACATTCAGTATAATCAATCTTCATTCACAATATTAATTTCATTCACATCGGATGTCTTGTCATGGTAATATGAAATTGCTTATTATATTCTAATTTTACTTTTATATGTTTCTGTTAACACTAGGACCACAAAATTTTGCATGAGGTTTACTGTGAGCATCTTGCATGTGACCTCATAACTCCATTTTGATTGGTTTTGTTTTGTCTGAGATATTGAGAATCAATATTTTTGAATGGCTAGTTTCATGGAGTACCCTTTAAAATATGGCTGGTTAATGAACTTAATCGAGGCATCTGGAAGCCGAACTCACCCTGAAAATTTCAATTATCTAGAACGAACTCTTCGAGAGTTATTGTGCTAACGGACGGACGAACAGCCCCAAGTTGAACACGTATTCGTCATCAGACAATTGAACCCAATCGTTTGATACCATTTTCGGCTAAAATTCGAAAACTGCAGACATTTGGCAGTACCTACGATATAGCACTCGTTTAAGTAGAACGTTCGCTTTGAAATTGAGGCCATAGTGAAATATTCATTTCGAAAAAAAAATTGCACAGTTAATTCAACACTGAAAATATCTCGCAATGATAGATCCATGTTGCAAAATGTTCAATGAAAATGTTAATGAAGAAAAAATTGATTTGAAAAATTTATATTTTACCTGTACAGGTATAGAATGGGCACAGGAGAATGAGAGAGATTGAATATCTGAAAACTAACCTATCATCAATTGTTTCTCCTGAATCATTGGCTAGGAAATATTTCTGGTACTCTAATGATTTTTGGGTTCTGTTTTATGAATATTCTTTTTTTTTCTGTAGTTCTAGAAGACCAAGAATTCTGTTGTAATTATTTCAACCCACACGATTAACAAGAGTGCTTACCTCAACTACAAAGATTAGTAAAGAGAAGTAGATATGTAATTGACGAAGGAACTGGAAAAGAAGTCATCAGTCATTGAAAAAACTATACAACATACCCAGCAAGATATTTCATCAATTACGATATTGATGAATTATCGAGATCACTGAAGAAATAAGGCTATCTTCGTGTAATTTTCTGCCTATAATTACAAGCGAGTTATGCGAGTCCTAGGAGCTCGGAAGTCAAAAAACGAAATAATTGGCCTTATATTGATAGTTGGGATGATGCATAGTCTAAAATGATGGGTAAGTATGGTATATATTTCTTCTATTTTGTGTTTTTTAACACGAATTTAAATACTTGATTATATGATCATTTGTATCAACCAGTAGTTCCTGTATTTTATTGGAGTAATAGAGATTGCTATCTGTCGACTGAAGGAATCCGATAATTCGAGTAGGCTGAAAAGTGTATATTGCAACAGAAATTTCTCATTTTCAAGAAAAAATTAGTCAAAATGATGAATTTATCGTTTCATAGAAGGGTCGTTTTAGCAATTCGATAAGTTGTATAGTTGATTATAAATTTCAATGTGCTTTTATGGATTCTCTGCATTAGGTTGTACATGTATATGCCTATGTATAAAAAGGCATGTAATCAAGTTCTGTCTATGCATGGTTCTGTCTATGCAATGGCATATATCTACAACTGAATTGAAGCACCCCAAAAACACTGACATCAAGTCATGAGCTATCCATAGATTTATAATACTAACTAGATTTCGAACCTGTCAAAAGTTTTGAGGCAAACGGCAGCCATTTGCAGTTTGGGGTGGATTTGAGAGATGTCACTTTTTCTATGAAAGAGATTAGAATTACCAATATTCCTTTAGTTATTTTATTTCAACGAACTAAAATGATAGGATTACCAATATTGTTTAATAACTAATTACAAGAATCGAAAATATTTATAATTTTAATAAACCGAAATGTCAGAGTTCACAGAACACTAATATAAAAGAGTTCGTTTTTATCACTTCTTTCAAAGGTACGTCTATGTTTCAATCAAAATTCGTGCACAGATGGCATAAAACATCAAAATATTTATGGTTCACCCCAAACTGCAAATGGCGGCTATTTGCCTCACTTTTTTCTACGTGACAGTAAGGAAGTTCGACGTCCAGTTGGTATTATAGGTCCATGGAGCTATCGCTTGGCATGTTGGGCGATTAATAATCATGGAAATCAGATCATAGAAATTATCCCTCTCATTCCATTCGTTTATCTAAAAACTTTTTTTTCGCCCTTCTGACAAAACACTATAACCTATGCTAGGACTAACTTAAGAATATAATATTCTCGAAGTATATAGTAATGTTGTTTTAACAGAAGTGATGAAAGAATGACAGTGGATCAGTTAATCTTAAGATATTCGAAATTATCATTGTCAACGATGAGTAAAGCTCATCTACTGGGTGTCTAACAAGTTGAATTACAAAGATACAAGCTGTTTTATAAATAATTTGGCTACTTAAACAAAGATAAGTTTACCCTAATCGAATCATGCAGTCTATGTTGTGTTTATCTCTAATTGTATTATTCCTTAACTGTACCTACCTCAATAACGCCCTCAGCTGTCCAAACAATTTTATAAAATTTTCATTTAGCATACCTTCTTAAAAAGTTTGATCCGATTCCATGTAAAGTTTTCACTTACCTACAAATCACATCTTCTCTTCAGAAAGAAATTTTTTCTCTTCTTTGTGGGACAGCCTTCTGGAACTGTTTGACTCAATCTTTTCGTGATAGACTATCCATGCCTTCACCGGATATCGGGTCCGAAACCACCAATCAGGCTGAAGCTCTTAACTTCTGACCATCATGGTCGGCTGAAAGAGGTTTTTTATGCATAAAACTCATGACGGTATCATTCACTCATCAATTTGATGAAGGTGGAACGTATTTCATTCTGAGCTGCTTTTTCCAAACGAGAACAACATCTTATTGATGTTTTGGTCCATTCTCTGTCTGATGCATTGTATATCGGATGTTTCTGATGACAATATCCAAACGTGTATGTTCCTTCTACTCTATCCCTCATTTTCAGCTAATTTATCCAATATCCCGTTATCGATCAAGTTCTTCAATAACCGTTTTCATTGTTATTTCCCTCATTTCAGACTTATTTTCACGGGTCAGTCTCATTTTCCAGGAGTTTCAATAACCACGTACACAGAAACTTAGTTTATCGGAGCGCTAAATTAGCGTCTAATCTGGGTGATACATGCGGAGAGAATAGAATAATGAGAATAAACAACATTAATATTTATCATCAGCAACTGAATATAAGTGCACCCTTATTGGCCAGATTCCGTCCGATATCATACTCTACAACTCATCATTCCCGATTACTCCGTGGGATTTCCAGCAATCATCGGTGGCAGGTAATCGACAGAGTCGTAGATTTTTTTGCTGCAATCTTCGTGTTAAATAACAGGTATGAGTCTCGGTGAACTAGTGGTCTGTTCTCTGATTTTAACAAGTTATTTCAGCTCCTTAACACTTAAAATGGTTGTAGTTGAAAGATCGTGCCACCAAATAAAATTCAATTCTATCCGTAGGTCCGTCTGGCCGTCAGACCGTAAGCACGATAACTTTCGAGATTGTCCTAGAAACTTTAGATTTTTAGGGTAAGTTTGGTTCCCAAATACAGCGGTTACGTTCGTTAACCAGGCAAAATTTATTAGATTTTCCATCAAATATGGCCATTCAAATTTCTTGTTCCTCAATATCTCAGACAAAACAAAACCAATCGAAATGAAATTTTGTGGCAATAAACAAGATGCTCATAATGAGTCTCACGCAATTTTATGACCATAGCATTAATAAAAGCATGAAAATTCAATCGCAATATTGAAAATCATAATCGTTATATCGCCATACCCAGATATCCGATTCGAGTAAATTCTATATTGTGAATGAATATTGATATGATGAATATCCATGTAAAATGACAGGATCGCATTATTTGAACCATAGAATTTGATTTTTTTTCTATCCATATATCGGGTCAAAACGTTATCCAACGCCATTCGGTCCGGTCTCTGCATAGCTCCTCGCTGTGTACTGTATCTCTCATTTCTTTGTCGAGGCCTCTCCTGCATCTTTTCCATTGAAAGTTTTGTTTTGGAATTCTATTTTCCGGCATCCTCTGTACCTGGCCGGAACATATCAGTTGTTTAGTCCAACATCCATGATCTACTTATTCTTTCCTTCGGTACTCTTTCCATACTTCTGAACTGTATGTTGCAATGCTCTTATCAATTGTGTTTTATATTCTTTTTTTATTGTCTTTGTATGGTCTTATCTGATAAAACAGTATTGCGTATCGATAACGCCCTTCTGCCAAAGGTTTTTCTCTCCTATCTCTTCATCGAGGAATCTTGACTTTCAGCCCCCGGTCTGCTAGCTCTTCTGCCTACATTTCACTATATTCTTCCCTTATTCGTTTTTTCAGGATTCTTGCATAGATCCTGCTCAAGGTATTCGAAACGTTCATCTGGTATACCAAGGTGAGTGGCCTATGAGATAATTATGGAAACTATTGATGGTAAAGATTTCAAATTTTTTGGATACGACAATTTGGCAACAATTTTGTAACTTTAAATGATACATCCGGTATTTTTTTTATGATACTCCATAAAATATTAATTTTTTTTTGAGTTAATGATTATTTTTCGAAATTTTAGATCAAATTGGCGTGTTACTCCAGTTCGCTCAATATTTAAGATTTAAGTCAAAAATTTAGCAAGTCATCAGATATTGATTTGATCTATGTCACTACTTCTGAATAATAGTTGTCAGTTATACAGGATGGAATAAAAAATCATCATCTGCCAAGTTACAAAATCGTTAAAAAGTCTGTTTTTCAAATTGGACACCTTTAATATTTTTCAATTTTAGAAATCAGTACAACACACTCTAAAATTTTTTTATTCACGTCCCTATACCTATCTCAACGATTTTGTAACTTGGCAAATAATGATTTTCTGTCCATCCTGTATAATTGACAACTATAATTCAAAAGCAGTGATGTAGATGAGATCAATACCTGATGACATGCTAAATTTTTGACTCAAATCACAAATTATGGGCGAACTACAGCTATCTTTTCGTACTCCGCATCATCCTCTTTGTCTGTGTGATTTTTTTTAATTATGGATTTTTCACATATTTCAGTTTTTGAATAATTTTCAGAATATTATTTCGATCGTGCTGAGATTTTTCATTTATACACTTAGCATGAATCACAAGTCCTAAACAAACTTTTTGGGTAATAGCATTATTACTGCCAACTTAATTTTTTTTATGTTTGTTGTAATTGTTCCCAGTGTGACACCGTTTTCCGCAGTTCCAACTTTAATTCTTAAAATTTTCTCGTACTGAAATGAAATCACATCTTCGAATTTTTGCTGTAATTATGTTTCTTTCATTCTATCCCTTATTTTCAGTCATTTTATCTGGGTAGCAATCAAGTACTGAAATAACCGTTTCCTCTATTATTTTCCTCATTTCAGACTTATTTTCACGGGTTGAACCCATTTTCTAGAAGTCCTAATAACTACATACAACTATAAGAGAAACTCAACTTGTCAGAGCGATGATTTAGAGTCTAATCGCAATGGCACATGGTAAAATGAAACAAAAAGAACCTGAAAGTTCAAAACCAGCAAAGGACGACAAAACAAGTATAAAACCTTATTGGCGAGGGTCCGTCCGACATCACCTTATAATTCATCATTCCCGATTACTCTGTGAAATTCCCAGCAATCAGCGGCAGTAATCGACAGAGTAGTAGATTTTTGCGCCGCAATCTTCGCCAGAAATAACAGGTATGAGTCCCGGTCAACTCGTGGTTTGTTCCCCGGGCTTAACGAGTTATTTCAGCTCCTTAACACTCATAATGGTAGTAGTTAAAAGTCATCGTGACACCGACAAAAAAAGACTCTGTAGGTTGTCCGAAGCAATCTCGCAACTCTAATACCAGCGTATCTATTTGATCAGCAATAGAGGGTCAATCACTATCTGTCCTCAAGCGATAGCATCTCTGGTTGTTTGGTAAACGTTTGCCGTGGTGGCGAAGACAAAGGAGCCATTATAAATAATTCAGTTGGTGCTGATAGTTTCGTGAAGTAGAATGATACTGAAACGTCAACAGTTTGGACGGATGAGGGAAATGAATGTTGCAGGAAGAACGCGGGAAGGGGTAGGAGAAATCAAGGAAGAGGATACTTCAGATTTTTATATGGATCAGTTGCAGTGATTTTTAATTATTAATTTGAATAGGATTCTCATCATCAAAGGTGGTTACCTAAATGTGTGTTATTGTTTATTATGATAAAGATAAACACTGTTAACTTCATAGCAGCGAATCACGTTTTTGTTCAACACTCTGAGTGTAACTTGATTTTATTTCATTATCTTGAGAAAAAAGTAATACCTTGCCAAGTTCGAAATATTTTGCGGAAAACTCTAGAGGATGAAATAGTTCTTGTGAGAGATCTTTATGTCAGACAACAAAATATTCAACGAGTATTCATGGAGGTTATCCTTATTCCAGGACTAATACAATTTAGGACATTCATTGAAGTCTTCGATATATGTTACGACTTCAACCTAAGATCCTCAAAGGGTTTTGCAGAACTCCACCTTGATGGAAGAGCGCGAAGTGCCACAAAAAGAAGCTGACAAAAAGGAGATGAATGAATTGTATAATAATGTTTGTATCAAAAAACTTTTAGATGATGAACTGATTTCATTTAATTAGAAAAATTTCTTATTCCTAGTTGATATAATATGGTTGTAATTTCACAAAACATTCGGTCAAAATTTAACAAAATCAAACTATGTATTCACAAGAGATTACAAAAACCTTGGGTGAAAAACTGAAATAACACCTACTCAATAGTTATCTACAGGGGAAATTTTTAGTGAAAATACATATATAGATAAATGGACATTCACAAGAATCATATTGTGAAATTCCACTTTATTACTCCTGTTGTTTGTGAATGTACGGAATTTGATGTAATATTACATAACCTATTGCAACATAAATACAAACATTTGTGGGTAAACGGATTACATTCTGTGTTGTAAATTTACAAATTCGAGTGTAATTTTACAGTGCAATTGTAAATTCACTATGATTCCTACTGGACTAAAATAACCAATGATTCTTACTGTGAATAATTTTTACAGTGCACTTCGAAGTTGATGCTTCGGGATCCAATAACGAAAAAACGCTCGGATGCTGAAAGGAGGACACATCAGAATATTTAAATGAATTTGATATCAGTACCCCTCTAGCCGCAATAACAGCTTTCATTTTTGAATAGGAAGACTGGGTAGCGCAGCACCTTGTTGGAAGGGCAAATCAACGTTCTGTTTGCTGTCGTTTAAACTGAAATAATTGCTGTTAGGGTAGTGGGTAGAAGGTAACTGACAACATGTCCTCCTGTGAATAAAATTTTACTTGTTCTAGTGTTTTCATATCTCAAAGATCCAAATTCGGCGTGTGAATACTCAATACTTCTGTAAATAAAGCAATGAAAAATACACTCATGTAGAAATTTGAAGTGCCTTTCGAAATTTCTGATCGAATAGGCGTGTTACGATAATGTCTCTAGTTCCCTGAATATTTGAGATTTAAATTAGAAATTTAACCAGTCACTTTCAGAATAAGTGCGTTAGTCTATTCTACTGCTGAATATTGTGCTTCCGTTTGGATCAATAGCCATCATACCAATTTGGTTGATACCCAACTAAATCAGACAACGAGAGTCACTACTGGAACTTTGAGAACTACTCCTAGAGAAGAGATTGGATCAACCTGAATAGAATAATAACTGGCCATGGAATATACAACAAGTCTCTTACGCTGTGGGGAAGAGCTGAAGACCCATAATGTCCTAGGTGCAAAGCTGCTGAACATGTTGTATTACATATGGTGCTGTAATGTCCTGATACCCGATTTGAAGGCAGTGTACAGGACATTCATAATCTAACTCCGATCGCGCTCGCCTGATTGAGTTCAAGCAATTTGAGACTTTGACTTTATTGCTTTATTTTTGGAATTTCGTTAATTTATATGATTTGTTCTTTTCTTCCTTTCTATATTGATATATAATATGTTATCACAACCAGTCATTAGATATTGAACGGATCTATGTCACTGCTTTTGAATGATAGTTGTCAGTTATACAGGTTGGACCAAAAAAATCATCATTTGTCGAGTTACAAAATCGTAAAAAAGTCTGTTTTTTTCAAATTAGACACCTAGTATATTTTTCAGTTTTTGAAATCAGTAAAACACACTCTAATTTCTCTAATCGTTTATAGATCGATACATCAATGAATCAGTTCAATCCATACATGTAAAAATAAACAATTATTGCCTAACAGGTGTTTTGTTTCGGGGTTTTTCTACGACGAGGGGGGTGCGGAACGGAATCCTGAAATGCTTGGAAGCTTATGGTGGGCAGTTGCAATAGTCGTTTAATTTATTTGGCTTTTCTGAACTTTTTTCTTATCTATTAATTGAATAGGTTGTTTTATTTGTGTTGGTTTTGCCTTCGATCTGGGTAAAACTTCATTTTGTTCTCGTAATTTCGATCCAAATTGTAAGAAATTTCTTCTCTTGAAAACTTTTTTCGATTCATTCGAGGTATTTGAGGTATTCGAGGTATATTTAATTGAATTTTTGACATGTTCTCTCGACAACTTTGTCACATCCGCCAAAAGTTTCAAATCAATTAATTAAAGCTTCATGTGTATATCTTTCTTGAGCCACTATTTATAGAAAAACCCCAAAACAAAACACCTGTTAGGCAATAATTGTTTATTTCGACATATATTGATTGAACTGATTCATTGATATATCAATCTATGAACGACATAGAGAAAATAACAATACAAAAGTAATTAACGCTCATTGAATCAATCTGAAATCAAATAAACGCATATAACTCGGAATTCAGTTGAGATAGGTATAGGGACGTGAATAGAAAATCTGTAGAGTGTGTCTAATTTGAAGAAACAGACTTTTTCACGATTTTGTAACTTGGAAAATGACGATGTTTTCTGGTCCACCTGTATAATTTACAATTATAATTCAAGAGTACTGACATAAATCAGATCAATATCAAATGACTCGCTAATTTTTTGATTTACATCTCAAATATTAAGCTGAATAGAGTCATGTTCATAACACGCCAATTCGATCTAAAATTTCGAAAAATAATTAATAACTCAAGAACCGTTCAAGGAGATAGGCATGAAAAAGTAAATGTGAATAGATTTAATATTTTTGGGAGATTCAGAAAAAAATGAAATACTATATAGTATAGTTGTTTTCTAATTGTTGTATATCCGGTAACACTGTAAACGTGAAATTATTTTAAAAATGTACTCCACATGGCCAAATAATATTTATACGCAAAGTTTGAAATCTGTAGCATCATAGTTTCATATATATTCTTTTGAAATCAAGAGCTAACATAATACAATACATAAAACAAAAATAAAAATCCCTAACTGAGGTTGGTGCAAAACGGGGTACCATACTTTTTTTTCGTATGATACCAGAGCTCAGGGAAAAACCCCAGTAGAAAAAACCCTGTCTCACTGTTTCAACAAAAATAACACTTAAAAACTATTAGAATATTGAAGGTTTTCTTCTTTATTTAGTCCAAATGAACGATTACCCTCTCCAGGATGCCTTCGGAATTCTGAATCTAAAACGAAAAAAATCAAAGCAGAAGAAAGAAACAGAAAAATTAAATGATTACAACTCTATCAAATCGATTTAAAATTAACAACCTAATTCAAAAACGACTCGGTAATTTTATGTACAGCTCTCAAGCCATCCTGAAATTTATATATTGGACAATTATTTATCAGGTGTTCAATGTCTCCTCTGCTTCTCCGCATTCGCAACTAGGACTCTCAACTGAATTCCATTTGAAAAGCATACTATTGCAACGTCCATGACCTGTTTTTATACGATTAAGAACAGTCCATATTTTCCTTGGAAGATCAAATCCAGGAACTTTATTTGAGGGATCAGTTATTAAATCTTTGTTCTGTATATTACATGAGTTCCACTCGGATTGCCAAATTGCTTTATCACTTTCATTTGAGTTCAGAAAATGATTTGACCAAAAAGGTTTTCGTGATTTTAATCGAGGAATGTTATTGTTTGGAATATAGGAGAGTATTGGATATGAATTTATCGAAGAATTGAATTTGTTCCAAATTTTCGAAGTAATGGCCTGCCTGCGAATACGTGGAGGAGTAATGTTTGAAAGAACTGGTAACCATGGAGTTGGTGTTGATTTTATTGTTCCAGTTACTATTCTCATGGAAAAATTAAATTGTGAATCGATCTTTTGTACATGTGCACTATTGAGCCAAACAGGGCAACAATATTCGGCAGTAGAGTACACTAAGGCTAGAGCTGCCGTACGAAGAGTTGTTGCGTCCGCACCCCATGAAGTACCTGCCAGTTTTTGAATTATATTATTTCTTGTTTTCAGCTTCATACGTAAATCATCCAAATGGGCTTTGAAATTAAGAGAAGAATCTAGTTTAACGCCTAGATATTTAGGATTGAAATTATGTTTGAGAGAAGAATTACCAAAAAGTACGTTCAATTTTCTATATTTCTGATGATTATCCAAATGGAAACACGAGACTTCGGTTTTGTTAGCATTTGGACATAAACGCCAATCGAAGAAATAATTTTTCAGAATTTCTAAATCTGCAGAAAGATTATTGTCTATGGTTCTAAAATTTGAATGATGGTAAGCCGAAGCAATATCATCGGCGTATATGAATTTTTCAGATGAAGTTGTGGGGATATCACACAAATATAAATTGAAAAGAAGAGGTGATAAGACTGACCCCTGTGGGAGACCATTATTCAATGTTTTGAAATACTACTATTCTTGTCGACAAAAACACGGAACCTTCTGTCTGACAGCATATTTTCTATCAATTTGACCATTTTTCCACATTTCAGATGACTATAAAGTTTAAAAATCAAACCATCTTTCCGAACAGTATCATATGCTGCAGACAAATCCACAAAAGCTGTACCTGTTTTTAATTTATTATTAAAACCCAATTCAATAAAGGTGGTAAGACTAAGAACCTGATCGCAGCAATTTCTATTTTTTCTGAAGCCCCCTTGGCAATTTTGTAAGGAATTATCTAATTTCGGTTCAATTCTTAAAAGGATTAGTCGTTCTAAAATTTTGAAGGGAACACTCAATAAACTAATAGGTCGATAGCTACTAGGATCGGAGGGATTCTTCTTTTTTTTTTATTTAAAATTTTTTTTTTATTTTTTTTTTTAGTTTCCATAATAATCTAATAGGCCATATTTGGTGGAAGTACTCAACCAGGTATATTAATCTGCCGCGCTGTAGTAAATCCCTAAATCCTCGCTTGGGCTTCTTGCTAGGTACTATAATTCATTTCTGATGTTTGTTATGTGTTCTGTCTATCATCATTATCAACTCAACTAATTAGGGAGGGAGATGTCTTTTGATAATCTATCCATGCTTATTCCTAGTGGACCCGAATTTCTCCAAATGTCTTGAGTTTCGAATTATGAGTCAAAAATGGTCTCAAACGGTGCGATTAGAATCATTGGACTCACTGACGAAAAATCAAGAGTCAAAAGCTATTCTGTCCACGGTCGTAAAACTAACAACTTACGAAGAAAAAAATTTAAACTTGGTAGGTTAGAGATTTGGACAACAAAGATGAATTTATAAATGAAGAGAATGAATCCAAAGCTCTCAGGATATTCAAATTTTAATTATCGTTTTTCATAGATTAATGGAGTCGAAGCATCTGAACACAACCAAATAAACAGATATGGTTATTTATCTTATGATGATATTAATAAATAAATGAATGATGCATTTAGAACCCTTAATACTCTTCTTAAGAATAAGAATAAGAATAATTGTGATTTACTGTCACGTTCAGAAAAGTGACAATACTTCTACTTCATAGTTTTCTCTTTCTCATATCGTGGGAGTGTTCTAGTTCAAGCAGTGGGATAGACAACCTGAAGTACTTGAATGGATTCCTTTAATGTATGTATCACGCTGCCTTTTATACTCGATCAAAGTACTTTAGGTAGAAGGTTCAAGGCAGTGTCCGTAGGCGTTGAAGAGGAGTTCACCACCTGAGTGCAGGAACACCCAGTCCACCGTCGCTAATGTTCGCGTGGAAATATGCGTTCGTAGTGTCTCGTATTTTCTTGTCGACTGAACGCATGAAGCCGAATTTCACCCGGCCGTGAACTAGGCGGTACATCATCCCTGAAACTACCACGATTTTTAGAGTCCATAACCTTTGTTGCGGTTTCAGCGGCGCTTTGGTGAGTTTGATTAGTTCCTCTTCCAGGGAGCTGATCTGGTTCATAGCTATCATGCCATCAGCGATGAATGTTATTCCCAGGTAGGTCCAACTGCTAGTTCCCTTTAGGGGTTCGATGAATATACCATTGATTTTAAATTTACAGGAGGCGTCGATGGCTATCTTCCTCACCCCTCACCTTTTGTACACTGTCTGTAGCCAGGCTTACATACTTAGGGGCATTTACTTCCAGGCCACATGTTTTCGAATACGATCCAAGAGGGACTGAAGACCTTCCTTCGTAGATGCCATCAGCACTAAATCATCGGCGAAGGCAAGAATGTTGAGTTTTATTCCATTCATATCAACAAATCCTGGTTTTGAGTTCGCGCAGCTTACAGTCGATGACGAAATTGAAAAGAACAGGAGATAGGGGGTCCCCCTGCTTGACTCCGTAGGTGGGATCTTTTCCGACTGCCAGTTACCGCGCTGAATAACCGTGTAACTGTTCGCGTATATGTTTGTGATATAATTTCTCATGCCCTGCGGAAGTCCCTTCGATTGTGAAACGGACTGCAGTGTCGAAAAGAAAACCGAATCAAATGCCTTGGCCATGTCGAAAACAGCTAGGAACATTTGTCATGTCCATCAACGTGATGTTCTCCCAGCAACCGTCCGTGTTTCGAAAAGCTCTTTGGCGTTCATCGAGTTTAATAGATTTGAGATGGTTGGCAAGAACTCTGATCCTGGAAACAAAGAATAGGCTGAAGCTTGATCAGTACAATACAATCCGCACTACTAAACACCTAGATGCGTTCTGGTCAAGACGTCTGCATAGCTCGGTGGATGGTGGACCTCTGAGAAGCTCCAATGACGTGAAAGGTCAGAACTCGTGGATCGGAGTGCCCACGAGATTCCTTTCGGACGCGACTGCCACAAGACGCGGATCAACGCCCTTCCCTCAAGATCAAGAACGAGTCGGGGTAGGACGACCGATAGATTATGTAGGGCAGGATGCGACAGACCTGAAACTACAAATCTAACACCCCGATTACACTCAGCCCACTTCCACGGCATGTAGCAGGGAAGTGAGCAGGGAAGTGGGCAGCGGCTGAATGTAATCACTATACTTCCCTGCTGCATGCCGTGAATCCTCGTGCTGCCTCATGCTCCCCGAATTGGCGGTTTTTCGGACGGAAGTCAAAGGAACAGCAGCGTGGACAGCTGTAAGTGATTAAATTCAACTAGGTTGCTGTGGAATTTCTTTGTCCGTCGTTGCCGACACTTGGTCGCGAGGGAAATGTTGCGGCTGAGTGTAAATGCTCACTGCTTTAGATATTGCTGCAGAAGTATTTCGGGAATTATTGCCGACAACGCGAGTGGCAGTGAGGAGGGCTGAGTGTAATTGAGGCATTATACTTCAGGTCATTCAGGAACACATGCGGCATGTATCAAACGTCATAACGCTACAGCAAACTATGCTGCGAGGAATTTAGGTATACAATGCTATAAAGTAGACGTGGAACCCACCTTTAAAACAAATGAGGGTATCAGGATACCCGACATCGTGGCAACCTTGGGTAGGACATCCGTAGTTCTGGACGAGCAGGTGGTGAATGACCAAGCGGATCTGGTAAAGATGAACGAAGATAAGATTAACTACTATAAAAAAAACCCAAGTTTACAAAGAAAAATAATGGAAAGCTACAATACAAATAATACCTCACCTTGTCAATCACACTTTCTGCGAGGAATATTTGTGGAAGTACTCAACCAGGTAAGGTAAATGTACCAATTATCGACAGTGCCCCAATTATCGACACTTTTCATTTCTTTTCCATATATTAAGGTTTCGGGACCAGCCATAGAATTATTTTCTTCGCGAACTTATAGTTTTCTCAGCATATCTGAATATTATCCCGATTTTTTCTGAGTATCCTCAGTGCAAAATGTGCCCTCATTCAGTTGAGTTCCAGCCTCAACCGAGTTTACGGCCTATTTGTTACCAATTCGGTAAGAAAAGCCTCCTCATCATATCCAAGCAAACTCGCAAGATTCAAGTGATATAAGTTTTTTGTACATTAACACACTTTCATATGGTTTGATGATTTCAGTTTTATGAATGAAATAAATTTTCTGTGATATTTTCTTAAAAAAAAGGGCGTCGATAATAGGTACATCTAAAACACGACCATCCCCATTCATCGACACAAGTGTCGGTAATTGGGTAAAGTGTGGTGTTATTTGAAATACTTCCTGGAGCTTTCTACTTCTTTTTTCGGAACAAAAGTAACTTTATTGATGCGATTCAATCATTATTTATTCTGTACCAATTATCGACATAATGATTTTCTTCAAATTTTCCAATTAGAAAATGAAATATTTCAATGTCGATAATAGGTTCAATTCTATGTCGAATAATGGTTAATTTTTTGCCGATCATAGGGCACCTCGACAAGACTTTTCAATGTATTTTTTTGTGGAATTGGTGAGCCCTATCAACAATTTATTTTCAACATTTTGACCGAAAATGATCAAAGTTTCTGTCCAAACAAACCGACACAAATGATGATAAACTCTTATGATATTATTTCATACTTTTTCGCAGATGTCGATGGCGAGTGCATTACCTTATCGATTTTATTGGTTTCGTTAATTTTTTAGCCTATTCCGAATAATAAAATGTCACGGATGTGAAAAACGTAATGCCTGCTCTAAGAAATTCCAAACAATTCGATGTTACCAGAACCACATGATGAAAGGCAGATAGGTTCTGAGACTGTCTTAACCAAAGAGGAGGATGAACTGTTTCTGGTGAAATGGATGTTTAGCGTCGCGAAATGTGGATCTTTCATGACTAAAGCTACTTCGTCAAGAAAATAGGTGAAAAGTCACTAAGAAACTGCCAAATTCAACGACTCTGACTTGAAATTTCTAATATCTCCTCAATTTTCAAAGAGCACTTTGAATGAGTTTAGCGTACACCAAATTTTAAAACGATAGCAATAGTCAACTTCAAAATATAAAGAAAAAATTTTTTTTCTTGAATTTTGATATCCGGTCTCTCGATAACGAAGCCGTTTCGGACCCATGTTTGTATAAACTTTTCTTCTTAAAAGAAGTTGAGAAGTCCCCTTTGGCATTTGGTAACGTTATTCTATCAAATTTCACGATTTCATTACTTGAATTTATCGATCCGATTGAATATTTATTTTTCTCTTATCCATACAACTCTTTATTCTTCTTGATTTCACAGTGTCGATAATTGGTCCTCATGTGTGTCGATAATTGGTAATTTCAATTCCAGAGCTGTCGATAATTGGGACATCTGACTTTCAACTTGATTTGAATTTTTTTTTGAATATCAAAACTTTCTGTTAACGATTTCGTGTTTGTTTTTTGAAGTTAAAGGTACAATGAGTGTAAAACTGGCTTTTATGTGTGAAAAAACATTTGTTGACTATCCGAAAAACTTTGTACATTCCCAAGTTTGCACTATAGTGTCGATAATTGGTACATTTACCATTATATTAATCTGCCGCGCTGTAGTAAATCCCTAAATCCTCGCTTGGGCTTCTTGCTAGGTACTATAATTCATTTCTGATGTTGTTATGTGTTCTGTCTATCATCATTATCAACTCAACTAATTAGGGAGGGAGATGTCTTTTGATAATCTATCCATGCTTATTCCTAGTGGACCCGAATTTCTCCAAATGTCTTGAGTTTCGAATTATGAGTCAAAAATGGTCTCAAACGGTGCGATTAGAATCATTGGACTCACTGACGAAAAATCAAGAGTCAAAAGCTATTCTGTCCACGGTCGTAAAACTAACAACTTACGAAGAAAAAAATTTAAACTTGGTAGGTTAGAGATTTGGACAACAAAGATGAATTTATAAATGAAGAGAATGAATCCAAAGCTCTCAGGATATTCAAATTTTAATTATTTTAAATATATTTAATAATGGAAAGCTACAATACAAATAACACACTCACCTTGTCAATCACACTTTCCTGCAGAGGAATATGGTCCAAGGATTCAGCCAGAGATCTGCTGAAACTTGATGCCATCCGAAGAACTGACATTAGCGTGATGGCATGTATTTATTTTTATAAATAAATGATTATGAGCTCATTATACTGCCTGAATTAGGCAACTCCCATGATGAGATAAAGACAATAGGTACTACATTGTTGTGTTATTACAATTTCTCATTTATTCAGTCTGTAAGTAGTAATTCTTTCGAAGACTCAACTGTTGAACTGGACGGCAAAATTCTCTGTCTGATGCATTGAATATCGTATGTTTTCGATGTGAATTTCTATACCGGTATAGCTCCACTCAGAATAAAGTTTTCGCTAGATATACAGGG
Source organism: Propylea japonica (assembly GCA_013421045.1). NCBI lineage: Eukaryota > Metazoa > Arthropoda > Insecta > Coleoptera > Coccinellidae > Propylea > Propylea japonica. Next base: position 950,427 of record CM024247.1, read on the forward strand.
TGTCCCGGAAAGAATGCGACAAAAGGATACCATGAATCAAGTACATCAGAGAGGACTCTCATCAAGAGGTTTCAATAGTTTGAGAGCCTTCGTTTAGAATATACAGGGTGATATTTATCTGATGGCTGAAATTTCAAAGTTCAATAACTCGTGAATTATTGGACCGAATGATTTCAAATTTGCAAGTTTTGTCACCCTTTACGATTGCCATCTTTCAGTATCTCAGAAATTGAAGAAATCAGATCCGGACTAGCAAAATTTTGAACTTTTTCTATTTTCATGAATATTGGAACATCCTGTAGGTGAACACTATGATTTCATTTCATTTTCGTAACCACAAAGAATCAATCAATGAGAAAAATACAAAATCTCTGCTTGGCACGGTCATACAGGGTGATCAAGAAGTGATCAAAAAACATTACCTCAGGAGTGAAATTTCGAAGTTCAATAACTCTTGAATTATTGGACCGAAATATTTCAAATGTGGAAGTTTTGTCACCCTTTATGATTGCCATCTTTCAATATTTCAGAAATTGAATAAATCAGATCCGGACTAACAAATTTTTGGACTTTTCCTATTTTTATGAATATATAGGAACACCCTGTACAAGAACATTATGTTTTTTCATTTTCGTAACCGCAAAAAATCAATCAATGAGAAAATTCGAAATTTCTGCTTGACACGGTCATACATGGTGATCAAGAATTGAGCAAAAGATATTATTACCCCATGAGTGAAATTTCAAACTTCAATAACTCTCGAATTATTTGACCGAATGATTTCAAATTTGGAAGTTTTGTCACCCTTTACGATTGCCATCTGTCAATTTTTCTGAATTTGAATAAATCAGATCCGGACTAGAAATATTTCAGACATTCTCAATTTTTGTTGATAGTGTATCACCCTGTACGTGAACCATATGTTTTTTTAAATTTTAGTGTCCATGAAGAATCAATTAATGAGAAAAATTCAAAATCTCTGCTTGGCACTGTCATATAAAGTGATCTAGGAACATGACCTTATGAGTTAAATTTCACAGTTCGATAAATCTTGATTTTATCTGAAATTATTTCGAATTTTACTATTTTGTCATTCTTTTCCCATTAATTGATTATTTGCGGTTACGAAAATTAAATAAAAACATAGTGTTCACCTACAGGGTGTTCCATTATTCATGAAAATAGAAAATGTACAAAATTTTTCTAATCCGGATCTGATTTATTTAATTTCTGAAATATTGAAAGATCACAATCGTGAAAGGTGACAAAACTCTCAAATTTGTAATAATTCGGTCTGATAATTCAAGAGCTATTGAACTTTGAAATTCCACTCATGAGGTAATGATTTTTGCTCACTTCTTCTGATCTGATTTATTAAATTTCTGTAATATCGAAAGATGGCAATCGTGAAGAGTGACAAAACTTCCGAATTTGAAATAATTCATTCGAATAGTTTGAGAGTTATTGAACTTTGAAATTTCAGCCATAAGATGAATATCATCCTGTATATCCCAAACTATTAAAACCTCTTGTTACGAGTCCTCTTTGATGCCCTTGATTCATGGTTTCGGTTTGTCGCATTCTTCCCGGGACACCCTGTATAAAAATTCAATTTCGGTTATTTTGAGGGTTGACATGGTTTCGTTGGCTGTATTGAATCTTATGGAATCAATAAAGTATTCATACAGATGAGTATTTTGAGCTGACACAAATATGAATATGATCAACTTAAAATTTTGAAAATTCATTTAACAATTATACCTATTATTCAGGAGCCCACTGGTCATCTACCTGGTTCAATGGCTATCTAGTCCTACACTGCCTCAGGAACAAGAAAGTAAGGTAATTCGTGAATATCTCTGACCGCACTAGAATTTATTCGATCATCAACACTGACATATAGCATCGATGCAAAACAGTATTCACAGCACCTTTCTTATTACAGGAATTTATGAAGCATGAAGGTATTTATACGTTGTTCGGTAGAGAATATTAACTTCGCTTTTACTAGGATAAATCACGTAAAGTGATCAGTTTTTATACAGATTATCGCACCTACTAAGTTTCATTGAAATCGCGACTGTGATAAATTCCATTTGAGAACACAAACCTTTGAATGGGACCATTGAAATAACTGAAAATGTATGCACTGCGTTTTGTTCAAATATACATACATCTGTTCAGTGAATCGTATCCAAATCTGCATAAGTATTCAACGGTTTGATTCGACCGACTATCATTAGATCAGTCCAAGATTTTGAGTCATCTGCAAACAGAACATAAGCGCAACTATTAAATTCATTATTCATGAACAACTAACAATTCTTCATTTGAGTATCTATTTCGAAAGTTAAGATGACGCGGTTGCTTTTTTTCTATATTAGGCCTTAAATAATTTTTTTTCATTACTTTTTGAACAAAAGAATGAACACATATTTTAAGATTAAAGTGGTTATGTTTGAAAAATGGGCCACCTACTTGTTCGAAATATGAAACCAGCTCATAGGATGAAGAGCAAGAAGAATTTATTCCCGATGAGAAGTATAATAATATGGAAGATTTTGGAACATGTCTTGAAAGTGACTAATTTTTTTGCATTGAGACGGCAATTTTTGCAAAGGTACGAGAAGTAAAATTATGTACATTTGCATGGAGCATGAAGCCGAGAGTATATTCTTTGTGATATGAGCCGTTAACTAGTTTTTCTGCGTATTGGTTTCGTGTTTTTCTGATCATTTAGGTAAAATATGAAAAATTTTCAATTTATATAGGTGGCCCATATTCGAGGCACATTTTTGAAACATTTGAAATTGACATCTTTCAATTCATTTAATTTTCAGAATCAACAAGGCAACCACCAAAAAAAGTTGCTAATTTTAAAAGAAGACACCTGTAGTACTAGGTACATTTATCAATGGGCTTTGTTTTTCTGAAAAGTTGGCATATAACGGCAAAAAAGAAACAATGATCAGACCTTCTGCTCCATCAATAGTAGAGAAACTTTGTCTCGCTTCAAAGTCAAGACTGGTAATTTTTTAATAAGGTGCGCGTACGAATTTTTCCCTAGAGGCGCTAGTGTTGCGTGAGGTCATCGATAATTTGATTGTCAAATATTCAAACGTAAATAATCGCCGTTTTTTCTGATTTCAAAAGTATAAAATATGTCATATAACAATCTTAGATCAGTGGCGACGCTAGTGGAAGGGGTCAAGGCTAGCCCTGAATTTTCTGTGATGTAGTGATGAATGAAATGAAACAATTTCGTGGAGCATAGGCCATAAAAATTCAGGGAGGGGCTGGACCAACCCTTAAAATTTAATCTCTATACCTTGACATTCCTTCGATATTTGCAAGAATGTGCGAGGAGATGCTTAAAGACCAATAATACCCGGAAATCATCATCCATAGATTCAAATTTCGAACAAAAAGTATTTCACACTCAATATCGAGTTTCGAAAATATAATAATAATGAAAATTTCGAACCACATTTTTGAATGGGAACGAAAATACGAAAGCATCTTTTCTTCCTTGTGAACTGTCCTTCTATAATAATATATGAACAATAATGTATTTATAACCTAGAATGTCATCAGTCAAATCTATCATTCCAATATCATTCATAGTAACTTAGTATTCCGAACATTATCAAACCAGAAAACCATTCATGAATCTCTATAAAAAGGCTGATCGAGAAATTGCCCTGTCTAGCCATAGTTACAACGATGGATTGCGAATTTCTGTATGAACGAATAGCTCTGAAAATCTAATTCAATAGCGCAACGATTCCGCTGCCGATAAAACAGGAACCCGATAAAATCTCTGACATTTCAAAACTATCGTTTTTGAAATCGTATCCATTTCAACGTTCACATAAAAAGACCATAATTTCGACTTCCAACTGTGCCGGTCGAATAAAAGTTGAAGGAAAAAGAGGAATATGAAACAGCTAATATGTTCATCATATATTTTTGCTATAATATCGCACGTTGAGTTATCTCTTTCATAAATATGATTTATCTTGAATAGCCGTCTGTAACGATCTGGGGGACCATAAAGAATCGTTACCGATGATCTCAATAACTCGTAATCAGGAGAGTAGTAGGTTCACATACCTTATAAATAGTAATAAATGGTTCTAGATATATATCCGTGGGACTGCGGAATATGTATTAATTATGGAATTTTGCCGTTCTTTTACAGGTTTTCTCGTGATGGTATGGGAGAGTGCACCTGGTCCTGTTAGATCTGGACCAAGCGTAAAACGGCCTTAATTAGGTAGTTGATTCACTGTTCGTAGCCTACCAATTTGGACTATTTTATTCGTCTCAACGTGTAGCTTGTTGTGATTTATTATGATAGTTTAACACAAATCTTGCTTATAATATAGGACTACTGAGTAGATATATTTATCATTGTTGGTACTTGGTATACGAAGAGCTCTTATTTCTTGATTTATAACATGAAATGTTTTCTCTGATGCCTAATTTTAAAATCGGTTCGTGATAAAGTTATTGGCACATTTATCACTATCAAGTGATTCTCGTATTATGAAGATATTATTTTTCGACAAAATTATTGGAAAATGAAGATTTATTATAGTCTAAATATAACCGCTGTATAGTTATCCTAATAAATCATACAAAATCTGGTTTTGCGGAATTGAAAGAGTAATTATCCTGATTTATGAAAAAGTGTATTTCAGTCACGAAAAGAATTATGAATCTCATCTTTTACACAGAGCTGGTTATTCACAACTTATGCATTAACAGTGGCGCAGCCAGAATTTTCGTTTGGGGGGGGGGGCCCGATGCAAATATTCAGGGAGAAAAAGACAAAAAAAAATACTGTTATTTTTATCTTTCTCTTTCTGGTTGATAAAAAATGTCAAATTCACAATATCTTTTCTGAAATCTGGTGATCATTTATTTTCTAAAATGACTTTCCAATATACAGGGTGTCAAGGAAAAAAGTACCATGCATAGTGTCACGCAATAGAGGGATATAAATATGAAAAAAAGTCCTATGAATATATGTTGTAAACTGCTTCCTTTAAGAAATACAAGGTGTTAAAGTTGATTTTTTTATTTGGTTTTTTATAACTTTGGACAAAGAGGTGAGAATTGAACAAAATGTGGGGGTTTTGTATGATCCAAATATCCTACTCATTTTAAGATTACTTATAGAGGACGCCACATATAGGATTCCACATTTAAATCAACCCTAAATATTTTGCCTGTCATTCTGGAGTAGAAAAAGCGATTCCTCTATCTTTTTTCCTTCAAAAATGTATACTTTAATGAAGTCGCTAGGACCAACGGTTTCCGGTTAAATGCATCGAAAACTTATGATGCATGCAAATTGTCTAGAAGCGCCAAAGTAACCTATGTACTTACAATAACAACCAACAGAAAGAATTAAATCAGAATCTTAATCAAAAACACAAAATAATGAAAATGGCAGGCAAAAAAGTTAGGGCTGAAGAGTGTATAGGTTCTGTGGGGAAGAGGAAGAAACCCCCATTTACCTATTCAAGGAATGCTTTGACATTGCGAGCCTAAGGAGAGAAACTTCTAAGAGTGAGGAACTAGCTTCGTTGAAGCCTTCGCAGATATTGGATTTCATTAGATCTCTGAAACTGGAAGGTGAGCTGTGAAGGGTGTGGCCAGAACAGCTCTGTAAGGGGACACAATAGACCTTGAGGTCTCTGAACTGTAATCCTTTTTTGAACTGAACTAAACTAGGGTTGATTTAAATGTGGAGGAATTATTATGTGGCGCCCCCTATTATTTATCTAAAAACTAATAGGATATTTGGATTTTGCATCATACAAAACCCCCGCATATCACATTTTGTTCAATTCTTACCTCTTTGTCCAAAGTTATTCAAGAAACACCAAATAAAAAAATAAACTTTAACACCCTGTATTTCTTAGAAGAAGCAGTTTAGGACATATATTCCTGGACCCTTTTTCATATTTTATCACCTTCTATCGCCTGGCACAATGCATGGTACCTAGTCTCATTTTGAAAAGGTTAATCATTATGTTTTTGCTGGAAAGCAAAATCAATTAGGTTCTGAAAATTGACTGTATGCATGAATACGATTTAGCTATTTTGAATAAAATATTGAAAATGTACTCGAATTCAACCGTATCTACAGAGATACAGGTAGAAACATTCATATGGAAAAATTTTGGGGGGGGCCCGGGCCCCTCGGGCCCCCCCCTGGCTGCTCCCTTGTGCATTAATATCATTGATATTTATTTTCGAATAGGAACCTTTCCTTATTTTTTATCATTGATGTGGTGTTATTATTCAATTGTATTAACCCTAGATAACAGAACTTGTTTCAACACACGTCATTGCGGGTGAATTTTACGACGGTCGACAAAACATTCATTTTTCGGAAAATCTTTCGAGAAAAACTCACGAAAAGTGCTGAAAATTCTACATTGAAAAATGAAAAACCAAAATATAATAAAAAATTTCGAATTCCTATCCATCATCACTGCATTTTTTGCCAATGTATCCGCGGTGCTCCCCACATATCGGATGTCCACATTGTCCAAAAAAAGTTGTAGTCATCCTTATTTTTTTACTAGGCAGAAGAAACAATTTTTGCGCTTTTTTGTCCTGGGGAATTGCAGTTTATAAATCATTTTGAATATTCAGAATTAGACCAATATCTTGGTGGATATTTCGCCTCAAAGTTGGAGTCGATAATATTCGTTTCATCCATGGCTCAGCAAGGCGACGACTCCAATCTATCGTGTCCGTGAAGTTGGCACCCACTTTCTCGAAAAAGAAAAAATTTTTTTTTGCATTCGTTAGTAAGTCGTTAGTAAGTATTTGTAAGTCCAAAATTTTCGTTTGTAAGTGAAGAGTATTGGTAGAAAAACACCGCATTCCGCTGGGTGCTAACTTCACGGGCATCCACTTTTTTGATTTTCTCGGAAAAAAACATACAGCCGGAAAGTCCATCGTTTGTAAGTGTTTGTAAGTCGAAAATTATCGTTTGTAAGTGACCTTGTAATTAAAAAATGGCACCCTAAGATGCGAAGTTAGCACCCACATGTTAAAAAATTTAATTTTTGTTTTTTGCCTTCGATAGTACTTCTTTAGTAAGTATTTGTAACCCCAAAAAATTCGTTTGTAACCTTCCCTATCATTGGGTAAACAACCCTCAAATATACGGAATTAGTACCCTCTTTTTTCAACATTACATTTTTCTTCTTTTTTATAAAAGTAAATCGTAGTGAGTATTTGTAACACAAAAAAATTGTTTTTTTCCAAACAAAACATGAGAAAATGGCACCCCTAAAATGCGAAGTTAGCACCCACATGTTGAAAAATTGAATTTTTTTTTTTGCCTTCGATAGTACTTCGTTAGTAAGTATTTGTAACCCCAAAAAATTCGATAGTAACCTTCCCTATCATGGGGTAAACAACCCTCAAATATGCGGAATTAGTACCCACTTTTTTCAACATTACATTTTTCTTCTTTTTTATGAAAGTAAATCGTTAGTGAGTATTTGTAACACAAAAAAATTCGTTTTTTTCCAAACAAATCATGAGAAAATGGCACCCCTAAAATGCGAAGTTAGCACCCACATGTTGAAAAATTGAATTTTTGTTAGTAAGTATTTGTAACCCCAAAAAATTCGTTTGTAACCTTCCCCATCATGGGGTAAAAACCCTCAAATATGCGGAATTAGTACCCACTTTTTCGAACATTATTTATTTATTCTTTAATCGATGAAATAGTTCAGATACTGTATAATAGATACAGAACCGCGAGTTAACGTCAAAGTGTAGAAGGGGGGGGTAAGATTTCGCGGTTCCGTGCGAAATTTTATTTTTGAAGCTATGACAACATGCACATCATATATTATGGATTCGAACACGTAGATTACGAATCTGTAATTAGATTTTGTGTAACTGATTCGGTTTGGAAAATATTTCGGATTGGTGCGAAATTTTCGAAATTTGGGTCAACTTTGGGCCGTCGCGTCGTACCGATCAAACGCGTGACGCTGGACGATATCGGATTTTTTTGATTATATTTGGATCCTTTGTGAGTACGTAGCCACTAATTTTTCAGACATAGGTCCTCTGGTTGAAAAATTATGATTTTTTTAAAAAAGGTCCAATTTTTTCGATTTTCTTCTGGCCATAATTAACGAAGCAGACCCTCCACGAAAAATCTGTTTGGATTTTCTTAATCTACGCCCTCGAGTTAGTATATTATGTTCCAAATTTTATTATGGCAAAATTTTAAGGGTCTACCCTTAAGAAAATCTCGATTTTTGAAAAAATTTTTCCGACTCCTATCGCCGTGAAATTTTGCATACTTACTAATTCGAGGGCGTAGAACAAGAATATAAGATATCAGATATTTTTTAAAAAATTCGTCCTGGACGTGAGAGGTCCTTGAAGTTCCAAGATTTTGGCCCTTTTTTCAAAAAATCATTTATACCGACTCGATGGAAGTAGGACGATGAAATCTGTTACTGCATAGATAAAGGATCTAACTGCACGTAAAAAATCCGACATCACCCAGCGTCATTATTTTGGTCGGCACAACGTCTCAAAGTTGACCAAAATTTCTAAATTTTTTTACTATTTTTGCCATAATTTCTAAACGGTTGTCACTAGACAATTTCTAATGGCATATTCGTGATCTACGACCTCGATTTAATAAATAAACGATACCAAGATGGACGATTTTCGAAAAAAAAATTTTTTTTGGGACAATATTTCATACTGAACCGCGAGTTAACGTCAAAGGAATAGAGGCGTTAGATATGGAGGTACTGTCTTAAACAAAATAGAAACTTTGCATTTTAAGGGTTACATTCTCTCATTAGCGGATTGGTTGAAAACAACAGTTTTTGTGTTACAAATACTTACTAACGATTCACTTTCGAAAAAAAAGAAAAATGTAATGTTTAAAAAAGTGGGTACTAATTCCGCATATTTAAGGGTTGTTTATCCCATGATAGGGAAGGTTACAAACACATTTTTTGGGGTTACAAATACTTACTAATGAAGTACTATCGAAATCAAAAAACAAAAATTCAATTTTTCAACATGTGGGTGCCAACTTCGTATTTTAGGGGTGCCATTTTCTCATGATTTGATTGTTAAAAAAACAATTTTTTTTGTGTTACAAATACTTACTGAGGATTTACTTTCAAAAAAAGAAGAAAAATGTAATGTTGAAAAAAGTGGGTACTAATTCCGCATATTTGAGGGTTGTTTACCCCATGATAGGGAAGGTTACAAACGAATTTTTTGGGGTTACAAATAGTTACTAACGAAGTACTATCGAAGGCAAAAAACAAAAATTCAATTTTTCAACATGTGGTGCCAACTTCGCATTTTAGGGGTGTCATTTTCTCATGATTTTTTTAGTAAAAAAACAAATTTTTTGTATTAAAAATAGTTACTAACGATTTACTTTCGAAAAAAAGAAGAAAAATGTAATGTTCAAAAAACTGGGTACTAATTTCGCATATTTGAGGGTTGTTTACCCCTTGATAGGGAAGGTTACAAACGAATTTTTTGGGGTTACAAATACTTACTAACGAGGTATTATCGAAGGCAAAAAATAAAAATTAAATTTTTCAACATGTGGGTGCTAACTTCGCATTTTAAGGGTGCCATTTTTTAAGTACAAGGTCACTTACAAACGATAATTTTCGACTTACAAACACTTACAAACGATGGACTTTCCGGCTGTATGTTTTTTTCCGAGAAAATAAAAAAAGTGGATGCCCGTGAAGTTAGCACCCAGCGGAATGCGGTGTTTTTCTACCAATACTCTTCACTTACAAACGAAAATTTTGGACTTACAATACTTACTAACGAATGAAAAAAAAAATTTTTTTCATTTTCGAGAAAGTGGGTGCCAACTTCACGGACACCAATCTATCATATACTTGTATCGTGAAAGAGGTTTTCCTCCCCTCCTCAAAGAATTTGTTGAATAAAACACAAGAAGTTGATGCAGGCCATACTTATATACAGGGTGTTTCTGAAATAGGGTTCCGAATTTCTACTGCATGTAGAACTCATTAAAATAAGTCAAAATGTTCCTATAAACATGTGCCCTAAAACGCACCCTTAGAAAATTACAGGTTTTTTTTATTTCTTGTTCTAATTCTGCCTGAGATAATGGCCGTTTTGAAGCCATTCTGCTGAAACGACATATCTTCAAAATGTTACACGTAAAATAATAACTTACATTTCTCCTAATTACAAACTAATGTTCATAAATTTAAAACCGGAAAAAAACACGCGCGAAAACTAACTAACGTAAATACGGGACTATCGTAAAATTGACGAATACTGGACCAAAATCTGCAACTCAACTGAAAACAATGCAAATTTTTGTACACTAGAGCCTAGCTAGCAACTAAATAGGAAGGTACTGAGAGTTTCACCACGTTGCGGTATCCGGAAGCAAACGAAATATCACGACAAATATTGACCATCGTAAATTTTACGAATGTCCCGTTATCTAGGGTTAAGATTGCTAAACATAGTTCAGCAGACAACAGAGTATAAGTTTAGTTTATTACGGATACGTCTGTAATATTGGCCGCTTACAATTGGGGAGTCCACTATGCTTGGGATGTAATCGAGCATCATAAGTCGTATTGAGTTGCGAAGCTCCTCATATATTGATAGAATCCATGACCTACGTATTTCTGAATATGTACCTATGTTAATCTAATTGTTCCAATGGACTAGTCGCACGACTCAAACGTATTAGTGGAAAATGAAAAACAATAATCGAGCGCGTCAGATTTTTTAACAGCATTTAAGGTGAACCTCAACAAAGGCTCCAGATTATAATCTGACGTTTGGATCCGACGCTAACTCGCATTATTATTATGGTAAAAAATGTCGCCATTTTGAATTACTCGAGCCCGCCAGATTAAGATATACAGGTTTGGAAATACCTACACACTGTTACAAATGGGGGTGAATTTACACATCTGATTCACTATTGATCATTTAGTAATTTCACATACTGTAGCATGTGGAATGACTGATGTGGGATTTCAATGTGATTTCTTGTAATTTTCCGGAACATTACAGAAATTTACAAGAGTTTACGGAGATTCACAAGAGTTTCCAGAATATTACAAGAATTTGCAAAAATTTTTCTTGCTTTAACAGAAAAATACAAATTTCTGCAATAATTCACGGAGGGTTTGTAAATTCGCTCAATTCGGTTGAGTATTAGAGCGCCTGCGCTTCGCTTTTGCTTCATTTCACCCTCATATCTTACTGTGTTACGTGGTCTGGTCAGAAAGCTAATAAGTCCATAAGCTCATGTTTTAGTGTACCAATTACAATGATTTCTAATTGTTAATTTGAATTGGATTCTTGTCATCAAAGGTAGATACCTAAATATATGTTTGTAATTATTGTGTGTATGAGTGTCACTTGATTTTGTTTCATTATCTTCAGAAAATATTAATAAAAAAAGTTCGAAAAATTTTATGTCTAAAACTCTAGAGGATTACAATAGTTTTTGCGAGAAATTATTGTTCTTGTTGTTATTGTGAAGTGCATCCCATTTTGGGTGAGACAGCCAGGTTTCTCGCTTGTTATTTAAGATAAAGGAACGTTCTGTTCCTACTTTTTCGTGAAACTCAAGTTGGTCAAATCGAATTTTGCATAACTTCCGTTCAAGAGATACATGGCGATTTTGGAAATTGAAACTTTTCGAGCCCCTCCTTTATATCCGAAATTATTGAAAATAATGCTGAGCTAAAAACTACGTCTGAATCAAAATTCTGCGTAGAATCCAGTGGCGTACTCAAATTTTTTTTTTCGAGGTATGGTTTTGAAGATTCAACACAAACATATATTTTTTTGGGTAGGATGTTCAGAAATGTTAAAAAACACTAAAAAATCAAATAATGATGATTTTTTGTTAAAGGGCATTGGAAGTCCCACGTTTCAATAAGAGGATTATTACTTTTGATTTTTAAAAGTATGTAGTAGGTCATTATGATACAAACATCCTTTGTGTTATTATGGCTACTATGAATTTGGGAGCATTGTTTTATCAAGTAGGCATTTGAGAGACAACAAACAATCTGATCTAGCTGTCAAGATCACCTGATCTGTCCACATAAGACTTTTTTCTTTTGGGGCTACTTGAAAAATAAAATATACAGTATCAGCATCAACAGAGGCAGTTTTTCAGAAATTACAAAACCACCCTTTTATAATATTGAATGCACTCTGGCGTATTGAAAAGGTTTGTCAATTATGTGTTAGGGAAAATGGACAGCAATTTGAAAAGTTTAATCTGTAAGATATTATGCAACGTTTATAAATTTTCGTATTATTTATTTGTTTGCTATTAGGTAGGTACCTACGTTTTGTTTTTCATGTTAGTGATGGGTGTATTATCTTTGCTTGCTAACTCAACTATAAATAAAAATCACAAATGAAAATTATAGAATTGATTATTCTTTTTATGGGAAATCCATTACCCATTTACATTTCTTAAAATCCTTCCTACAAAGTATTATAATATATATCATTTTAAAGGGAAAAACTAAGGAATTTGACGAAGTAATAATATACAGGGTGTTTTTAAAAAAATATATAAGTAACAAGCGAGAAACCTGGCAGTTTCACCCAAAATGGGATGCACTGTACATTTCAAAAATTATGTTGATTTCATGATATTACTGCAGTATATAATTCTTGGCATTTATTTATTGGTTTTTTCTCTATATAAAGATACTTGAGTGATTCTTTCAAACTGTTTATTCTTTCGTATGGAATAAATGAAGAATAAAACAATAAATTACTGTTGTCATTTCTAAAATGAAGTTTTTTTTTAGAAAACCAATATCCGGGGAGTTTTTCATGAAGGGCATCCTAATTTCCAGGACTATTTGGAACATTCATTGAGGTCTTCAATATACAGGGTGACTGGTGACGTAAGGGACAACGCCCTAACTGGAGATAGAGGACCTCAAACTGAATGAGGATTGGGGGTTTAAATGTCCCATAAGGCTATTAGTTTCAGAGATACAGGGTGTTTTTGGCAAAAGTGCTAAAACTATAAACTCCCATATCTTCGTCAATATGGCAAATTTTTCGCTGATATTTGGCAAGCGTGTTACTATACATATTCTCCATCAGATCGAGAAGAAAACATTCCCAAAATTGCAGGTCCGTATCCAAAAATTTCAATTTCCGGGTCAGGTTAGAAATATCACTCGGTATATGAGATAAAAAAAATTGAATTGGAAAATTGGAATCTTCAAGAAACACTGAGTGAAAATCTGTTTTTAGTTTGAATGGCACAAATTTTTTATAGTTTTTATGATATGTTGAAAGTCGAATATTACAATTTATTCATATCGAATTCAAGAAACATACTATTCCTGAAAGGAAAAAACACTGAATTTGAGATGCTTAAATAATCCTGACGCATTTTGATATTCCTTTACATCTTGAAATACTTTTTTATTAATTTTTCTATCAATATTATAAGAAAAACTCAAAAAACAATACAAACACAAAAAGATTAACAGCAGCCCATATGGTTCATAGAAAAATCAAATAAACAAATGCTCGATATGCGAGAGCCATTCCCCTCATACACTTTTTGGCTCTTTTGAACAATTGAAGTACTTTTCATATCCACAAGATGAGAAATTACTATCGATAGAACAGTAACACTAGATTTCAGCTCGAGAAAAGTTTGACTTTCTTCTCAGAACCCCTGAACAATAATCCATCTGGTACTTATTTTTTCAACAAAATTTATTCATGAAAAAACACTAAGCAAATGCTCGAAATGAGAGCAATTTGCTTCAACGCATTTATTGGCTCTCTTGAACTCTAATGATTTCTTTCTCTTTTGAGATGAGGATTATTCTGAGACCAAACATTATATCCGTTCATTTTGCGTATTCTTCATTCGTGAATACTGAAGGCATTTTTCAGTAGATAAACAAACGACACAATTCCCCATAATTCACAATCAATGAATGTATGAATATAAACGTCATTTTTTGAAATAAGCCTACTCTGTGTTAGGATGTATTTTATTTATAATGAATAATAAACCTCTTATTCTAAAAATCACTTGTTTCCCTAATATTCTGTTTGCATTAAAGAAATTCATATGCTTCTCAAAAGAAGGTGAAGTTGCACACACCTAAGTACATATTAGGGGAAAATAAGTCCTCAAAATTTATACATTATTTCATTGAAGAATAAATTTTGTTGAAACATAGTAAACCAGATGGATTATTGTTCAGGGGTTCTGAGAAGAAAGTCAAATTTTTCTCGAGCTGAAATCCAGTGTTTTTGTTATCACGAGTATAATTTTCATCTTGTGGATATGAAAAGTACTTCAATTGTTCAAAAGAGCAAATAAGTGTGTGAGGGGAATGGCTCTCGCATATCGAGCATTTGTTTATTTGATTTTTTATGAATCATGTGCTACTGTTGATCTTTTTGTATTTCTATTGTTTTTTGATTTTTCTTATAATATTGATAAAAAATGAATAAAAAGGATTTCAAGATGTGAAGGAATATTCAAAATGCGTCAGGTTTATTTAAGCATCTCAAATTCAGTGTTTTTCCTTTCAGGAATAGTATGTTTCTTGAATTCGATATGAATAAATTGTAATATTCGACTTTCAACATATCATAAAAACTATAAAAAATTTGTGGCCATTCAAACTAAAAACAGATTTTTACTCAGTGTTTCTTGAAGATTCCAATTTTCCAATTCATTTTTTTTATCTCATATACCGAGTGATATTTCTAACCTGACCCGGAAATTGAAATTTTTGGATACGGACCTGCAGTTTTTGGGAATGTTTTCTTCTCGATCTGATGGAGAGTGCGTATAGTAACACGCTTGCCAAATATCAGCGAAAAATTTGCCATATTGACGAAGATATGGGAGTTTATAGTTTTAGCACTTTTGCAAAAACACCCTGTATCTCTGAAACTAATAGCCTTATGGGACATTTAATCCCCCAATCCTCATTCAGTTTGAGGTCCTCTATCTCCATTAGCCGTTGTCCCTTACGTCACCAGTCACCCTGTATGTTTCGACGTCAACCTAAGGTACCCAAAAGGTTTTTCTAGAACT
Organism: Propylea japonica; assembly: GCA_013421045.1. Lineage (NCBI taxonomy): Eukaryota > Metazoa > Arthropoda > Insecta > Coleoptera > Coccinellidae > Propylea > Propylea japonica. Next base: position 965,578 of record CM024247.1, read on the forward strand.
CCGCCTTGATGGAGAGTTCGAAGTCCCACAAAAAGAAGCTGACGAAAAAGTGATGAATAAATTGAATAATGATTTTTGTATCAATAAACTTTTGGATGATGACTGGTTTAATTATTTTTCCAACCCAGATCAAGTATGAACTGATTTTATTACTTCCATTCAGTCAAGATGAAGAAAACGACATGAATGTAGATGTTTTATGAGTAATCATTCGAAAAATTTCCTATAGCTGGTTGATATAATATGGTTGCCTGGTGAAGATTTCACAAATAATAACTGTAAATTCACAAGTGATTACAAAAACATTGCGTTAAAATCTGAAATAACATCAAGTCAATAGTAGCAATTTCACAAATTAAATGTGTTATCTGCAGGTGAATTTTTAGCAAGAATACATAATATTTGAATTCACAAGAATCATATTGTGAAATTCCCCAAAATTACTGCTGTTGTGTGTGAATCTACGGAATTTGATGTATGTTAGATTTCTCGAAATAAAAATTTTATTAATTTGGAGAAATAGACAGATGCTTGCAATGAAGTTTTATTCAAGACTGATTCCAAATTGTTATTCACATATGTAGTAAATACAGATAAGCGCATGTGCGTAATAAATTCCTGTATGTACAGATAGTTGATCTTCTATAAAGTAATTTCTGATATATAAGTGATTTACATAGTATATAACAATGTAATATTACATAACCTATTGCCACATGAATAAAAACATTTTTGGGTAAACGGATCACATTCTGTTTCATAAATTCATAAATTGGAGTGTAATTTTACAGTGTGATGTAAATTCACTATGACTCCTACTGGCCTAAAATAACCATTGATACTTAATTTAAAAAGTTTTACAGTGCAAATCCAAAAGACACGATATACATGGAATCAGACAGAAAATTTAATCTTAAAGATGAGCAGCTCTATATTCGAGAGATTTACGTGCTGCAACTGACCGAATCCAGTTGTATGATTAGAATAATGTAGTGTTGTCCCTCTTTCATCGCTGGGAGTGAATTAATTCATTCAGTATGGTAGGAAACCAAGTACTTTGCGCAAAAAAATTAACGCACATTATGAAAATCGCAAATTTATTCTACAACTGAAGGTGTTCTAAATGATAATATGATATGTTATCCACTTTCAATGTTTTTCTTCAATACAGATTTTTTTCCCAGCAGGAATAAAAAGGATGATATTATCAGATTTTGAATATATTGGCTCCATTCTGAAATCAGTTATTTTCGATCAGTTATAGTGATCAAAAAGTTTTCTTTCGTTCGATTTTCTACAATCGATCGCGATGCAAGGCGAAAATCGCAATTTGACCCTAAAGGAATGTGCCCAAGCGGTAGTTTTGCGACAAGAAGGGTGGACATACACAAGAACTGCAGAAAGGTTTGGAGTTTCCCATACAAGTGTGTCCAGAATGTTTTAGCGATTCAGGGAGACAGGTATGAATGTCAAAGACCAGGACAGAGTAGACCACGGGTAACAAAACTGCCATTCAAGAACGTTACTTGGAGTTTCTTCGTTGAGACAACGGTTTGTAACCGCTTGACTCCTTCAAACTCAGCTTGAGCAATCTCATGGGGTGCAAATTAGCACTCAGACAATAATAAATCGCCTCAGAGAATATGATTTGAGGCCTCGTGCCGACTGCCGCAGCAAGAGTCCCAGCTCTCACCCCAGCCCACCGAAAGGCGCGTTTGGATTTTGCGAGAGAGCATATCCATTGGGAAGAGGCTAATTGGGAAAGAGTTCTTTTCACAGATGAGTCTAGATTCTGCATCTACTATTGTGATCGACGTTTCCTTGTATACAGACGTCCACATGAAAGATATGCTCAGTGCAATTTCCGATTATGGTATGGGGTCGAATATCTTTGACTGCTCGCACAGACCTAGTGGTCGTTGATAATGAAGCTATGAATGGTGATAGGTATTTGAGGAACATTCTTGAAGAGCATGTAGTGCCATTTGCCCCATACATTGGTGAAAATTTCATTTTTATGGACGATAATGCCAGACCCCATCGTCGCTCGAATGGAATGGCCAGCAAGAAGTCCAGATCTCAATCCGATTGAGCAGGTTTGGGACAACCTCAATAGAAGGCTGAGAAGTTCAGATAATCATGCAGCAACGCATAATGACTTAGGAATCCAACTCAGAGAAATCTGGGAAGGATTATATCAGAAAATTTTAAGATCACTCATTTTGAGGATGAACCGTTGTTGCCGAGCTGTAATTAACGCAAGGAGTGGAAATACCAAGTATTGAATCACTTACAAGCATTCCAGTATTTTGAAAATTGTTTATTTCTCTTCTTTCACATAAGATTCGGTGAAATACTGAATTTTTCTTCCATTTAATGTGTCTTGTTTCGTTCAAAACTTTTCCGAGATAACATAAAAAGTTATAAAGTCAATGTAGTGTTAACTTCCATTAAAATTGAGATTTTTAGAATGTGCGTTAATTTTTTTGCGCAGAGTATTACTGGGAGCCATTACCAACATTGAGAAAAAGACAAGATCACTGGATTCAGTCAGTAACAGCACTCTAATCTCTCGAACATAGACCTGCTCAACTGCACAGCTGAGTTCTCTGTCTTGTGTATTGCGTATCCTATATTTCCGATGTCAATTTCCAAACCTTTATATAAGATTGGTTTTGTCTTATTATGTGACTATTATCTTGAATTGGATGCCACACCTAAATAGTCCATACCTTCGTTGACGGAATGAGACAATTCAGTAATCCAAGCACAATATTTCAAGTAGTTCTCTAGAAAACGTGTAGGGTACAATTTAACCAAATAATTGAATTGTTGGGTTTTTGATCCCAACTAAATTAACTCAGATCAAGGTTTCCTGACAATCTCATCTCGGATGAATAAAAAACCTAGTTAGGCCCAAAGTGAGATATCAGTGAAATGAATTTGAGGATAAGATATACTCACGAAGCAAATGTTTGTTTTTATCTTGAAAGTTGACACTCCAAAAGCAAAGTCGTGCTTTTTTATGCCTCCTACCCATAACAACCTACGCTACAACGCTACTGTACTCGACTCTGGATTCTTGCTTTTCGTGAGCAATCGTGTTTTTTACATGTCTCGCAAATACTACAGTGGTTAGGTTTGTACACAGCAGGGGAGGAATAAAAACATAGACATCTTGTCCTCATTTTGGCCTTTGTTAACAGCTGAAAGGGCCTATGTTTTTTTATGGATACGAGTATTCCACCTATGCCACCGTCAGCATAACTGACTGATTCCATTATTCAACGTAGATCTAACTCTTGAAACAACAAATGACGTAATATCCCAATATGGTCACTCATGCATGTGGATTGATCCTGGACCACCTATATCAACTCTCTCAACAAGAATCACCTCCTAATGCGGTAGGTATTGTTTTAAATCCAGCAGAATTAACTTTCACGAACTATTTCCGGCTGTTTATGTCTATCGGATCCCGTTCGGTCAGTAGCTCCGTGGCATATTTCGCGATTTTCTTCTATTATGCTTTCGGTGTAGGAGGCGTGGTCTTAATTACCCTAGGGTAATTAATATCGGCCTCCTCTGATGCTGTGTTTATGTAGATTGATGGCGGGATTACGATCTAGTGGATTTTTTCTATATGGCGCATGTACAAAGTCACGAACACCAGGGTCGGATTGGATTGCTGTAAAATTCCTGAATATTAAGATGGATTCCTTCCTAATTAAAGAGGGTTCTACCAGATGATGGTGAAGTATACAGGTGTGGAAGTTCACATTGGAGGGATACGATATGGAATGCATCTGACAAAGAATTTTTCCGTCCAGTTAAAGAGTTGTAAATTCGAGAAATTTATGTGCAACGTAACACATTGAATTCGGTTGTCCGATTTCAATAGTGTAGTTGTGTCTCTCTCTCTTATCGTACGGAGTGTCTTGATTCAAGCAGTATGTAGCAACCGCAAGTATAACAAACGGCCTGATAAATTGAATAAGTCGATGCGCGTACTACCGGTTTCCGTTCATATTGCCACTTCCAACGTTAAAAAATAGACAACCCTACATTATTGCAATCGAACAAATGGATTCAGTGAATTACAACACTTGAATCTCTTGAATATACAACTTTCTAACTGGACAGCACAATTCTCTGTCTGATGCATTGAATATCGTGGGTTTCCGTAGGTTTCCCAATCCATTGTATGTGCAATGAACCGTATTTGGAGATCGATAAGATTTTATAACTGACTATTTCCTTCGTCTTAATTTCCTTCAACTGAAAATCCGCAATTCACAATTATGAATAGTTTCAAGATGGAAAAACTGTTTGGCAGCAGTTTCATCGAGTTGACCTCCGGCTTAACTTGGCAGTTTTTATCAAACTGATAGAAGGCAACATACGATCCAATCTAATAATTCACAACCTCACCTAAGTCACCGGTAAAAAGCTGGAAGTTCAACAGTTTCGCTAACAAAACATTAAAATGGCATCAGAACGGTCAAGCTGAAATCGATGGTGGAATCAATAATCTATCGAAGTCGCAGATACTCCAGCCACTCAGTATTGCATCCACATATTGAAACAAAACAACTCTGGAAGGTTGAAGAGATATAAGAAAAGCAACAAAAGAATGCAACATAACATTTTATTCGGAAGCTAGGGAAAAAAATTATCACATCTTTATTGCTACTGCCTGACTGAAGATGAGAAGATAAAATTTTGAAACGACTAACTATCCATTCCAAGTACTTACAATTAACAATTGAAACCTTCCTAACCATCATGAATCAGACACTCGAAATATACATGCAGAAATACCCTGGAGATAAATTTGTCTTCGCAGGTGATTATAATGTGAATTTTCGTGGGCAATCGAATGAGAAGAACAAAATAATCGTAACTTTTAAGTCATTTAATATGGATTATATATTTTCTGATCCATCACATGAAACGAAAAGCTCAACAAATTGTATCGATAATATATTTACGAACTCTCACGGTGAAGATTGCAAAGCTTTCACATACGAACCCCATCTATCGGACCATTTCGCCCAGATATTTAGAATACCATATACCCCTGTAGTAGAGGTGGGTAGTTCGTGAACGAACTAGTTCAATCGAACTATTCCGCTTCAGGAACGAAAGGAACTAGTTCACGAATAGTTCAATGTATAGTTCACTAGTTCACTTCGTTCCTTCGTTCAGTGAGTGGACGATTGAACGACGAACTGGAAGAACGAAATGAGATATGAACGGTCGAGGTCGAGGAACTGAGGAACGAAACGAAGTCTTGACTCGTCTCTCTCTCCGTGTTCTCTTCAGTTCCAGACATAAACATAACATAATTATCAGATTGTTACAATAAAGTGTAACATGATCGATAATTGTAATATAATTTGAAGAGTTAAATGAATTATATTTTCCATATTTTCTGTTTATCAAAACTGCAGCCACAAATATCAGGCACTTCAGCTATAAAAATTATTTATATTCTGAGGGAATTCTCTATTGTTGGGAATCACTGATTTACTTAATTGATGTTACTTATTTTTTTCCTTTTTGAAGTGAAAACTTCTTTAGGCGCACCTAGCAATTTTTTCTTTCTTCAAAATTCCTTAGTACATCTGGTGAATTTTTCCATTTGTTCGCATTCCAACTTTCTATTCTATTCAAAAATTGCTGGATGGGTATGAATATGAAATGAAATTGTTTCAAGGTGGTTTTTCTCTCATTTTTGCGTTACCCCATAGCAGGTAGTTATGCGATTTATTTCATATTTCATTTGATTGATCCAATTCCTTTCACGTTTCACTATCCCAAATTTTGTTGTTGAACATTAATCTTAAATTTAAAGTTAATTTTTTTTGGCGAAATATATAAAGTTTCCATCATCAATTTCTTTATAATTTTTAAGTTTAACGATTCACCGCACTATATTTCATTTAATGGATTAGTTTTCTTTCATTCTCGAAACAAATCCCAGAACCCTTCGAAAAGCATCACTTGAAATAATGGACACTTTCACCCCTCGTGAAACCCGTATCAATCCAATCATTCTTCAGTTTCAATGAAACTACTAGTTCAATAGTAGTTCCTGAGATGAAATCACGACTCCAAGTCGCTAGTTCATACCATACCAATGATCTATAGTTCAATCGCGCATACGAGAGGAAGTGAACGATTGTGAACTAGTGAACTAATCATGTGAACTAGTTCACCATCGTGAACGAGAACTAGTGAACTATATCCGGCAAAGGAACTAGAACTCCCACCACTACCCTGTAGTCCTGAAACTGAAGCCTTCAAAATAGTCAGACCAATGAATGACAAAAATATTGAACACTTTGTACAAAAGATCAATGCGGAAGATTGGACACTTACATATGACGAGGACGCTGAGATACAGTATCATAATTTTAATGAAAGGCTGATGCAAATTTTCCAGACCTCTTTTCCGGTGAAAAAAGTGAAAGTAAAGAAATGTAGGACCTACAGGATGACCAGAGAAATAGTGGACTTGAGAAGCAAACTTGAGGCTGCAAAAACAATTGCTGATGTGAGGGGAGATGAAAACAGCAGGAAACTATACAATTCTTTGAAAATCAAACTGAAGGAGGCGATAAACCACTCTGTAAGAACAAAAAATTCCAAACGACTTGAAAAAGCTGAAAATAAGCTCAAAGCAATGTGGGAGTTAATACAACAACAAACAAACAAAAAAAAATCATACAACTTCATCAGATCCAGTCATAACAGCAGCTAAGATGAATGAATACTTCACTGATATAGGCAAAGAAATAGCAGAAAGAGTTGGGCCGACCTTGCAATCATCAACGGAATTGCTCCACAAAACTGATTCAAACCGTGCAGATTCGTTGTTTCTCCATCCGGTAACCGAGGATGAGATAGTCTACTCGATGACGAAAATTAAAAACAAAAACACAAAAGATTTCTATGGCTTGACCGTTCAGTTAGTAAAGTGTATAATTCCATATATAAAAGCAGCATTGTGCAAAATTATAAACGACTGCTTCCAGCAAGGAGTTTTTCCGGCGGAACTCAAAATAGCGATAGTGACACCGTTCACAAGGGTGAAAATACTGAAGAACACTCAAATTATAGACCTATTTCAGTTCTGCCAGTATTATCGAGAGTATTTGAGATAGCTTTGAAATAACGACTGGTTGACTTCCTTGAAAGTAAATCACTGCTTCATACAGCACAGCATGGCTTTAGAAGATGCAAGTCAACAATAACAGCAATGATTGACGTACTCGAAACCGTGCTAGAAGCTTATAATAATTCGGAAGAAGTAGAAGTAACATCCATAGATTTAAGTAAAGCCTTCGATAGCGTCAGTCACGAAGTTCTGCTGAAGAAAATACAATATTATGGAATTAGAGGAGTGGCACATAAATTAATTCAATCATATCTGACGAGTCGGCTACAATCAGTAAAATGGAATGGATGTAGATCGGATCCCATCGGTGTGAAGTGTGGCGTCCCTCAAGGATCAATTTTGGGCCCAATTTTCTTCATTTTATTCATAAATGATCCATTTTATAATATAATAGCTAACAAGTGCTGTAGTTATGCTGATGATGTGATACTCCTGAATAAATCACGCGATAGAACTGACCTCCACGAAAATACAAAATCGAGCGAAACGGAAGCACAGAGATGGTTTTCAGCCAATGGATTACTGATGAATTCGACAAAAACCCAGAAGCTTGTATTTACAAACCGAGATCCCACTGATTCATCTCTGTTATATCTAGGACTTGAATTTCAACCATCATTGAATTGGAGCAAGCACATAGACAATCTCTGTAAAAAATTGTCAACCTCCATATTTCTAATACAAAGAATGAGGCAAATAAGCGACGTAAAAACTGCTAAGCTGACATATTATTCAAGTTTCCATAGTGTGGTCACGTATGGTATATTGCTCTGGGGACAATGTGCAGATGCTCAAAAAATCCTTATCAAACAAAAGAGTGCTATAAGGACCGTATACCAGATGAAGATCACAGACAGCTGTAGAGAAGTATTTAAGAGAGAGCGAATACTTACCACCACTTCATTCTTCATACTGGCTTGCATTAAATATGTTCATCAACATTAGAATAAATTCCCGAGAAATGAATATTATCATAATTACAATACACGGGAAAAAATCATTATGCTGTCCCATACGCAAGAATAAAGAGAACGCAACAAGGTCCGAATTATACATGCCTGAAACTCTACAACAAGCTCCCCAACGAGATAAAAACATTAAGTCTACCTGCTTTCACGAGACGAGTCAGGAGTTTGCTTCTAGAAAATACTATTTATGACGTAACTGAGTTTTTTGAACTGAAATTGTCTTTCACTTAGTTCATAATGTGGTTGTGTTGTGTATATTTTCTGGTTTGTACCTATATGTAGCTGTAGGTGTTTACTTATACAGGGTCTTTATAAATGATTGTAACAGCGCAGTTGGCTTTGGATTGCAGAATACCAAGCTCTAACCAATCAGAGCATAACATGATCACAGAATTCTGTGGTTTGCATAATCCAAAGCCAACTGCGCTGTTACATCATTATAGAGACCCTGTATATGTGTTGTTGTATATGTTTTTTTTTGACAGGTCATATAATACTTTAATGGCAAATATTTATACATGTACTTAATCTTTTGTAACATGTGTGAATAAATATTATTATTTTTATTATTAAAATGCAGAATGGATCCAAAATGAGGAGAAAATCGAAATACTAAGCAAATTCTACTCTCATCACGCAAGAAAAGCTGTCGGAAATTCTGTAGATGCATAGCTGGGAATCATCTGGATCAAACAGATATTAAAATACCTATTTCATAATATAGTCCGAGAGCTGGCACGAATTTTTGGGTAGGTATTTGAGGCAAGCTGAAAACTTGTCAGATTACTCTCTTATTATATACCAACTCGGGATTGCAGACCTGGCTGGTGAGTAGCGGGGCTAAATCAACCCCTACATTTTTAATGGCCTGGCAGGTAGAAAGCCCTACCGAAATGATCTGTCTTTTGGGAATCTTATTTTTTAGTTATAAGTAACACTCCATTAAAATTTCAAGCTGCCAAATAATTTAATCAGGGTTTTAACATTGCCAGACGCGTGCAAAAATATGTTGCAAAAAATTATGAAAAATGTTTTTGAGCCAGCTTGAAATTTTAATGGAGTGTTACTTATAACTAAAAAATAAGATTCCCAAAAAGACAGATCATTTCGGTAGGGCTTTCTACCTGCCAGGCCATTAAAAATGTAGGGGTTGATTTAGCCCCGCTACTCACCAGCTAGATCTGCAATCCCGAGTTGGGATATAATAGGAGAGGCATCTGACAAGTTTTCAGCTTGCCTCAAATACCTACCCAAAAATTCGTGCCAGCTCTCCTACTAATATAACTGAGACAGCAAATATGGTATCATGAGCAATCAAGAAAATATGCAACTTCCTAGCAAAAAGTTACGTTATCTCCTTAGTACAGACGACACAGCAATGTACAAACCAGGGACCTGCCAGCCAGATATGCACAATGTACAGGGTGGGCATATTTCCATGTTTTAGCACTACAACTTTTAAACCAGGGGAGATAGACAAAATCTGATACCCACTTCTCGATCTCTTTTTCTGAGAAACTAAGAAGAGTAGTATTCATTTTTAGCTACCTTCTTTTGTTTTCGAGTTATAAGCGAAAATTAGAAAAGTGGCAATATCGAAAAAAAAATCATATCTCAGCTAATACTGATGATAGAGCTCTGAAATTAAAACATTATACAGGCACTTTTTTACGTTGAATCCAGTGGCGTACTCGCCTTTTTTGCACCACTTCTAATTACGGAGCTATGACCCAAAGTTATGTTTTTTGAATAGAAATACTAGATTTTTGTGGCATTTTCTGAAAGCTTAATTTTTTCTGATTTCAAAAATATATAACATTGTATGGTTGGTATCAATATGAGTATAGAAAATGATCAAAACCTATTTTCATCTGAGTCTCAATATTTTCTATGGTTTCAACTGTTGATGAGCACAGAAAAATTTAGCATCGTATAATTACGACAATATCTTTCCAGTATTCTTTTCCTTTCTATGCTCTGTACTCAATTTCTCCAAGATGGACTGCTGTGAAACTTGATCCCTCATTCTAAGTTATAACTAAGATGTCTAAAATAAGACATCTTAGTTATAACCTACTGACCTTTTATTGTAATCACTATTAGCTATTGAAAAACATTTTTCCTTCATTACTTTTCTAATTGAATTGATAACTTCATATGCGATTTGAAATAGACTACTTAGCACTTGTGCGTATTTATTCTGGAGTGCAATAAAAATATTCTCTTGCATACATCTCATTATAACTAATTATATCGATTGAAACGGAGGATCATGTGGATCTTTTTGTTATTTCCAAACCCATTTCAAGATATAAGTTTTTATGAAATATATCCATGTTCGAATTTTGGAGAAATTAGTTGAAAGCATAGAAATAATGAGATTGACAGAAGGAGACTGCTCTTGTTATAGGAAGCTCCATTTTTCTATGCTCATCAACAGTTGAAACCATATTTTCTATACTCATATTGATACAAACAATACAATGTTATATATTTTTGAAATCAGAAAAATTAAGGCTTTTAGAAAAATGCCAAGTCTAGTATTTCCATTAAAAAACAAAACTTTGGGTCATAGCTCCGTAATTAGAAATTGTGCAAAAAAGGCGAGTACGCCACTGGATTCTACGTAAAAAAGTGCCTGTATAATGTTTTAATTTCAGAGCTCAGAGCTCAGAGAATTTTTTTCGATATTGCCACTTTTCCAATTTTCGCTAATAACTCGAAAACAAAAGAAGGTAGCCAAAAATGAACACTACTATTGTTAGTTCCCAGAAAAAGAGATCGAGAAGTGTGTATCAGATTTTGCCTATCTCCTCTGGTTTAAAAGTTGTAGTGCTAAAACATCGAAATATGCCCACCCTGTACAGTTTCAAGCTTCTATCTACACCTAAAATTTATCAAAAACACATGAAAATTTACAAACATCTAAAAATTAGGAGAGATTTGATTCATAGAATTCATCGTATCTATGCAATGCATGATATTTCGAGAATTTAGTGAGCTTAGCTTTGAAACCATTCGAAGAAAGCAATCTCCAAGATTCTTGCAGTTTGGACCGCCATGTGACATGCTCAATCTTGAAAAAGGTGTTACAAGGTTGTCTTTATTTATCGTGCACACTGAATTGAGAAACCTTATCATTCATACTTCTACGCACATGCAGGAGACACTCAAGTACAAACATGTAAGGTCGCGTGAGAATGCCCAACCTACGGAAAGAACATTTACAGTCACCTCTGTAATCGAGATTGACCAAGATTCTCACCGCTCTAGTTGCAAACCGAAAATTCTATTCATAGAGAAGAAATTTTTAAATAGCAGCTAACACCAGCCTTAGAGGTCCTGATATTTTGGTCTTATTTTGCACCTTCTAAAATAACACCGACGTTCAATAATTTCCTGGTGTATTTAATGATTAAAAACAAAGGAGTTGCTTTTTTCATATAAATAAATAAACTTTGACCCTAAAGCGATTGTGATTTTCATTCGGTTCTTGGGGTCCGAGAAAAAAACTGATAATCGACTCTTTACTGCAAAGAGGCCCAAAATAACAGGGACTGTCTGGACTACATAAAAGCATTGACTCAACGCAGCACGAATGAGTTATAAAAGTATTTGGGAAAAAAAATTTGAATTAGCGAACACTTTCGTCATTCAGAAATTATTCGAAGGAAAATATCTGACGATAAATCATTCCATTCACGAAAATAAATTTTGTGCAGAAGTTTACTCACCATTCACAATAAACTTGGATAACTCCTTTCAGATAATCTCAAAGCTATTTGTAGAAAAGAGATATTCTTGTTTTCATAGACAATAATGAGACAAATATGAAATCTCGTGTGAAACAATAATTTATTTTCTTGCTGACCTCAAAATGAAAGATGATTCATTTTAATGTTCAATTTCTGCTATTTATATGTACAATCCTCTAGACAACCGTTCACAAAGTATTCAGAAACACTTACGAGAAATGTCAAAACTGTACTGGAACATAGATACATAGATATTTTATTATGTCAAATGTGAGTCTTGTGCAAAATGAAAATAAATTTCTATCAAGAATTCACACAAAATTCATATTGAGATTGTCGGAAAAATCTTGTTATCAAATCGGTTATTAATCGAGCGACTAATGGTCTAGAACTATTAACACGTGAGCGGAGCGAACGCGTTAAAATATTTTGACAATTAGTCGCTGTCCTTAATAACCTAGTTGATAAAATAACTATTATACCGATTAATGATTATATATAGGGTGTGACATAATGGAGAGGCGTTTTTAAACTGACGATAACTCCGCCAGTTCTAAATTACAAAAAAAACATGAAGTGAACATATTACCATCTAGCACCTTGAATGTAAAATTATGCTTTGAAAATTATGTCAGGCAGGTGAAGGTTTTTGGCAATTCACTGCTGTAGTAGTTCCTCAAAGTTCCGCATCTCCCTCGCACACAAGTCGATGTCAATTACTTATATGTGCTGAGATTGCTTTTTTCAACTCTGCAGATTTCGAGGCTTATCGACATAAACTTTTGCTTGAAGATATGCTCATAAAAAATAACACTCAATACTATTTTTTTTCTACATCGGAATGGTAGCTCTTTAATATAAAAAAAATATTTCGTGCTGAATAGTTTCGATTCTAGAGAATATTAATGAGGATTCGTTCGAGATGAAAATATTTATTATGTATTTTTGAATCATTTCAAATGTTTTTTTCAACTGAATGCTTTTTTCGATATGACCACAATTTTTTCTCATTTGTATCATATCGCTCCTCGGAAAAATATCACCTGGCTTTCGAGAGCGAGTAGTGAATTCTTGTTGACTAAACCTGATTCAATTTCAGATATGGATGAAATTGATGATTATAGCTGATTCTACGCATGCTTTAAATGAAATGTACAACCAAAATATCATGCGATTCATTAAGGTGATAACACGTTCGATATCGCGTTGAAGAAGGTAACCTCCCACAAATTCTCCTACTCCCATTAGAGTTTCTCTACCGTCAAACTATGTAAGTATATCGGCTAGCCAGAATAACACGGATGCTTGACCAAGAAATCTATGTTTGAATAGTGCTCTATGAGGAGTCACGTCTTGTCCGTAGTACCTAAGATATTATAATAATAAAAGACGGCATATATTTTTAGGACAATCGAATGTTGTTGCTTGTTTTCTGGTAATAGTTCGACGCCGAAGGCTAAGGGGCTGTTTTGCCAGGAAACGATCTTGAGAAATGTATAGGGTGTGTCAAATAGTTCTCCCAAATTTGAAGGAGCGGTCAGAAAAAGCCGAAAAGAGATATTGAAAAAATTCTTTTTGACCGCTCGTTTTACTTCAAAGAGTGCTATATCATTTTGCCCAAATATCTGTTATTTTTTAATTTTCAGCCAAAAATGGTCTGAAATTATAAGGCTCGACTTCTCGATGATGAATCCGTGATCTAATTCAATACTGTCCGTGGAGCCCTCCGTCCGGCCGTAAGCACTATAACTTTTGAAGGGATTGTCGTAGAGACTTGAAATTTCCAGGATGAGTTTGATTCCCAAATGCCTCGGTTAAGTTCGTCAAACAGTCGAATCTTCTTTCAACCAGAACTATCAAAACAGAATAAGAAAAAATAGGAAAAGCCTTGAGAAGGAGCTTTTGAGCGCTCGTTGATTGGTGGTTTTATGAGGGACTTGAGATTGATACCGAATATATAAATGCAGAATCTCAAGTTAAAAATGTACTCACTACTCATGTAACTGTTTGTGGATAAATTGTTTGCCCATTTAATAGCAAGTGTTATACCTTGATAAAAGTATCTGCAGAATAACTTCTTTTATTTTTTTCGAGAAAAGCGCTTCAAATTAAAAAACATACCATAAAAATTCTTCAATTCCAACATTCGTCGAGCTGTCTTTTTTAACTGTTAGTGGTAGGTTCTGTGATTGTTGATCATTTTCATTAATTGGCATCCTCTTTTACTGAATACATAAAAGTAACGGACTTAGATTGCTCTAATTCTGAAAAAACTGAAAAAAAGTAAAAAAAAGAAAGATTTAAAAAAAAATTTTCAAAAAATAAATACAAACTTCCCTAAAACGTTGTAAACGTTGAGTAGGAACTTTTTTTCAATCATTTAAAAATCATGAGTGCTATTGGTTTCATTCCATTCATAATCGAATTTTACTTTCCTATTCAAAAATTTGATCTATCCTGATATTTTCATATTTTTTAATCGTTTTATTCCTACCGTATCGTGTTGACGATCAGTCATATACCAGGTGAATTATAGTTCGAAAACTATACAGACATTTCTTGGTTTGTTTCTCTGAACGTAGCGATTCCTAATCGAAAGAACAAACTAAAGTTTGATTTTGTATAATCGATTATAGGAGCACTCCAAAGTTCAGCTTCAGATTTTTGTCGAAACTTTTCTGAAGTCTAGGTATCATTATTGTGCATCTGAATGTGAGATATTGACTTGATCGGGACTACGAATTCTGAAACTTTCGAGATATGAAATTTTAGATCTTCATGTCATATAAGATTATCTCATTTGACCTCATCATCAGTATTTTTCAATGGTATAGGTACCTATTGATGATCAACTTTAAAATAAACTCTACCACCTCCAAAATGAGAGCACCTTAATATGTGCCTTTTTGTGTGACGCCTAGCATTTTTTGAGTTGGTTAATTACTGGCTTATTACTCCATATGGATTCACTTCCTGGAACCAGGTTTGTAATTGAACGCTAGTCTTCGGCTATGTAGAATATTTTAACCGAATATTTCTGAGGCCAAAAGAAACACTTTTTTTCTATACAATTTTTACCGAATTGGCTTCGTTGAAAAGATACAAGCAATTAAAAACCAATAAAAAATTAGATTTTCAGTTAGGTATAAGAATGTTTCATTATGACTGTGTTCAGTTCAAAATCATAGAATCTACATGTGCATTGTTTGAATTTAAATGTTGAAGAGTACTTCTGTTTATCCACTATTAACATTCTATGAGTCCGCCCAAAGAGCAACGTTCTTACTTTCACAGATATGTACATCCTCTTTATTTTTTTATGATACTGAAAGGTCAATAATAATAATAATAATGGTTCTTTATTTCAAATCTTATCCAAAATAACAAGTTATGTGGAGACGAAGTGAAATAGTGTCAAAACAAATACAAATATAGGTAAATCTAATGGGTGCAATCACAATCAACTGAGAAAATCCTCCAGACTGTAAGGCTCCAGTTCTAATAGAAATTTATATAATCTCCTCTTGAAACATTTTTCATCTTATAGTTTTGATATTGATTGGTAGTGAGTTATATATCTTAAGGCATCTAAATTCAACCTGTCTCTGAGATGTTGTCAAATTCAACCTGGGATAGAGATAGTCCACATTTCTTGTCTCGTAAAAATATTTCCGGTTCTCGTATTTTTCAAATAATTTTTTATTGTCTCTAATAAAGAGGGCACACTCTTGTATATATATGGCGTGGATAGTTAAAATTCCCGTCTTCTTGAATTCGTTTCTGCAGGATTGGTCATAATTCAAATTATTCATTATTCTGATCGCCTTCTTTTGTGCAATAAAAAGTGAATTCATATTTCCTGCCCCATAAAATACGATGCCAAACCTCAGTTTTGATTCTATAGTTGCATGGTACACTGTTTTCAAGTAAGTTTTACTGATGTATTTGGCTATAGTACGAAAACCATAAATAGATGTCGTTATTTTTTCGCCTAGATAGTTTATATGTCTTTTCCAATTAAGATTTTTATCTATATAAACTCCCAAGAACTTTGTGCATTCCGCAAGATCATATTCATCCTGATTCAATATAATTTGATCAATTTCTTCCATCTTTGAGTTGGTCGGTGTGAGAGTATTAATTGTGTTTTTTCTGTATTTATTATCAGATTGTTTTGCTCAAACCATTCTTTTGATTTCCTCAATGTTATTTCACATAGTTGTTTCAGCTCCTGGAGGTATTTTTCAATTATGAGCTTATTAGTGTCATCGACATAGTTCACAGTGGTCACTTTACTTTTATCTGCTTCAAATATTAGTCCATAATCATTAAGGTATATTATAAAGAATAATGGACCGGCTATGCTACCCTGCGGTATACCTAAAATTATATCTTGTATGGTTGATCTTATGGTTTCCCCATTCGATTCTATTTCTACTAGTTGTTTTCTGAGAGACAAATATGATTTAGCCCATTTCAATGCTGGTCCTCGAATTCCATAAAGTTCCAACTTTTTTATCAATTTTTCCGTATCCATGCAGTCATATGCTTTAGATAGATCTAGGAACATACCCAAGGCATGATCTTTTATTTTTCTACAACAGTGTACTTTATGTGCTTTCTCTGCTTTTCGTGATTTTTCATTCTTTTTTTGTTTAAGGTACTGCTAAGTGGAAGCATTTGGTAAAACTGTACGAGGTGGACAGCTCCAAAGTACTTTGTCGAAGGGTTCCAAAATTGACAAAAGCGCATATAGACCCTCAGTTTTCTCAAAAGAAGAGAGTTGTTATGCTGCTCAAACTTTAAGCCATTCTTTTGGAGTTGGAGTTGTTTTGCCAGGAAACGATCTTGAGAAATGTATAGGGTGTGTCAAATAGTTCTCCCAAATTTGAAGGAGCGGTCAGAAAAAGCCGAAAAGAGATATTGAAAAAATTCTTTTTGACCGCTCGTTTTACTTCAAAGAGTGCTATATCATTTTGCCCAAATATCTGTTATTTTTTAATTTTCAGCCAAAAATGGTCTGAAATTATAAGGCTCGACTTCTCGATGATGAATCCGTGATCTAATTCAATACTGTCCGTGGAGCCCTCCGTCCGGCCGTAAGCACTATAACTTTTGAAGGGATTGTCGTAGAGACTTGAAATTTCCAGGATGAGTTTGATTCCCAAATGCCTCGGTTAAGTTCGTCAAACAGTCGAATCTTCTTTCAACCAGAACTATCAAAACAGAATAGAAAAAAATAGGAAAAGCCTTGAGAAGGAGCTTTTGAGCGCTCGTTGATTGGTGGTTTTATGAGGGACTTGAGATTGATACCGAATATATAAATGCAGAATCTCAAGTTAAAAATGTACTCACTGCTCATGTAACTGCTTGTGGATAAATTGTTTGCCCATTTAATAGCAAGTGTTATACCTTGATAAAAGTATCTGCAGAATAACTTCTTTTATTTTTTTCGAGAAAAGCGCTTCAAATTAAAAAACATACCATAAAAATTCTTCAATTCCAACATTCGTCGAGCTGTCTTTTTAACTGTTAGTGGTAGGTTCTGTGATTGTTGATCATTTGCATTAATTGGCATCCTCTTTAACTGAATACATAAAAGTAACGGACTTAGATTGCTCTAATTCTGAAAAAACTGAAAAAAAGTAAAAAAAAGAAAGATTAAAAAAAAATTTCAAAAAATAAATACAAACTTCCCTAAAACGTTGTAAACGTTGAGTAGGAACTTTTTTTCAATCATTTAAAAATCATGAGTGCTATTGGTTTCATTCCATTCATAATCGAATTTTACTTTCCTATTCAAAAATTTGATCTATCCTGATATTTTCATATTTTTTAATCGTTTATTCCTACCGTATCGTGTGACGATCAGTCATATACCAGGTGAATTATAGTTCGAAAACTATACAGACATTTCCTGGTTTGTATCTCTAAACGTAGCGATTCCTAATCGAAAGAACAAACTAAAGTTTGATTTTGTATAATCGATTATAGGAGCACTCCAAAGTTCAGCTTCAGATTTTTGTCGAAACTTTTCTGAAGTCTAGGTATCATTATTGTGCATCTGAATGTGAGATATTGACTTGATCGGGACTACGAATTCTGAAACTTTCGAGATATGAAATTTTAGATCTTCATGACTCGAAAATCGCCAAATCGATTTGACTAGACTAAACGTAAAACCAGTAGGCCAGTCATATAAGATTATCTCATTTGACCTCATCATCAGTATTTTTCAATGGTATAGGTACCTATTGATGATCAACTTTAAAATAAACTCTACCACCTCCAAAATGAGAGCACCTTAATATGTGCCTTTTTGTGTGACGCCTAGCATTTTTGAGTTGGTTAATTACTGGCTTATTATCCATATGGATTCACTTCCTGGTTTGTAATTGAACGCTAGTCTTCGGCTATGTAGAATATTTTAACCGAATATTTCGAGGAGACAAAAGAAACACTTTTTTTCTTTACAATTTCTACCGAATTGGCTTCGTTGAAAAGATACAAGCAATTAAAAACCAATAAAAAATTTGATTTTCAGTTAGGTATAAGAATGTTTCATTATGACTGTGTTCAGTTCAAAATCATAGAATCTACATGTGCATTGTTTGAATTTAAATGTTGAAGAGTACTTCTAGTTTATTCACTATTAACATTCAATGAGTCCGCCCAAAGAGCAACGTTCTTACTTTCACAGATATGTTACATCCTCTTATTTTTTTATGATACTGAAAGGTCAATAATAATAATAATAATGGTTCTTTATTTCAAATCTTATCCAAAATAACAAGTTATGTGGAGACGAAGTGAAATAGTGTCAAAAACAAATACAAATATAGGTAAATCTAATGGTGCAATCACAATCAACTGAGAAAATCCTCCAGACTGTAAGGCTCCAGTTCTAATAGAAATTTATATAATCTCCTCTTGAAACATTTTTCATCTCTTATAGTTTTGATATTGATTGGTAGTGAGTTATATATCTTAAGGCATCTAAATTCAACCTGTCTCTGAGATGTTGTCAAATTCAACCTGGGATAGAGATAGTCCACATTTCTTGTCTCGTAAAAATATTTCCGGTTCTCGTATTTTTCAAATAATTTTTTATTGTCTCTAATAAAGAGGGCACACTCTTGTATATATATGGCGTGGATAGTTAAAATTCCCGTCTTCTTGAATTCGTTTCTGCAGGATTGGTCATAATTCAAATTATTCATTATTCTGATCGCCTTCTTTTGTGCAATAAAAAGTGAATTCATATTTCCTGCCCCATAAAATACGATGCCAAACCTCAGTTTTGATTCTATAGTTGCATGGTACACTGTTTTCAAGTAAGTTTTACTGATGTATTTGGCTATAGTACGAAAAACCATAAATATAGATGTCGTTATTTTTTCGCCTAGATAGTTTATATGTCTTTTCCAATTAAGATTTTTATCTATATAAACTCCCAAGAACTTTGTGCATTCCGCAAGATCATATTCATCCTGATTCAATATAATTTGATCAATTTCTTCCATCTTTGAGTTGGTCGGTGTGAAGAGTATTAATTGTGTTTTTTCTGTATTTATTATCAGATTGTTTTGCTCAAACCATTCTTTTGATTTCCTCAATGTTATTTCACATAGTTGTTTCAGCTCCTGGAGGTATTTTTCAATTATGAGCTTATTAGTGTCATCGACATAGTTCACAGTGGTCACTTTACTTTTATCTGCTTCAAATATTAGTCCATAATCATTAAGGTATTATAAAGAATAATGGACCGGCTATGCTACCCTGCGGTATACCTAGAATTATATCTTGTATGGTTGATCTTATGGTTTCCCCATTCGATTCTATTTCTACTAGTTGTTTTCTGAGAGACAAATATGATTTAGCCCATTTCAATGCTGGTCCTCGAATTCCATAAAGTTCCAACTTTTTTATCAATTTTTCCGTATCCATGCAGTCATATGCTTTAGATAGATCTAGGAACATACCCAAGGCAAGCTCCTTGTTTTCAAAAGCTTCAATGATTTTAGTTATAAAATTATGTATTGCAGTTTTGATAGACTTTCCTTTCAAGTACCCATGCTGATGATAGTATCCAAATATTTCATTCCCAGAAAAAACTTCATTATTTGTCTGCAAAATGCCATTTCTATGATCTTGGAGAAACTTGGCAAGATACTTATAGGTCTAAAATTGTTGTTGTAATCATTCATATCACCTTTTTTATGGATCGGCTTGACAACTGCAATCTTTAATTTGTCTGGAAAAATGCCATATGTGAAAGAGTTGTTGATTATGTACTTCAAAGGTGGAATTATTTCTTCTGCTGTTTGTTTTATAATATTGTTGGATATTTCGTCAAAACCACTTGAGTATTTATTTTTCATCGATTTAATTAAATCTCGTACTTCATCTTCTGTTAGTGTTTTCAAACGTATCTGTCTTGTTCTTTGATATTGTTCGTGGCATTTATTGGCGGAATATCTTTTGTTAATTTTTGTGCTGCACTGATGAAGAAGTTGGTAATTTCAGTTGCGATTTTCTGAGGCTCGCCATTCAATTCAATTTTCCTTTTCGGTTTATTTTTAAGTGAATTTACTAAAGTCCATAAAGTTTTATTTTTGTTGTCGGAATTCTTTATTAATGTTTCATATTTTTGTCCTTTCTGTTTCTTTAATAATCTGTCATATTCGATTTTTGTTTTACGATACTCTTCTTTAAATGAATTATTGTGAGTGTTTAGTACTAATAATGCGTCTAGTTGATTTTTTGTTTTTTTGATAATGGGGTCTGTATTATTCATTTGGGATTTTTTCTTCATTGACACTTTCTTAAGTGGAAAAGATCTATCAAAAAGGTTTGAATATATGGTATGAAACATATTGAACTGCTCATTCACCTCATTTTCAGGTATTTCATACAATAGCTTCCAATCTTGATCTGCCAATAGCTCTTTGAAGGATTGGATGTTTCTCTGCGATAGTATTCGCTTTAATGCTTTATTTTTGCAATTCCCTGTCATTTTAAAACTTATTTTCTGTGCTGTGTGATCCGAAATGTGTGTCTGAATGACACTTGTTGCATATATTTGCTCAGAAGTTGTGAAGATGTTATCAATGCACGTTGCTGTTGTAGATGTTATCCTTGTTGGTTGATTGATCGTCTGTTTTAGGTTGTATGTTCCAAACATACTCAACAATTCAGTTTTTTTAGAGGAGTCTTCCATCATATTGATATTGAAATCCCCCACTATACTGACTGTGGCATTTTCACTAAAAATTTTCTGCAGTAAAGGTTCTAAATTTTCTGAAAGTGTCTTTACATTTCCATCGTTATAAATTGCTATGCAAATGTGTTTGCGTCCTTCAATTCTGTATTCAATTCCAACACACTCGAATTTTCCTTTGATCGATATTTTCTTAATGTCTTTCCTTTCTCTGGCCTGTAATTCATGTCTGGTATATATAGCTACTCCCCCATGTTCCCTCTCATTTCTGCAAAAGAAAGTCAAAAGTGAGAAATCTTTTATCGCATAAAATTCTAACTGTTCTTCTGTTTTCCAATGTTCAGTTAAACAGAGTACTTGAACATCCTTATGACCTTCCAGGGTTTGCTCTATAAGCTCCACTGCATTTCCTACGGAACACACATTTTGGTGTAATATACTAAACTGATTTTCATAATTGCTGATACTTTTTTTAACATTTTTACATTCTTTTATGGTGTTTTGATCTTGTGTACTCACATTCTGTTTTTCTCTAAAAAATGCTCTCCTCTTCTGAAGTCGAATCTTGCATATTTGATGCCTGCTGGCCAGAAATCATCCCTGTACAAATCTTCCTTCATTGTCAGTGGGGCTCCAACTAAGACACACTTATACCTCATATTCTCTTGGTTTCTTGCTTCTATCTTCCTAACAGATACCTCATTTTGATCTGTTTTCCCTCTGTTCGCTATATATTCCCTGATTTCTTCCTCCTCTACACTTTCATTTATATGAGAAATGAACATCCATAGCCTTTTTCCTTCCTTGTTTGGTTTAGCAGATTTGAAAGCTGTATTCTCCGTTATTCCGGTTCCAACATTTGGTGGTTTTCTTCGTTTTTTCGACTGAACGGTTATAAATTCATCTGATATTCGTTTAGTAGTAGAATTCATTTCATTTCCCTCAATTTCCGTTGTTGATATTTTCGGTATATCTAGGTTATATTTATGTTTTCCTTTTATAGGTTGTAGTTCATTTGTACTTTTCATAGACTTGTCATTTTTATCTATGGAAGCCTCAACGTGACTTTCCTTTCGGTTATTGACATTCAACAAATTCTGTGGTATCTGATTCAATATTGAATCAGATAACTCCTGCGAAAGACGTAATAAACAATGATGAGTAATGAAAATTACGAACTGAAAATGAGTTATAAATAGCTGAATTTTTCATAATCCTTTGTTGCTAAAGAAATTCGAAATATTGTGTTCATCGTTTCACGAATATTACTTTTTTCCCTAAATGGAATGGATAGGGTAAGTGTACTCTTGTATATCCCTAAAACGGTATCCGATTCGAGTGAAATTTTTTTCTGAATGGAGATCGATATACAGTATGTTCGTCTGAAATTTCGTGGCCAAAATAGTAACAGAACCAAGGAAAATTCCATTGAATAATTTTTTCATGAATTCTAACTGGTGATAACTGATGATTATGAAAATTTAAAATAACTATTTCTCTTTATCTAGGACCAATTGGTTAAATTATCAAGAAAAATTTTAGAAAAGCCATAGGAAGGTGCTTCTGAAACTCGTTCATTGTTGGCTCAATAATGCTATTACCTACCATTCATTCACGAAATAAATTTCAGTAGAATCGGATATCTTAATGTGGAAATATGAAGATTCTTCTTTTCAATATTTCAATCTGATTTCGTAAGGTTTGGCCACAAAATTTTGCACAAGGCTTTGAATGAGCATCTTGCATATAGCCGCAAATTTTCATCTGAGATATTGTGAAACGATATTCTTGAGAAGCCATATTCAATGGAGCACCCTGTACGATTTAGCTGGTTAACGAACTTAACCGCGGCATCTAGAAACCCTGAAAAACTCAAGTTTATAGGGCAACTATTTCAAAAGTTATCGGTGCCGTCTGGACCCACAGAAAGAATTGAATCTGACCACGGATTCGTCATCAGGGAGTCGAACCCTATCATTTGATAGCAGCTCGAAATTCGAAAATTACAGACATTTGGGCAAAACCGTTCAAGTGGCAGGAGGGCTCAAAAAGGTTTTTTTTCGGTTCAAGTATCTTAGGTTACAATTTATTTTATATAGTCGAAGACTCACCCTGTAATAGAAATATGACAAAGGAGATGCTCTTATTGAGCAATCGGGTTATCCATAACCGTCGCATTCGCCATTATGCATCTTCAGATATACGAGAGGTATCGATCGTTCCAGAGCTTAACGAAAGGTTAGAAACGAAAATCTATGGAAAATTAACCAACTAGGAAATGGCCTCAGGTGAATTTCAATGGAGTTTCTAAAAATCGATGCGATTCTAAGCCATTACAACCTTTCTATTTAGCTGCCCGTACAGTATAAACTTTGAGATTCAATGAAAAGAACCTGATATCATATCATGGACGCCAGCAGCGAGATGGTATTCTGCTTACTCGGAACTATTTTCTGGCTAACGAGAAATTAGTAAAGCTTATACTTCATTCACTATTTTTCTTCAGTTCTGTTGTAGGTACTCTCCTTTCGGCTGTCAATTTATGTATTATTTATTTATGGGCATCATCAACTCATGTAACGTGAACACCAAACACCAAAGTACAGACGATCCAGCAACGTACAGGCCAGTGACTTGCCTGCCAACTATGTACACGCTCATAACATCTTGCATTACACATCGACTATTCTCTCAACGAAATAATATAATTTCATCGGAACAGAAAGGATGCTCCAGGGGTGCAATGGGATCCAAAGAACAACTGATAATCGACTCTATAATCTACAACCAAGCCCATAAGAAGAGGAAGAATTTGTTCACAGCTCATCTTGGCTACAAGAAAGCTTTCAACTCCCTGCTGCATGAATGGCTCATAAAAGTGAGCTTTCTCAAAACATTTATGTCAACTTGGCGCACTAACATCGAAATCAGCGGAACAGGAATAAGAACTGTCACAGTGTCCATCAGGAGAGGCATTTTCCAAGGAGACTCTTTGAGTTCATTGTGGTTCTGCATGGCAATGAACCCGTTATCGATTGTTTTGAAATCCTCCAGAAAAGGATTCAACCTGAAAGGCAACACTAGCAATTTGTTGATTAACCATCTTTTATACGTCGATGACTTAAAACTGATTGCAGCAAACAGAGACCAACTAGAGTGCCTACTACGACTAGTGGAGATGTTTTCCAAAGACGTCAGCATGAACTTTGGACTGGACAAATGTCGTTCCCTAAATATAGCAGGAGGGAAAATCCAACAGACACTTCTCACCTTATCTAACGGAGAAGAAATAAAGGCAATGCTGGCAGGTGATCTATACAAATACCTAGGTATGAAGCAATGTCAAGGATAGACCAACGAGTGGTGAAGGACGAACTAACAGCAGAGTTCACCAGAAGAATGAGGAGCATTCTGAAAACGAAACTGAACAGCAGAAAACGGGATCATAAGAATAACATCAGGAATAGAGACATCACAAGATCACAAATTGCTGATCATATATGTTCAAAAAGCGGAGATCATAGGATGAACTGGAACCACACAAAGATCCTCATGACGGAACCTGATAATTATAAAAGGAAAATTAAGGAATCTACATGTATTTTGTTGGATGAAGTAAATAATTTGGCCAATTGTTCTGTTGGAATAGATCGTATTTGGATTGATTTATTGAGGAAGGAAGTGACATCAGGAAATTTCAAAATCAAATAAATCAACATCTCTATAGATTGACAACTATCAATGTCAATCAGATTACAAATGAGAAAATACACAATTCTGAAGAATTTTAGAGTTTGTCTGAAGAAGGTGTCTGATATAGCCACCAAAACGTTACAATATCCTTTTAATTTGTTTCATTTTTCAGTTTTACTGTTAGGCAACAATTTTTTTCAAGACCAATTTGCTCCTGACAAATAAGTGCAAAGATTTCCGCAGGAACACTTCACCTTAATCAAACATTTTTTAATTATTTATGTTTCAGAGACTGGGAGTGAAAACCTATAAAGTTTCTAAGAAATGAACAGCAGAAATCTAACAAAAGCTGTTAACACCTACGCTTGCTCAGTTCTCACCTACTCATTCGGAATCGTAAAGTGGAGTAATACAGATCTCGATCGTCTCCAATGGAAAATGAGAACACTATGTACAAAGGCCAACAAGCATCATCCTAAATGCTGTGTTGAAAGAACAACAATTCCAAGAACTCAAGGTGGACGAGGCTTTGTGGACATAAAGAAAATGGCGGCTGAACAAATAAACAATTGAGAAATTATTTTGTAGATGAAGCAAACACATCGGACTTACATAAGATACTGATTGAAGCAGATTGTTCAACACCTCTTTTACTAAGCGAGCACCCTCATGAAAATACCAGACAGACGGATAGTGATAAAATCAAAGATGGAGAGAAAAGCCCCTACATGGAATACACCTGAACGAGGTCACCCAGGAACATGTTGACATTCCTGCGTCGAACTACTGGCTGACTTCTGGAAGATTGTTTCCTGAGACAGAAGGTATCCTCCTTGCCATTCAAGATCAAGTAGTACAAACTAAAAACTATCAGAAATATATCATGAAGGATAGGAGCCTCATCGACGATAAAATTTAACAGGTGCAAATAACAGGCCAGATATAATCCTAGTGAAGAAAAAAGAGAAGAGAGCAATACTTATAGACGTAGCCTTCCCGAACAACAATAATCTACGTCAAAAATATGCTGAAAAAATATCGAAATATCGACAGCTTGAACTTCAGATTAAAAGGCAGTGGGGAATGTCTTCGAACTTTTTCGAAATTCAAAAATTCATAAAAAAATAATTGTTGATGTGACAACTTTAAGCGATACCACAAATTGAAGCATAATTTAGCTTCTTTCTGAAAAGCGAATCAATTATTCGTAATTCGAAATACAAAGTGTTTTTTTTACCCTGAACACTTTAAATGACGATTAATGAGTCCGGCCCTGGAATGATGAAATGATTGATATCTTTCTGACTCGACCTAGGCATGTGCCAATAACCTCCAAAGTTTCAATAATATCTGTCAATAAGTTTGGATTTCATGATGGTCTAAGTATTTCCATGAAGTTGGAAAAACACCCTGTAGTTTTCTAGGGAAATCCAAAAATTAATTTTTTATAGTCAATCAGTAGACAGCTAGTGCAACTCTTTCTCTGGTAAGAGTATGTACAGTTATTCCTGGACACCCTGTTAAACTAATTCCTATGAACTCTATATATAATAATAATAACTCTATATTATCTATTATATTCTATATTGGGATCTTGTCTGTCGATAAGTTTCAGTTTCCTCCCCCTTACTCTTTCTAGAGTCTTTTCCAACTTTCTCGATCAACTTGCTGACTTTTCTCCGACTGTTTCTTTTTCTATTTGCTGTTTTTCCTTTAATTGTTGCTCAAGCCTAGTCACCGGATTTGGGGTATCGGGAGCACTTCGTGGTGTATACCTCAATTCTCTGAACGTTTCACGTTTTCACCTTCAGATCATGAACTGGATTTCTCTTTCACAGTCTGCTTTTCAAGTTCTTCAAAAGTATATTCATCCCCATTTATGTACAGTTTTTGATTTTTTATACAAGCATTCAAGTTTCTAGATCGAGCCTGCTTCAAAATCGATCTGAGCAATTTATCCCTACGTCGGTCCTCTGAGCACAGGTAGTTGTCGCCTTAAGTTCTCTTGAATTTTTCAGAACAAGAATTTTTGTGAGATATGAAGTAAATTGATTGATTACTTTAGATAAAACTAACAAATGAGCTCTGATGTATTCGCTTGCTTGTTCATTTCAAGTGATTCGGATCGGATCAATCTGAGATATAAGAGTAATTTAATACGTTTCATTTATGAGTTCTGTTTTTTTCAAAGTATAAAACAATTTGTTCTGTTTCCCTAAAGAGTTGTGTGCCACAACTTCAATTCTCTTGGCAATAGAGTAGCCTGGATGAGATATAAGTCAGAGTCCGTTGGATTTTCCACAGATTTCAAGAAATTTCTATTTCATATAACATCAAAGCATTTTTCTGTCTATTCATGACAATCATCAGAATATTGATTTCAAAATGCTGTTCTCTAAGACCACATCAAATCTATTCAATTCCTCCAACTGAAATTATGCAGGCACCATTTTGTTCAGTTACATAAATATACGATAATATGTTATGATAAGTATTTTATCAGAGCAGCGTATTGTGTTTTTCTAATCGGAATACTTCATCTCGATTCTGCATGCTAGATATGAACATATTGTAAATTGTATTCAAATCGTTTCTGATTATTTATATAGCTCATATGTAAATGGGCAAGATGTAGATAAACGAGATGTACAACCAGGCGTCTCATGCACAGCAATGTGAATTAACAGCGTTAATTTATTCCTATGAGCCTATATCAAAAACAATAACTTTATCATGGACTTAATTATAGGATAGAGTAGAACAATAGGATTCGTCTACTCCTAGGTATGAGTAGCGTTATTACTTGCCTTCGGTGAGCTTTCTCTACGATACCAGAATCGTTTCAAATACGATTCTTTTACTTTCGATAGATTGAGCCGTTACTTAGAAGAACTCACTCATATACTCGTATGTCATCATGTCTGTAAACAAATGCAATGAAAATAAGCAGGGGTAGTTCATATTAATTTTTTTTTCAAATCGACCTCATAACTTTACATAATATAATTCATTGAGTAGATGTTACTCACACATTTTTTTTTATCCCATAACTTCATTATTAGGGATGGAAAATAATAACTTCTCATGATTTTCCTTCAAAAATTGTTTTCGTGAAATAGATTTTCGAAAAATAAAATTCTCTTATGGTATTCCATTCAACTCTGGAAAATAAGTCTCTTGCAAAATTTCGATTCAGTCGATACTCTTCTCAGAAAAAAATGAAAACCAGTTATGATCACTGTTCATTCCATTCCATCGTATGTTACATAGAATGAAAATTATAAGATAATGTTTATGCTCAAAATTGGTTTTTGTCCATTATGCTTAATAATTCTACTTGTGAAACTGAAATATCACTGATATAATTTTCTTCCGGAAATTAGTTATTAAACGTCAGAAAGATTTATAGAACATCTTTATCTCCAGTCATAGACATACAATATCTTAGAATATTAATTCTATGGAACACTTAAACGATGAAATGGAATGAACAGTGATCATAACTGCTTATAAGTTTTATATTTTCCGAGAAAACTATCGACTGTATCGAAATTTTGCTGTAGACTACGAAAACAATTTTTGAACGAAATTCATGGGGGGTTGTTATTTTCAACCCCTAATGATAATGTCATGAGATCTAAATAAATTATCTTTCAACGAAGATTTATTTATATATTGAATGTTAATGCAAAATTTCAAAAGGATCGCATCAGCAAGGAATTAGAATTAAATTTTTCATTTATTGATTTTCTATATGTTTCTTGTTTAGTATAATCTCCAGAATATAATTCTGATCGTGCTGAGATTTTACATTAATATATAATAATCTCAAGTATTATTCAAAATTTTCAGGTACATAATAGCATTAATGCTCCACCAATGAACGTTATAATCGAATGAAAAATCGGACATATGCCTAGTTACGTTGTCACGCAGAATAGGGATGTTGACTCATGTTACGAATTCATATAAATTGAGGTTTTCCTCATAGAAGGAAATTTTTGCAATCCTAAAAAACCATTTTAGTGATCTTATTATTCTCGTTGAATTAAATAAAGCTGATTTAAATTATGTTATTTATTATCAACTATCACGTGACTGCGAACGCCAATCAGAGGTAAATCGTATAGTGACGTCAAACTATCTGTATTGTCATTGCAAATTCGAATGTTCGGTGCTCAGATCAACAAAATACATTCATAGGCCGGGTTCCACAAAACTCCAATCACCTTGATTATTGAAATGTCATCATTTCTCTGCAATTTTCAGTTCATTTTTGACATAAACCATCGACTTACTTCAATATAAACGATTTGACTGCCAATCAAGCTTTGTGAAACCCACGGTTCTGTGACTTGAACCATAGTAAATATATAATATATCATATCTATGATTCGAACTTACGAAGTTGAAAGCTGAAAGAGAACAGAATACCTAGTTCGTTACAAGAACGATAATCTACAATTTTCTTTATAATGGAGATAGGATTCATCAAGGGTAATAGTAGTAACTTTTACCGAAGATAAATTCCCTTATGGTCGCAAGTTTCTTTGCTGAAAACAAGGATTTTCGTGCAGCGGCGCTTAAAAACGTGAAATTGTCTTTGTAAGTAGCAGACTTTTAACTCATATTTATTATTACAAATAAAAGAAGCACCTCATTCAGCATTTACAGACCGGCCTATTCATTTTGAAGGCTTAGATTGAACTTTTCCACAAGGGATCGGGCAAAATCAGTTCGCTTTGACAGAAGTCAAAGTACGTTCACTGTATTATGACGTAATCATCAGAACGTGACAAAATTGAGCATTTCCGCGGGAATTTTGAATTGTCTTTTCATTTACTCATTTTTATTGGCAACTACTATATTTTTAAGGAAAAAGTAATTTTTTCGTGTTTGTATAGGGTTCATCTTTAAAATAAAATTAATTCCAAAAAGTAGTCAACATCCCTATTGATTCTGACAGATATGAAGTAAAATAATTGACAGTTATAATTTTCAAGGTAGTGAAAAGTGGTTGAAAGTGAAAATGTCTTCAGAAATTGAGGTTTTTGGTCAATGAAGCAGTCTCTGTTTTGTAAATGAATAATGCCTTTTTTTATCAATCACAAAATTAAGTACTATTCCGTTATTTAACCTGTTATTTCGTTGTCGATGAAAATTGTTAGAATTATAACTTCATTCGGACGGTTCTCAAGACGGCAACCAACAATACATCCGCACCCCAGTGCAAACTGCCACAGGGATGTATAATCTTAAGAGAAGAAGAAGAACGACAAAAATATTGAAGCGAAATTTTAGAATCGATAAAGCTTTGAAAGGAGGTATATAAATACCCCCTCACCCCTATTCAAAATCATGAGGTTGTGTTCAACCCCATAAGGGGGATGCAAAGTGTGAAAAAGTTATTTCTCCTCGAGTCAGAAATCTTTGATCTGAGTGATTTTTTCATTCCAAAGCCAGAAAATCGAAGTGTTAAGTGTTCGCTGGACCACATTTGATGTATAATAGGCCCCTACCGGATTCTAGTTCGGCACATGTCCGACGAATTATTCTAAATGACTAAATAGGCATAACTCAAGAACTATTTTACCAGTTTGGGAAAAAATATGAAAGTAGAGCTCAAGAAGTAGAATATCGGTAATAACCGAAAATATATCTGCGAAGATTTGAACAGAATAACTCTACATTTTACCTTTCATTATATTCGTCTTGGACTGAGCAAATAATGACTCGGCTCGCGTTCTTGGAAGACGTTTTCCGTGACACTAAACCCAGATATCCAAAGCAGGTGCACGCAACCATGTGTGAACTTTTCCCGCATATCCGACATATATCGGAGTATTGAAAAAATTGAAAAAGACTTGTACAAGATAGTGACTAATTAGGTTTCTTGTTTCCAATTCAAAATTCAATTAAACGGATAAAATCGCTGATTTATGTGCGAACATTTAAGACACATAAGCAGGCCAAATTATTATATCCCAGTTTACGCATTAATCTAGTAGTGATATCTAGTTGGTTACACAGGATGGTTGTTACCGATAAGGCAGTTAAGGAAACAAAAAGTGTATTTCAATTTATATTTCCTGAACGTGATTGCGCATTTCCTCCTATAATGATTTAGATGTTATATTTCTTTTAATCTTCACCGCTGATATTTTCCTATTTAATGAATTAATACCCCCATGTAGCTGTGAAACTGCAACAGATTTAGAACGATAAATATAATAGATTATTCGATAAAATCTGTCTATTTTGACAGCTTACAGCAATGTACGCTTTTATTGTAATTAATTTTCCTTCCTTCATCTACACTCTGATAATTTTAGATAATGATATATTAAAAAACTTTACGTATTCAAATATTATCCTTACTCACTACTTACCCACTCATTAGCAGAGTTTGAATGCAGGTAAATGATTTAACTTTTCTGATGCAAATTTCAGAAATTTGTCGGATCAATTTGCTACAGAAATATCGATAATCTCATCAATATTCTCTAGGAGTCGATAATAAAGATTCTGAAGAAGCAGCTTGGGCAAAAGGGTATTTGCCCTTATTCATCAACTTATTCAACCTGGAAGTACTTGAAGTGATCAATCATCTGAATAAAACTTTATGCGCTTTTGTAAAGACCGTCTGGGCGTGAATTGCCGTAAAAATCAAATAACTACACTTCTTCGAATGAATAATTTATTTATTCATTCATTTATTCACAGATAGGCCTTTTTTCAAATTCATAAATGAACATAAAAAATCCCTAATGAAAAAACAAAACTAAGCAAAAATTTTCAAGTTCCTAATCTAAAATATTTCTTGAGTTCAGAGATTCTTCAGTTGAAAAAGATCAATTTCCACCATATCAGCAGCTCTCAATGATCTATCGAAAGGATTGTTCATCGCGTAATTGGTTCTGCTAAATTTTATGTTGAATTTTTCCTGTTCTGAAATTCCTTTGAGAGACATTCTCACTTATTCTTTGAATAATAGAAAGGCGGTCGATGTAATTAAATGTATTAAATTTTATATACAAGTATTTTCTCGCTTCAAGAGATGTAAGGAACAATTTTGCTCGGATTTCCTCGTATCGGCCCGCATCATGGTTCGCAGTTTTATCTTGTAAATTCATGGATTTGGGAAATCCTCTCTGTTTCTTCCCATCCTTTACAAACTTCCAGAAACATCCAGGGTTGATGGAACTTCCAGTTCAACTGATTCAACATATTTTTTGGTAACATTTATCAGTTTGAACCTCACATTTTTCCCTCAGACTTGTAATATTAATAACAATAATGTTTATTTTTCCTACAAAATAACAATTATAAAATAATAGTTCTTTCTTGCCGAAATTGAAAAAATAAACATGCGTCAAATCACTGAAGCATATAAATATATACAGGGTTTTCCTTTTAAGTTGGCCTATTAGACGTTTCTGAAGAACTAGTGGATATTTCGTTCTGAAATTTTAGGTAGAGCCTTGAGGGTGAAGAAACTCTTCGCCTAAAATATTTTCAAGTCGACAGTGTTGCCACGTCTATCTCAAACGCATATCTACTTTCTTATTTCAAATGGAGCTACCTATATTTTCATTTATGTATCGATTCAATACCAAACTCTCAGTATAACATATTTTTTTACTACGCACTGTTGCCAAGTTATGCACAAATTCTTGAAAATTTTGACATCTGCATTGCCACTTTGGAAATGCAATATCTCGAATATTTTCTATGCGAACGGAACCAAACTCAGCAGTCTCATAGTAGAGAAATAGTGCATTCATGTGGTACATTCGGTATTTTGATACATCGTAAGGTTTCTCGAAGATATTGCTCCGAACATGTGGTACTCAAAATTGAAATATTTCGAGATTTTCAAATGGCAACCCCATATTTATTTTACAGCATTCGATTCGAAATAAAAAATGAATGGCAGTCTCTTCTAACACTTATCATTTTTTTGGATAGTTTTTGAATGAGATGACAAATACTGAAATTCTTCAGTATTTGTAGTTATGATCTATGGTCGTGTTCACGATGAAATGGCTCTATGATTATGAGTTAAATTATTGAAGAAGATTCTATGGTTGAAATCAAACAGATTGCTCGATTATCAGGGATGTCATAGAAAAAAGTTTTCCCATGTTATTCAAACACGATTCAGGTTGTTTCACAATTCACAGGGAATGCCAAAAAATCATTGAAGGTACCTGTAGGACCTTCAACAATCCACATTTAGCTAGAATGACTGGAAAGAAAATCCGAAAACTGTTTTGGCTTTTTGAAATCCTGTCCCAATGTTCATAATCTCAACCATAGAATTCATTTCGATTATTCACTCATTATTTAAGTCATAATCATAGAGCCATTTCATCGTGAACACGACCATAGATCATAACTACAAATACTGAAGAATTTCAGTATTTTTCATCCCATTCAAAAACTATCAAAAATAAATAATTAGTGTGAAAAGAGACTGCCATTCATTTTCCATTTAGAATGGAATTCTGTAAAATAAATGTGGGGTTGCCATTTGAAAATCTCGAAATATTTCAATTTTGAGTTCCACATTTTCGGAGCAAAATACTGAATGTACCACATGAATGCAAGATTTCTTTACTATGAGACTGCTGAGTTTGGTTCCGTTTGTATAGAAAATAATCGAGATATTGCATTTCCAAAGTGGCAATGCAGATGTCAAAATTTTCAAGAATTTGTGCATAACTTGGCAACAGTGCATGGTAGAAAAATGTTTTTCAGTATGGTATACTGAGAATTTGGTATTGAATCGATACATAAAAGAAAATATATGTAGTTCCATTTGAAATAAGAAAGTGGATATGTGTTTGAGATAGACGTGGCAACACTGTCGACTTGAAAATATTTTAGGCGAAGAGTTCCTCTACCCTCAAGGCTTCACCTAAAATTTCAGAAAGAAATATTCACTAGTTCTCCGAAAACGTCTAATAGGCCAACTTAAATGGAAAACCCTGTATATACAGGGTTTTCCTTTTAAGTTGGCCTATTAGACGTTTAAGGAGAACTAGTGAATATTTTGTTCTGAAATTTTTGGTGCAGCCTTGAGGGTGAAGGAACTCTTCGCCTAAAATATTTTCAAGTCGACAGTGTTGCCACGTCTATCTCAAACGCATATCTACTTTCTTATTTCAGATGAAACTACCTATATTTTCATTTATGTATCGATTCAATACCAAATTCGCAGTATAACCCACTAAAAAAAATTTCTCTGTCAAGTTATTCACAAATTCGTGAAACTTTTCACATTTGCATTGCCAGTTTGGAAATATCTCGATTATTTTTTATGCGACCGGAACCAAACTCTGCAGTCTCATAGAAAAGACTCAATGCATTAATGTGGTATATTCAGTATTTTGATATATCGTAAGGTTTTTCGAAGATACTGCTCCGAAAATGTAAAACTCAAAATCGAAATATTTCGAGATTTTCAAATGGCAACCCCATATTTATTTTACAGCAGTCGATTCGAAATAAAAAATGAATGGCAGTCTCCTTTTACACAAACTATTTATTTTGGATAGTTTTCGAATGAGATGAAAAATACTGATATTTTTCAGTATTTATAATTCATGATCTATGGTCCTGTTTACGATGAAATGGTTCTATGATTATTGCGTGAATTGTTGAAGTAGATTCTATGGTTAAAATCATAAAAAGTATTCGATGATCATGGATGTCATAGAAAAAGGTTTACCCATATTATTCAAACACGATTCGGGTTGTTTCACAATTCCCGGGAAATGCCAAAAAATTATTGAAAGGACCTGTAGGATCTTTAACAATCGTTGTTCACTTTTAGCAAGAATGACTTGAAAGAAATTCCGAAAATTGTTTAGGCTTTCTGTAATCCTGGCCTTATGTTCACTAATTATTTATGTTGGACAGTTTTCAAATGAGATGAAAAATACTGAAATTTTTCAGTTTTTATAGTTATGTTCAATGGACATAATGCTGTGTGATTATATAGAGTGAATTATCGGAATGAATCCTATTGTTGAGGTCATGAACATAGGGCCAGGTTTACAGAAAGCCTAAACAATTTTTGGAATTTCTTTCCGATCATTCGTGCTAAATGTTAATAACGATTGTTAAAGGTCCTACAGGTACTTTCAATAATTTTTTGGCATTCCCCGTGAATTGTGAAACAACCCGAATCGTGTTTGAATAATATGGGTAAACTTTTTTCTATGGCATCCATGATAATCGAACACTTTTTATGATTTCAACCATAGAATATACTTCAATAATTTACCCCATCATCATTGAGTCATTTCATCGTAAACAGAACCATAGATCATGAACTATAAATACTGAAAAATTTCAGTATTTTTCATCTCATTCGAAAACTATCCAAAATAAATAATTAGTGTAAAAGGAGACTGCCATTCATTTTTTATTTCGAATCGAATGCTGTAAAATGAATATGGGGTGGCCATTTCAAAATCTCGAAATATTTAAATTTTGAGTTTCACATTTTCAGAGCAATATCTTCGAAAAACCTTACGATGTATCAAAATACTGAATATACCACATGAATGCACGGACTCTTTTCTATGAGATTGCTGATTTTGGTTCCGTTCGCATAAAAAATAATCGAGATATTGCATTTCCAAACTGGCAATGCAAATGTCAAAAGTTTCAGGAATTTGTGAATAACTTGGCAACAGTGCATAGCAGAGAAATTTTTTTTAGTGCGTTATACAGCAAATTTGGTATTGAATCGATACATAAATGAAAATATAGGTAGTTCCATTTGAAATAAGAAAATAGATATGCGTTTGAGATAGACGTGGCAACACTATCGACTTGAAAATATTTTAGGCGAAGAGTTCCTTCACCCTCAGGGCTGCACCTAAAATTTCAGAACGAAATATTCACTAGTTCTCCTAAAACGTCTAATAGGCCAACTTAAAAGGAAAACCCTGTATGCTTGTGCGTGATATAGCAAAAAACAATTATTTCCGCCGACCTCGAAATAGAAGGTGATTTCAATGTGTACGAAATTGAGCATTAATGACCCATTTTAATGCTCAATTTTTTTTAGCCATTTTAATGTGCAATCTTCATGGCAACCGTTCACAAAGTCTTCAGAAGCATAAAAATTTCACAATGACAAATGTATGTCTTGTGCAAAATGAAGATGAATTTCAATCAAGAATTCATACACAATTCATACTGAGATCGTCAGAAAAATCTTGTAATAAACTCGGTTATTAATCGAGCGACTAATGGTCTCGAACTATTAAAGCGTTCGCTCCGCTCACGCTTTAAAATATCTTAACCATTAGTCGCTGTCTTTAATAACCTAGTTGATTAAATAACTATTAAT
Organism: Propylea japonica; assembly: GCA_013421045.1. NCBI lineage: Eukaryota > Metazoa > Arthropoda > Insecta > Coleoptera > Coccinellidae > Propylea > Propylea japonica. The sequence goes on from CM024247.1 coordinate 1,001,765, forward strand.
TCCGATATATTGTATTGATCGATAGTTTATGTGTCACAATCAGTCGAATGGTCAAAATCGGTAAGATGGAACAATCGAGCAACGCTCAATTGTTCAGTCACATCCGGTGTGTATGTCTCAATCATGTGTGTAACAGTTTTGGTATCTTCCTTTCAATTAGATCTCATCCTACTTGATCCATTTCAGATTGACAAGGTCATTAAAGAACTTTCGGCCAGATTCGCGGATCCACAAGTTGACCACCTTTTTGTAGGAGGAGTATGTTCTTAGCGATCTCAAATTATGTGGTAATAGATTATATATTTTAGGTGCCAGAAATTGGGCCAAAAGTTGTCCTTTAGTTTTTGAGTAGCTTTAGGCAAAATATTTTTCTTTTATCAAACAAACCAACTTCAGTGTATAGCAGGTCACTTGGATATATTTAGTTTTTTCTATAAATTACTTTTAGTATCCACTTCTGTACACTACTGAGGCCCTGTAGGTGACTTTCAGCAATTCCTCCCCAACCCAATACTCCATATGACAACTGAGACTGCACGAGTGCAGAATTAATTTAGTACTTTTAGGTTCTTAGCGCTCAAGAAATCAACCAAGTATCTGAACCTGGTCAATAATCCCCTCAATTTGTTCTTCAGTGAGTTGGCGTGCAGATCCCATCTAAGATGCCTGTCGATTATTGCTCCCAAATAGCGGGTTTGATCTTTTTCCACAATATTTACGTCTTCATCCACAAGTACACGGGTCCCAGATTGGGGAGATAGCTGTTATAAGATGTAAACGGCAGGTAGCTTGTTCAATGTTAGTTTATTATGCTTGAGCCAATCACATATATATTTAATTTTTTTTTCTGCTCTGATTTTCATATCCGTCCATGTTTTACCCTATATATTACTGCCATGTCATCCGCAAATCCAATCAACTCTCCTTCAGCCCGAGATGTTATCAAACCATTCACATAGATGGAAAACAAAAGTGGACCAATCACCGTACCCTGCGGAATTCCACATGTGACAGGCAGGGAACAACTTGAAACTCCTTCGATATTGACTATTTGCTCCCGCCCAGACAGGTAGTACTCCAACAACCTATACATTGGTGCTCTAATACCATAGCATTGAATTTTCTGCAACAGTCGTTCATGGGATACTGTGTCAAAAACCCTTGACAAATCTACGAAAATACATATTAAGGGCACGCAACCATCCAATGCTCTATAGATTTCAGAACTCAGTTTCAAAATTGCATCCTCAACCTTCTCTGAATCCAAACTGATTCTCATAGAGAACCCGAAACCTACCCAAAAAACAATCCAGCCTCTTCTTCAGAACTCTTTCAAAAACTTTAGAAAACACTGATAATAAAGATATCGGACGGTAATTCTCAATTTCAGATCTGCTTCCATTTTTGTATTCCGGCTTAATGATTCCTAGCTTGAGAGAACTCGGAAACTTTCCCGCCTTAAATGATTCATTGATAATATGTACCATTGGTGAAACTATGTCCTCTTTAAGATGTTTGATTGTTTCTGCTCTTATGTTATCCCATCCGGGCAATTTCTCTGCTTTCAGACTATTGATGATATCAGCAATTTCATTTTCATGAGTAGGATTCAAATACATACTATTTCTCAGGCTGCCGATGTTCGCCTGGAAATGTTCTGGATGGGTAATTTTATTTGCATTCCATACCCAGGTCACTGAAAACAACAAATAATCATCTAAACTACCGGTTTTATATCTTTTGTGAATCTATTTTTTTCGATTATCATTTTTTTCAGCTCACAAGAAAACCTACAAGAAAAAGTGAAAACTTTTTTCACCTTTTCAGGAGCGTACAATTTGATAGCATTCAAAAAAATTTCATGAAACCACTCGGTACTATCCTCGATATGGTATGCTTGCAAGGTTGACCAGTCGGCCTCCTCTAAACATGATATTATATTTTCATATAGTCTGCATTTTTGAAAACATAATGAACACTGAAAACAGCAAAATATAGGGCAGGATGATTTAAATCGCATGGTAAAATAATATCGTTTGCTCCTTTATTTTGATAGTTGACTGAGGTGCAAATATAAATCCAAAGAAACATAGAAAAATGTTTTATGTGATTCATCTGATACAGACCAAAAGTAGCATTATTTGAGCCAAGGATACCCCGAGAAGATCCCCTGCCAACACGAAACGTATTCAGATCCCAACCAGCCCAAGGTATGTTATAGTCCCCACAACAGATGAATTGGGAAGAAGGGTATTGTTCTAGATTGTTCTCGAGATCTTCGCAATTTGTAACATATTGAGATGCTGCTGTAATCGGTGGGATATATACATCAGAAAACAAAAAACATTTCGATGCGATATTGATCGATTTTAGAGTTACCAAGAAATATTTGCCGAGAGGAAAAGTGCTTCTTATAGGCTATTAAACTTTAACTATCGACGTGGCTTTTTGGTCACGCTATTACCGACGTGGGGCCTGAGCGGCCGTTGAAAGAGTATTAATTTTCTCGAAAAAAAATGAGCATATTGTGAAAATTTTTATTCATTATTATCAGTACTGAAAAGAACATAACCTCTCAGAAACAACTTAGTTAAGGGTTCAATTATACAAAAAAAATTGTAGTACTTACTTCAATTAAAAAAATTGTCCAACAATGAACTTAGTCAAAATCAGTACAAATTATTCGTTTTGCTTACTATGAACAAACATGTTTTCGCCACGAATCATACTGATTAGTGGATTTTTTATTTTATTTAGGGAAAAAACCTATTCTTTTTTTCCTAATTGGCTTTACTTTGAACTTTATCATGCATCCAAGTATTTTGGCCAAACTCAAACGAAGCTGTTGAGGCAAACGTTGAGAAGGTACGCTTTCTTTCATAGGTATGCTCTAATAGTAATTTCCGAGCTAATTGTTTGAGAACACACCAGGATCACTAAGCTTATGTCTGAAATTCTATACAAAAGTCGGCGTCTACTGGGTGTCAATTCTCGGGATCACTCGTTCGACGAAAGTATATACGTTCGTGATATTTTGAGCGTAGATTTTTGGAAATTGTAATAATTAAATTCAATATTTTCGAGCATATCGTTAACTACTGGTTACGACTAAAGTGTAAGTTCATTTCGAACGGATATAATTAGTTCAATTTCCAAAAGTCTAAGCTTCAAATATCACGAACGTATACGTTCGTCGAATGAGTGATCCCGAGAATTGACACTCTGGAATATTACGAGTATTGAGCACTTCTTGGAGAAGCTTTATTCATCTATTTTTTTCTAATTAATTGTTTAATGATTACACCTAGATACTCATTGACTGAGCTTATATCTTTAATTCCATATAAAAGGGTCAAGGCTAACGTCTCGTTTGGTGGCTGCTAGTATATGGGAATATTGAGCTTCTTGAAAGGGGTTGTTTTGATTGTAGTTAAATCATGTTAATCTCTAGAAGTAACAGATATATCCATTCTTCACATTAGCAATCAGATTGCTGTAAAAGAGCATAATATGTTGACAGCAGCGCAAACAAAAAAGTCACGTAATTACCGACGTTTGGCCTGAGAGGCCGCGTCGGAGTTTCAAATGAGCATAAATTACCAGAATCGTAATAACCATACTATTTTTAGACTCAAAAACCTCTATGCAACTAAACTCGCAGCTGCTGAAGAATGCAGGGCTATATATTCCGAGAAAGGGCTAAATCTCACAAATTGTCTACCCGCCTCGGCCTCATAGGCCCCACGTCGATATTTAAAAGTTAAGACCCCACCACCTCTTTGTTTGACGTTATTGGTTAAAAGCAATACAAAATTTTCAAACCATTGATAGTTCTCATTAGACATCTTCTTTCGTTTTCGAGTTATCAGCAAAATTAGTGAACCAAACGGATAAAACCGCTGATTTATTTTCGAAAATCTGAGACACACAAGCAAGGCAAATTATTATATTCAATCTAGTAGTGATATCTAGTTGGTTACACGGGATGGTTGTTACCGATAAGGCATACGAGAGAACAAAAAGTGTACTTCAATTTATATTTCCTGAACGTGATTGCGCATTTCCTCCTGTTGTGATGTAGATGCTATATTTCTTTTAATCTTCACCGCTGATATTTTCATACTTTATGAATTAGTACCCCCATGTAGCTGTGAAACTGCAACAGATTTATAATGATAAATATAATAATATATTGTGTGATAAAATCTGTCTATTTTGACAGCTTACAGCGATGTACTCGTCGATTGTAATTAATTTTCCTTCCTTTATAAACACTGAATCAAGCCAAGGTTTGAAAAATAATTGATCTAACCTATCTGATGCAAAATTTAGCAACTGTATCAGATTAATTAATTCATGAACATCACTGACAATTTATCCACTAACTAGCCAAGGTTTGAAAGAATAGTTATTTTTGTATCTAGTGCGCGAAATGCTACTTTGGTGATCGAGAACTGATTTTTTTAACGAGGCGCAGCCGAGTTAAAAAAAATAGTCGAGATCACCAAAGTATTTCGCGCATGAGATGCAAACAAAATTTTTTCTACAAACGCTTAGCTTAATATGAAAAAAAATATTGAACTGGTTTGAACTGTTTTTCCAAATCAAGTAATTAGGTATTATAACTATGGGCAATATATTCTATGTTGAAAGCAACACTCAATGTTAAAGAAAACGTGGATTTCAAGAAATTTACCAAGTTAAAATATAAAAATCCCATATAGTTTACATGCAGTGTGCGAAGTAAGTATTTCGCACACTACTTCGCGCACGGTGTCATAGTAACGAAGGAAATGAAAAAAAGGGTCACTTCGCATATTCTTGCCAATGCGCGAACCTTGTCATTTTTTGACGTTTGTAGAAAAAATAAATTATTTAACTTTTGTGATGCAAATTTCAGACATTTGTCGGATCAATTAACTACACAAATATCGAAAATCTCATCAAATATTCTCTAGAAGTCGATAATGAAAAATATGAAGAAGTACCTTGGGCAAAAAAGTGTTTGCCCTTGTTCATCAGCTCATTCAACCTGAAAATATTTAAAGTGATCAATCATCCTGATGAAACTTTATGCGCCCTTGTTAAGGCCTTCAAGCCGTGAATTGCTGGTGTGCTCACGACTGCAATCCAAATAATTGCACTAGGTATTGAAAAAAAAACAATTAACAAGCAAAACAATATTTCGAAACCAATAATAAATTTTTTACAAAAGTAGTATTCATTTTTCGGCATCTTCCTTCTTAGAGTTATAAGCAAAAATTGTGATTTTGGAAACAATTGTCTTGAAATAATTCAAATAATGAAATATGTGAAAATCAATAATTAAAAATATTAAATACCATGATTCTGTAATGCGATTCTCTTGAAATTTATTAAGAACTTTCAGCATATGAATCACGAAATAAATTTCTATTGGATTTCCTATGGTTTTGTTAGAGCTATGACCACAAAATTTTGCATGAGGCTTATTATGATCATCTCGTGTGGCCGCAAAATTTCATTTAGATCGGTTTTGTCTGAAATATTGAGAAACAAAAATTGAAAGACAATGTTTTATGGAATCTCTAGTCTCTAGGACAATCCCTTCGAAAGTTATCGTGCTTACGGCCGGACGGCCCCACAGAATTGAATTTGACCACGGATTCGTCATAAGGGAGTTGAACCCTATCAATTGTCAAAGTGACCATTTCAAGTTAGTCCCTTCATTTTTTCCTTTCAAAATTTTTATATTTTTAATGGGGGTAAAGCTATTCGCGTCCGTGATATAATGTCACACGTGCCTCCAGGGTAATTCTGAATGAATAGCAACAACGAATACCAAACTCTCTCCGGATCTCCTGGTGAACACATTGTCATTTCAAAAATGCCAATTCGACGAAATTAGTAATTGGACCATTGAAGGTATAAGCTGCAGTAGCAGTTAATACATCTACTGGAAGACTCCTTATGAATACAAGACTCAAGAGGTAGAATTTGTAACGAAGCAAAATAATTTCTATCATTATTTAGTTTCGTTCAATTGAAGTTGACGGAAATCAGGAATTTTTATCTCCGCGCTGAAGATGTACGGCAAATTAGATTGCGATTTCTCGATACCGCACACGTGGGGCGGCGCCACCTGTTACCGGCCACACGTGTCCAAAAGGTTTAAAATGCGGGATTCTCCGCTGAATAAATCAGTCGAATTAAACATAACGTCCTGACCACTACTCAAGAAACTACTAGCCGACCAGTCCATCCAGAAGTAAGTGCCACCAGAGGGTTCTGCAGGGGCAAGTTCAGTTTAGGTATGATTGTTTTAATTCTTATTTGCTGGCTTTGATATTTGTAATGTATTTCTCCTGTTGTATTTTCCCGTCCTTCCGCCGCTCGAATTCGCAGAGGTTGCGTGGTAGCTTCAAACGGCCTGCATTCTGAACCTGTAAGAGGTTGTATGTTAGCTTGAAACGGCCCATACACCATCTTGTTATGCCCTTCTGGCATCATTCGAACCCCCGGAGGTTGTGTAGTAGCTTGAAACGGCCTGCATGACATCCCGGAGTTCCGATGTGCAAGAACGCGTATGTTAGCTTGAAACGGCCCATATGCAGTCTTGTAGATGCCTCCCTTTATCCTTCCCTACCGTGTGCCGCTCCGGAATATCGAGGTGCATGCCCTAGCTTCAAAAGGCGTGCATGGGCCTCGTGGTTCAGAGCATTAGGGTGGGTTTATGCTAGCTTGAAACGGCGCATATGCTTTCCCTGGTACCGCACTAATTTCCTTTCACCGCCTGTCCGTAAAACCGATCGTTGTTAATAGCCTGTAGATGTGAACCGAGGTATGCCAGTAAATAAGGATGTCATTTTTGGGAATTTTATTGTTAGGAACTTGCTCATGTTAGAACCTTCTCTTCCGTACAGTTACTTACCATTGCTTGATTAATTTTCCGCTTGTACTCTCATTCGACTATCATTACCGCTTTTTAATACCGCTTGTAGATATTGCATTGCTTATTATTTTTCTGAGAGCTCTCACCGCCGACTTAATGCTGCCTGTTACATCCCGCTTCAACCTTCTCACCGCCCGCTCACCCTCTTTCCTCACATTGTATTTATTATATCATGGTGTATTTTTATGACTGCCGTTATTTACCGTTTACCGAATAAAGATGTTATTATAATTATGTGTTTTCTTTTCCTAAGGAATATTTGAGTATTTTTCAGAGTTAGGGAATATTTAGTTAGGTAAGAACAACTGACCACTGGACATAACCTTCTCTGGCTAGTAGCTCCCGGACCCCATAGGACACCGCCTATGGGTACCCTAGTGTCCCCAATACTTTAAACTAGAGGTGGCGCCCGAGATCTCTACTTCCGAAGGTAAACGATGGCAACGCAGTTTGGTAGAGACGGAAGCACGTCACAAATTAGATTATCATTATAAGAATATGGGAATGTGTGAATTCAAACAAATATTTATATTTGAGACAATTTTCGGCTCCAGATTAGAAACTCACAGACATTTGTGCAAAACAATATAGAACTCGTGTAGAACGAGCGCTCAAAAATGAGAGTATAAACGGAAAAGAGTTCAAGCAATTATAACAAGCGTTACGAAAGCAATTCTCTTCACAAGAAATTCTCAAATTGACATCTTCATTTGCTGGTATCCATTGGTTCACATGCAAAAGAACGGGTTTTACGGACAGGAGGCGAAAGGAAATTTGTGCGCTATCAGGGAGAGCATATGCCCCGTTTAATGCTGGAGCATACGCTTGTGTATCCAGGGGCAGCATACGATAGGATGATAAAAGAGATCATTGCAAGACTGTATATGGGCCGTTTCAAGCTAACATAAACCCTCTCGCAGACTCAGAATTTCAGGTCGTCGTGCGAGCCATTTTGAAGAAACTTCATAACCACCAGGCATTCAAGTAGTGGCCAGGAGGAAAATACAAGACAGTATATGGGCCCTTTGAAGCAAATAGGTACCACGGCCTACTAAAGAAGGCTAGGCATAAACCATCTCGCATCTTCGAACTGTCACAAGTCATGTCGGCCGTTTGAAGCTACAACCAAGGATGGTTTGTTTTCAGCATTCTGAAGAAAGAGGCACTAAAACTAGAAAGTATACCGTTCTTGTTGTTCGGTTTTTTCGATTCTTGTTATTTCGCTTCTTGTCTGTGATGGTAAAGCGTCTTGCGTTTGTGGTTACCATAGGGAGGTTCAAGCCTCTGGATCATTGCACCGTTGGGTTTCTCTGTAGCACCGACATCTGCTCACGTTATGGTGTTTTTTTGTCATTTATATTATAGTGCTGGATGAAATTTTGTGTAAATTAGTTACTTCATCTCATTTGTGTATATTCTCATGTATTTTATTTGCGATAATTTTTTATGTAATTTCGTTGTCGAAGCAAGTGTTCAATCACTTATCGACCTCGTTTGTTCAATGATGTTCAGATTTTAAACGTAATTATTTCCTTGTAAAGATTTCTTAAATAAATTTATTATTATTCATTATCTTTAATTCGACTCTTTTATTCTTATTGTTTATGACCACGCCCCACATGTTCGGTATCCTGATTGCAATTTTATTCGTCAAGTGTTTTACTGAAGACTTGAATGTTTTCGTTTACCGTCGACTACGAGTACCTAAATGATTAGAATTAGAGTTATATAAAATAAAAAATTTGATAAAATTTCATCAATATTTCTACTGTTGAGAGGTGGGGCTCTGTCTTGTTTGGAATTTATGTTTTCTTACTCGGTAAGGAATACATCTGGGCAGTCTTCAACAATGTGCTGACCAATTATTTCTTCAAAGCTGACTGTTTGATTTCCCGTCGTAAATATCATAGGCCAACAAAAGAGCTTATTTGCACACCACACACCAAACCCAAATCTACCCTTATGAGCAACATCAAAAGTTACATGAAAATTAATTTCTCACTAAAAATGTTCATTCTTCAGGGCTAAAAAACAAAGAACATTCAACAAAACAATCACAAAGACAAAGTTTCCGATATTACCTCAAGAATACTATGTTGTTCGAGAAAATATTATACAGTCACAAAATTTCATGAATTGACCGATCTCAAACACATCTTTTTTATATAATCTCCCTAGCGTCGTCCATATTGAATGAGGAAATAAAGATCACTATTTGGAATTTGAGGAAGACAAATCAGAAGTTGAGAGAGTCAGATATTTTCCTCGCAAGCTTGTTATCTCCTAACTTAATTAACTCCCTCAGAACCTTTGCTGGTAAGACTTTAGATAGAGTTCTACTGAAAACTAGGGACAACAATATTAAAAAATTAGATAACCTGTTGAGGACACAGAAACCCACTGTTAATTTGGTGACTTCTGACGATTATATAAAAAACTATACAGATGTAGTTCTGCCGGATAATGTAAAGTCGGTGTTAGCTCTTGGTCCCAAACATGGAATCCCCCCATTCAAATTCCCAACTTTGGAAGTCATTAAAGACATAGAGAGTTGTATATCTGTCTCTCCTTGTACTGATGAGATAAAGAATAAATACAGGATCAGATGTATAAACACCATTAATAACTATAAGAATAACCCTGTTGGCGGAAGATTACAACAAACTCCGACAGTCAAACAACTGAAGGACACTAATAATTTTGTGAGAGATCACCCGGAATTAATTATAAGTTCATCAGACAAAGGTAATACTACGGTGGTCATGTATAGGGGTGAATATTTAGAGGAGGCACATAGAATGTTAAGTGACTCTGAAGTTTATGTACTGTTAACAGCAGACCCCACAAAACTGTACCAAGATAATGTAAACAAGATATTAAAGAAGTTTAAAGAGGACTCAATGATTACAGCTGAGGAGTACAAAAAATTGATCCGACATAATGGTATTTCTCCTAGGTTATACTTCCTCAGAAAGACCCATAAGGAAGGCCTCTCTTTGAGACCTATTTCTGACAATATTAATTCTCCAACCTATAATATTGGAAAGTTCCTCCACCAAATTTTATCTCAGGTGTTGTCAACTTCACCATATAATGCCAAAAACTCTTTTGACCTGAAAAGAGATCTACAGGGTGTCCATGTTCCGGAAGGTTACATTCTGGTGTCGTTAGATGTGGTCTCACTGTTCACCTATATATCCAAAGAGCTTGTGATAACTGTGGTAAAGAAACAATGGAATTATATTAAGAACTTTACGAACCTAAGTAGAGAATGTTTCTTAAAGTTGGTGGATGTTTGTTTTGAGTGCAGTTATTTTGTATTCAATGGAAAATTCTACAGACAAATCCTTGGCTCTGCTATGGGATCTCCATCTAGTCCCTCATTCGCTAACCTTGTGATGGATGACTTGTTTAGTTGGGTCTTATCAATAATAGACTTCCATATTCCAATGGTCAAACTGTATGTAGATGATGCCTTTCTTATTATACCTAACAACAAAAAACAACAACTTCTGGATCTATTTAACTCTTACGATGACAAACTTAAGTTCACTATGGAGGTACAAGTGGAAAACTCAATTCCATTCCTAGATATATTAATCAAAAAGGAAGACAACACTCTCAAGACATGTTGGTACTACAAGCCCAGCAATTCCAACAGACTTATGAATTTCTTTAGCAATCATAGCACCACACAAAAGATAAACGTGATAAACAACTTGATTAATAGAGCGTTGAAATTGAGTGATGAAGAATATCATAGAACAAATTTGAGTAGTGTAAAGAAAATCCTTACACAAAATAATTACCCAGTATACCTCATAAATAGATCTATCAAGAAAATACAAAATAAGAGAGAAGAAAATACATTGAGTTCCACCTCAGGAGATAGTACAAAATCTTTTCACAGACTTCCTTTCATCAATGGTCTGTCTTACAAGATTCAAAAAATTCTCAGAGAGTTAAACTGCACATGCGCCTTCTACAACGTCTCCACTACCAATAGATTCTTCTCAAAATTGAAGGAACCCACAAAGAAAGAACTAATGTCATCTGTGGTTTATAAGATACCATGTTTGGATTGTGATAGGAGTTATATAGGACAGACTCGACAATATTTAAAGGAAAGAATAAAACAACACAAATATGATATAAGGAACATAAACAACAAGGAAAAGACTGCCCTAACCTATCATGTGTTCGGTGAAGGACATAATTTCGGCTTCGGGGATGTAGAGATACTAGATGTGGAGAGAAATGGCTATAAGAGGAATATCAGTGAGATGGTTTCCATCAGGAGTAATAACACCGTAAATTTCAGGGAAGATGTCAATAACCTGAGCTATTTTTATGATATATTGTTGGACATAACGTGACAAATAACAAAGGGAAAGAGGAGGTGACGTTGAAAAGAACTTGTTTGAGAAGGAGAAGAAGAAGAATAAAGAAAAAGATCTGACAGTTTGTGTGGTTTTGTTGATTGTGTTATTTGACATTTGAAGTTTCCAAGTGTATATCTATGTTCTAATTTATTTTCTGACGACGCTAGGGAGATTATATAAAAAAGATGTGTTTGAGATCGGTCAATTCATGAAATTTTGTGACTGTATAATATTTTCTCGAACAACATAGTATTCTTGAGGTAATATCGGAAACTTTGTCTTTGTGATTGTTTTGTTGAATGTTCTTTGTTTTTTAGCCCTGAAGAAGGAGGAATTCGCCTCCGAAACGTTGGCAAATTGAACACTAGAGAAAATAAAAAATACTTTGTCCAAATTCCTGAGAAGTTTTATTATTAAATTACAATCATGGACGAAAATATAACTGATGGTTCATTCTGCCTTTGAAAATTTTTCTGTGCCATATACCGATCTCAAAACATTGCTTTCACTTTTTCACTTGTAAACTGAAATTATTTCCTATTGAGATGTATAAATATCTTCATATTTGTGTGATGGTAGGTACGGTAGTTATAATTCTAAAGTGTTGACTAATGGATTGACATATTTTGTAGAGGTTTTATTCGTATTGATTCCGTGAAGCTTATGAATCAATGTTTATTTTAGGAAATTTGTGATTTCCATATTTGTTTGCCAGTATTTTCATTGTAAGAACCATTTAGAGCCTGAGACAGCAAATGGAAAATATTGCGAAACGTTGCCGAATATAAGCGACGTTATTTAATTCGTGATTGATTTGGCTTAGATCCCACTTTCTACAAAATATTCATCAATAATTATGCATGGTGATTCAAATTTATGAAAACATGCAACCAAGTGTGTTAAGCATATCACAGATAGAATTTTGTTTCATTCGAGTAATTCTATTGAAATCACTATTACAATGAAAGTGATAATTCCTAATGGTAATGGTTGTTCGAATTAGTTTCATAGTATTTTTCGCAATAATTATCAAAGTGAGTGAATGATTAGCAGGATTCCATTCAAGTTTTCATTACACTCGGTCATGAACCCAGTTGAAAGAATTCACTGGAGGCGACACTTCTAAACACGCTGCAAGTACAAATTGGCAAAGAAACAAAGAAGCTACACCGACCACACATTAATCTACTTCAATATGATTTAATATCCTTACTAGAACTACCACTCATTAAAAGACCGGAATTTATGGCTAATATTCCAATGAATGAACCTATAAATTCCAGATCATCATTTATAAAACGGGTTAGCTTCGTGCTTAATGGATTTGTACATCGTAAGTTCGCGATCCATCAGAAAATTCCGTGTATTTCCAAAGGAATAATTCCTCACGAAGGAATATTATCTGCCGACCAAGAATAAATAAGGTTTTGCTTGGATGGAGACTGAGCCTGAAATAGGAAGCGGACATCGAATTATTTCTAGATTATATGGTTTGCATAAAACATGCAAATACGGCGATATGCAAATGACAAAAGAAACCGGGAACATTTCGGATTTATGCAGTTTATTCTGTTGTACTTTGTCCAACAAATCTGAAATTATATTGGGTACCTATCCTACGAATTGTCAAATAACTAATTGTGAATAATGCAACAGTTATATTGATACGAGTCCAGATTCGTATTGAATCTTTCAGGTATTTCACTGGGTAAAATTGGTAGAAAACCTTCAATCTGACCTATAGTGCAACTTTATTGTATCCAAGCTGTACCGAAGTCAGTGCTCGTGAAAGCACTCGAAGCACTTTTATGCTCGACAACTGCACTGTTCTCGCATGAACCAGAATGATCCAGCACTTTGTGCTCGATGCTTCGAGAATTTCTTAAGACGCCCTTCATGGACTTCTGGAATAATGAAAACGTCGATTGATGATTGGCATAGAAAAAAATTGAATTTCGATTTTTTCGAAGGTATTGCTGAGGTTTTTCATATTCAACCAATTCACTTCAGCAATGCGAGTTCCTGTATTAATTCTATTGAAAAGGATGATTCCGAATAGGATTTTCTTTGCTCTTGTCCCGAAGCCGATGAAAACATCGTTTTGACTTTATAAAATTGGACACGAATTTCATTCAAAGAATGCCCTTAATGTTTTTAATTCGTTCCTTTCCGTTGTTATCACGTTAACGCTCAGCTGTAAGGTTAACGATTTTTAATTTTCTGTTCGAACAATCGACACGAAATTGTGCACAAGTTTTCATGTCATCATTAAACACATAAATAAACATAAGATGAAACTTTCATTGTTAATAATATTCAGGAAGCAAAATTTCAGAGATCCGAAATTATTCAACAATTTACAAGACTCATTACTTCTGTTTCTTTCTACTGTGAGTTCGGCCGACCGAATAGAATTGTATTTTACCTGAAACTCTTCATCACTGAGTGCAACCGAGTCGTCTCAGTTAATTCTTTGCTCAAAAATCGAAACTTATAGACATTTAGGCAAATATAATTATTACAGATGGAAAACACAACATGAAGCAAGAAATCATCTAGAAATCACTTTCACGTCACCAAGTAATGACCATTCCTGAAATATAATGTCTCATCTTTTTATGTTTACCAGAACTAATTTTCCAAATTGTAGAAATGAATTTTGAAGTAATAGAATTGCCTAGCAGTAATGACAAAGTATACCTAATTATATGTATTGATATGGATCAATTATTTAGTTAAGAGTTTATAAGTATACTCCGTTCACAAAAGGTTGAGCATAAAGTAGGCGTTTCTTTATTTATCTGAAGTTGGTAGTATTTGCTGTCATAACGTAAAATAAATTCAATGTTGCCGAATGTACCCGGCCTCGTCCGACGAGCTTGCGAGTTATCAGACAACTCTATGCAATATTGACAACATTGCGTATCAATCTGACAAGAAAATAAACATCATAACCTAAAATTTTAATTTACACAGTGGAATATGTCAAATTATCATGGCCAACCGACGGCTCAACCTTTCGTGAACGGACTATAGACAGGATTTAAAAATTAAGATGTGTTACCATGGAAGTGTTTTGTCAGTAAGAAATAAATAAAATTAGAGAAAAGTCACGAAATTATTTTCCACCCTGAAAAGAGTTATAATAATTCATTACAAAGTAATATAGGAAATTGTTTGGATCGTGTAGTTTCTCATATAATTAAAATAAAATAGAAATACACGATACCATATCAAATGGCGCCCAACGTAGTGGCTGGAGTTCTAGTAATGGAAAATAATACAGGGTGTCCAGAAAGGGTATCGGGTATTTGTTTTCGCGCCATATTCAGAACGGGACGTCTGAAAGGAGCGAGAAGGGGTTCGTGGCGTCCGCCATTTTGTGGAGTTTTAGTCACGATAGAACAATACTCGGAACGCATCCCGCATTTTGCGTATGAGCGTATTTTCGTAATGGTGGTTCAATAGTGACTGCTCAACGTCTCTATCGTGCGGAATATCTACACGCCACGCGACAAATGACGATAGCATTAGGAAATGGATCAGGATGTTCGAGAATACAGGTGCGACAATTAAAATTCAAAACTCTGGTCGTCCTCGTTTACTTCGCGATGAAGAAACAATTGAAGAAGTTGAGGCGTCGGTTCGTCAAAATCCGTCTTTATTCATCCGAAAGCGAAGCCAAGCGTTGAACATCTAAAAATCGTCTTTACTTTCGATTTCAATTGATTCAAGAATTGAAGGATGCGGACTATGCTAATCGACTGATTTTCCGAACGAAATGCTGCAGCGATTCAACAAGTCATTTCGCGAACATCAACTGGCCTCCCAGAAGCCCCGACCTTAGGCCGTTTGACTATTCTGCATAGGGATACCTTAAAAGTAACTTTTATCAAAATAATCCGACGAATCGAAACCAGATGAAGCAAAAAATCAGGTCAGAAATGGCAGCAATATCAATATAGCTATGTGTCAACGTGTTATCGCCAATATTCGTTCCCGTTTAGAAGAGTGCCAGCAACGGAGCGGTCATCATTTGGATAACATTATCTTTTTCAAATAATTCTCCAATTCATATGTTAATAATAAACAATAAGTTTCTTCATTGTTCACAAATATTTTTTGTTTTATTGAACTTACAAATACCCGATACCCTTTCTGGACACCCTGTATAATGGAAATGATATTTGAAAAAATAGAAAGAATGGAAAGGAAAATGGAGGAAAGTGATGAAAAAATGGAAAAGAAAATGGATGAAATATTCGAAAGAATGGAAAAGAAAATGGATGAAATATTCGAAAGAATGGAAAGGAAAATGGAGGAAAGTGATGAAAGAATGGAAATGAAAATGGAGGAAAATGAAGAAAGAATGGAAAGGAAAATGGAGGAAAGTGATGAAAGAATGGAAATGAAAATGGAGGAAAATGAAGAAAGAATGGAAAATAAAATGAATGAATTATTTGAAAATGGGATAGAGAAAAGAAAGCGAAATACAAAATAATGCTGAGGGGAACACAATTGGAAATGAAACCCTTAATAAAACGAAATTAGATTGCAGTGTGGTGTTAGTTGAAAGGCCTGTTCATAGTATGGTACTTTTGATGAACAAGAAATGGAAATAAGTGAAGTTTCAGAAAATGATGAAGATCTAGAAATTGTTGAAGAAGTCTTTGACAAACCTGAAAAAAATCTCAAAGAAATCATTCATCAGACAATCGAAGGAATTACAAAGGGAATTTGATGGGAATTTCATCCAAATGAGGGGAATTGCATATATTATGGATATAAGAGTATCAAATAGATTGAGAAAAAAAATATTCAAAATAATTTTATTGTATGAAGACCAAAGAAGAATTAGCAGTGCAATATGAAATTTATTTCCATTTTGCCAAATTTTATTCAAAATTTAGCAAAATGCAAATAAACTTGAGGGAAATTGTTATGGATCAATTATTTAGTTAAGAGTTTATAAGTAGGCAGGATTTAAAAATTAAGATGTGTTACCATGGAAGTGTTTTGTCAGTAAGAAATAAATAAATTAGAGAAAAGTCACGAAATTATTTTCCAATGAATCCACCCTGAAAAGAGTCGAATAAATCAATAAAAATTAACATAGGAGATTGTATGGGTCGTGTAGTTTCTCATACCAATAGAATTTAAAAATAATTAAAATAGAAATACACGATACCATATCAGTATATTACGGATACTCGTGACTTCGCATCACCTGCTTAAATACTATTTTTATTTGAATGGGTAAATTACTGTTAATTTTCATCTTCGTCTATGTCCAAAGTGACGACAGAAAGTTCCCGTGGGCCAACTGGATGTGCACCAGGTTCACGATCAGCATTAAATAACTCGGATTGCTGGGGAATCTGGGTCCGTCAGAGATTGTTGCCCACCAGCTATTGTGTTGCCGGTCGAAAGAGTAACCGAGGACCATTATGGGTCGTTCATATGGCCAACACCCGCGGCCTTGCGTTATTCCTTCCGCGTTCCGGTCAATGTCACTGTTTGTTGTATGTTCGTGTCACTGTCTTCTTCTTTTCACGAAACAACAGACTCGTATTTTGAATATTTTGCGGACTCAACTCGGGTAGACTGTTCATTGTAGAGGATGGCCAGAACGATTGATCCCTGAACTACAACTTTTTAACCCTATGATAAAGAGAAAATGAAAGGCACATTGTGGTCACCGTTTTCATTGTTCTATCTTTTGTTTTCGAATTATAAACTAAAATTGCCAATTTCAATATTGGTCATTATCTCCGTTCCTGTTTGTGCTATAAACTGGAAACAAATCCAGAAATACAGTGGTTTCATCTAGTTTTTGCTGAAGGGTTTCCTTGCTGATTTATCACATGAAATTCTGTTTTTTTTTAATGGGAACAGTAATTCATTTTTGCTCAAAAAATAATTTGCGTTTTTTATCGATTAACAAATACATAACATGTCATATATCGCTCTTAGAATAATATCGACCAATGCTCAACAAAATTGTACCAATTGATTCTCCACTCCCCACACTGAAAATTCTGGGTCACCCTCGCCCCATGAGCGTCGCCACTGACCTAAGAGCGATATATGAGATGTTGAATATTTTCGAAACGAGAAAAAAACGGCGATTATTTTATTATTGTTTCCGTACTGGATTCCTATTGAGAAAGATTTTCAGGTTGAGTTTGGTTCCCAAACGCCTCGGTTAATTTCGTCAACCAGTCAAATCATACAGGGTGTTCCATGTAAGATGGCCATTAAATCTTTTTATTCCCAAATATCTCAGACAAAACGAAACAAATCGAAATGAAAGGTTGCAGCCACATGCAAGATAGGTACTCATAATAAGCCCCATGTAAAATTTTGTGACCAAAGTGTACACAGAACTATAGAAAATTCAATTGGAATATTGAAAATAAGAAACATATTTTCATAAAAATATATCCGATCTGTTTGAAATTTCTTTTGTGCATGAAGACTGATATACCTAATTTTTATGCAAAATTTTGCGGCCATAGTGTCAACAAAACCATAGAAAATTCAATTGAAATATTGAAAAGCAGATCTTTATATTTTTATAACAAGATATCCGATTCGGTTGAAATTTATTTTGTGAATGAAGACTGATATACTCAATGTTCATACGAAATGTTAAGAGGATAGTATCATTAGAACCTTCTTTTTTTTATTTATTCATTCGCTTATTTTATTTTCTGAATAATTTTCAAAATATAGTTACGACTGTGTTGATATTCTGCATTTATATATTCGGCATCAATCTCAAGTCCCATCCAAAATTTTGAGGTAATAGTCTTATTTCTCCACCGATGAACGAAAGCTCAAAAGCTCATAAAAGCTTTAATAATGAATAAAACAGATAATTTGTGTTCATTCTCGAAAAATTTTATAGTTAATTGAAGTATCAGTTATGGCATTTGTGTATGAAAAATATTATCTGCCATATGCTCCACTCTTTTGTTAGAATTTTCAACACTACATCTCACTAGTGACAAGAATAATTTTATCTAATCGATTGTGGATTATTCTTGTAAACCTGGCTGTTCACATTACCCCATCATTTCGGGGCGCTTGAAAGAGCGTTTTAAGCTCAGTCTTTTCCCGAGAGATGCGTATAAAAAAAATGAAAGTCCAACGGTATCAAATCACTTGATCTTGGTGGCCAACTGAACGAACCGTTTCTTACAATTATTCGTCCAGGAAATTTTTGCCTCAAATTCAATCAATTGAATCATTTGCAAAGTGAGATACAGTGCCATCCTGTTGAAAACAAATGTCAACAGGATCCATATTCATTGATTTTTTTGAGAAAGATCAGCAGTTTGCATCTTGACATTTTACCTGTGACGAATACTTTTTGAGATAAAAAGTAAAGTGCAATTTCATCTAAAATATGTAGGGTGTTGAAATTCATAGAGAAAATTGGTTTTTCGGAAATATTTTTGACACCCTCAAGATTTCTGTTTGCCTTTTGATATGTTATCAGAAAGCATCAGAACACAATGTTTTCAATTAAAAATTTTCGCTAATTTCCACGAGTGGTGCCCGTACAAACTCCTGCCCGAATAAATTTTATGAAAAAATGGTAGGCCGATGCTTCTTTTCAAATTTGAAACTATTTTCGTAATCACCACATAATTCACAGCTAGAATAGTATCTTCCGTTTCTCACCTGCGACTTATACTTTCTGAGATAAAAAATGCTATTTCATCTTATCGAATTACAAAATTCTTTGATTAATTCCGAAATCGTCTAGACTCAGATTAAAGATCTGTCGTGCATAATACACATCGCGTTTCTTCATCTTCCAACCAAATTTGTGAACTTCCATCCAAAAAGCGGCAATATGACTTTTATTTTAATCTAGTGGGTAGGAAGAATGGTCTAACCAAATAAACACCAATTCCTTTTCCAATCCATACATTTACAGAAAATTGATTCTCGTTATATTATAAACCTTGAGTGGATTATCTACTGCCAAAAAAATAAAATGAAGGGACTTAGCCGTTTTCATCTGAGTCTAGACGTTTTTGGAAGCAATCTAAGAATTTCGTGCTTCTCTTAGATGAAATAGCATTAAATTTTTTATCCTCGAAAGTATTTGTCTCAGGTGAAAAACTGAAACCATCTTTCTCACTGTGATTTTTTTCTGAAAATAATAATAAATAATAATTTTAAATTTGAAAAAAGCATTGGCGTATCATTTCTTCCACCAAATTTACTAGGACAGAAGTGTGTGCAGACGCCAATGGTAAAAATTGAAAATAATTTTTGATTGAACGAAATGTGTTCTGATGCCCACTGATAACCTACCAAAAGGCAAATAAAATCTTGTAGGATGTGGAAAATATTTTCTAAAAACCAATTTTGTTTAAAAATTTCGACACCCTTTATCTCAGAAACAATGCGACAGAGACCCATAATTCATGGGAACTTTATGCCATAAAATCATCTAGGGTTAAAGATCTCGTATTTTGGCGACCTTATTCTGAAACATCCTGTATACAAGGTGTCATGGAAAAAAGTAACATGCATAGTGGCATGTGATAGAGGGCCATATAATATAAAAAAGGTTCAATGAATATATGTCCGAAACTGCTTCCTCTAAGAAATCCAGGTTGTTAAAGTTTACATTCAAGCACAAGGTGAGTAATTCGAGCATCTTCTAAATATTTAATGCCTTTCTGGTTATTAATCAGTCTTTTGCTGTATGTTATTAAAATTTAATTCTAGTCCAGAATAACATACTATGTAAGACAAAAATGTTAGGGTTGATTTAAATGTGGAGGAATCCTGTATGTGGCGCTCTCTATTAGTAATCTAAACACTAATAGGATATTTGGATTCTGCATCATACAAAACCTCCGCATATATCATATTTTGTTCAATTCTTACCTCTTCGTCCAAAGTTATTAAAAACACCAAATAAAAAATAAACTTTAACACCCTGTATCTCTTAAGTGAAGCAGTTTCGAACATATATTCTTGGGACTTTTTTTCATATTTTATCGCCCTCTATCGAGTGACACTATGCATGGTACTTTTTTCTGACACCCTGTATATTTATGAATTAGTCTTCCATACGCCTACATTCTCAAAATTCGCACGTCCGCATTGAATGAGCAACCGCAGCTGCATATAACAAGGAATAATTTATCATATATGGCCATTTAACTACGTGAGGAATATCAATCAATGTAAAAACAAAATTGTTTCAGGAAAGCAGTTTCGGAGAATTGTTTATTTTTACAGAACGATTACACGATATCGAAGTTGCTTGAACTTTATGTATATTTTATATTATACGCAAAATAATTTTAAAATGCACTGACGTAGTGTTTGCCCGCTTGTTTATTTTGGGAAAAGGATAATCCAATTCGAATATCCTGAGGGATTCATTATATTCATCCATGAATTCATTTTTCCTCTTCAAATCTTAAAACAATCTCTGAAAATTTCTAGTTTCGAAGTTATTCCTTCCGGAAATTATCGCACCCGGCCTACGTCGACCGTAAACAGAATAAAAGTAATAGACCCCAAGCATTGTTTAAACTCCTTAACAATCTGTCGATTGACAAAGGACCCCGCACACTTACTAAGGAAAAGCGGGTCCAGTGAATTTTCCTAATTTTTACATATTATATTTTAACCAACCTTATCGAATTTTCACGAAGGTCTTACATCTGGTTTGTTCTATAGGGCGTTCCAAAATTGCAGCTACGGAAAAATGAATCTTAAATTTTGATGATAACTCTTCTAATTTTCAAAATTTTATCATGATGCTTTGGGTTCTGAATAACAAGATGTGACAGATATCCAAACACCGCCCACCACGTTAAGGTTCGTTATACAGTCTGTTCCATGAAGCTGTATAAGTAACTGAATGTAACTTTGTTACTGACTTTGGGACCACCCTGAGTTTTTCAAAATATGATACCATGATGTATGTCCACTTCTGTAGGAAGTTTCATCAATGTACAAAGAACAGTTGCAAAATTATTTAGGTTTAAACTCGGATCTCATACAATTTTTCTTTAAAACTTATCTGTAGTTGAGATTGCTGTCAAGGAATATAGGTTTTCATTAGTATAATTATTATGATAGGTCGGTCCAAAGGTGTTTTTTCAGGAATGCACAGGATGGACATAATGTGGTGTCACAAATCTCCTCATATACAGGGTGTTTCATCATAAACTGGACAAACATATATTTTCGTGTAGAGTAGAGGACATCGGGAGAATAATTTTTTCCTTATACAATATATCCCGTTTTCGAAGCATAAGCGAGATACAGGGTGTCAAAAGTCATTTTTGAGCAAGATTATTATGAGTGTGGTCAGTTATGTATAACACTTAAAGTGACGGTTTTTGGTCAAATCTCAGTATTTTTGGGTCCTCTATTCAGAAGACCTGCAATGTTCCAATTTTTTTTGCGGTTTTCAAATTGACTTTGTTTTTCTGAATGAACACAATTTTCTAAGAATTTTTGAAAAAATCTTTCAAAAATCGAACACAATTTTTTTTACATGTCTGATTGTCTACAGCGATGAAAAAATTTCACTCGAAAATGATGATGAAATTTTGTACAACTGTACTTCTTGAATTATCAATCAAGAATATGAAAACAGAATTGTAAAATATCGAACGGTTTCGTTACTACAGGAATTCAAATATTTCGTTCAGACCTCTGAAATAACGAAAGAAAATTTGTTTTGAGTTCTAGAGTCAAAATAATTAAATTATTGACAACGAATAATATTGAATATCCTTAGAACAGTGTCATTTCCCTATTTAATACCTACATCGGTCGAGTCCCAACTAAGTTTCACTGATTTTTTTTGTATTTTATTTGTATTGTATTCATCTAGAATATTCGTCAACTTTTCTGAATAGAGGACCCAAAAACACTGAGATTTGATTTGACCAAAAACCGTTACTTTAAGTGTTATACATAACTGACCACACTCATAGTAATCTTGCTCAAATGACGTTTGACACCCTGTATCTCGCTTATGCTTCGAAAACGGGATATATTGTATAAGGAAAAAATTATTCTCCCGATGTCCTCTACTCTACACGAAAATATATGTTTGTCCAGTTTATGATGAAACACCCTGTATATGAGGAGATTAGTGACACCACATTATGTCCATCCTGTACATTCCTGAAAAAACACCTTTGGACCGACCTATCATAATAATTATACTAGTGAAAACCTATATTCCTTGACAGCAATCTAACTACAGATGAGTTTAAAGAAAAAATTGTATGAACTACCTGAATAATTTTGCAACTGTTCTTTGTACATTAATGAAACTTCCTACAGAAGTGGACATACATCATGGTATCATATTTGAAAAACTCAGGGTGGTCCCAAAGTCACTAACAAAGTTACATTCAGTTACTTATACAGCTTCATGGAACAGCCTGTATAACGAACCTTAACGTGGTGGGCGGTGTTTGGATATCTGTCACATCTTGTTATTCAGAACCCAAAGCATCATGATAAAATTTTGAAAATTAGTAGAGTTATCATCAAAATTTAAGATTCATTTTTCCGTAGCTGCAATTTTGAACGCCCTATAGAACAAACCAGATGTAAGACCTTCGTGAAAATCTGATATATTGTTCTTGAGGTTGGTATAAATATAATATGTGGAAATGGGGAAAATTCACTGGACCCGCTTTTCCTAAGTAAGTGTGCGGGGTCCTTTAATCTGTTTTTTGACAGATCAATTTGAATCTGTCAATTAGTACTTGTTTTCCGCCGACCTCAAAATAGAAGGTGAGTCTGATGTGTACGAAATAGAACATTAATTACCCGTTTCAATGTTCAATTTATAGTATTTTAATGTGGAATTCTCATGGCAACCGTACACAAAGTGTTCAGATGCACTACGACAATCTCAACAACTCTACTGAGGCGTAGAAACATAGAAATGTCAAATGTATGTCTAATGCAAAATGAGAATGTATTTCAATCAAGAATTTATACACAATTCATATCGAGATCGTCGAAAAAATCTTATAATCAACTCGGTTATTAACCTGGCGACTAATAGTCTCGAACTATTAAAGCGTTCGCTCCGCTCACGTGTTAAAATATCTAGACCATGTCTTCAATAACCAAGTTGATTAATAACAATTAATTCGTCAATTGACACTTTTTAATCTGTCAATTAACAGATATGATATGGTATTTCAACCGGTTTTCCATTTCAGTTGCTGTTTTCGCATGTCAGGAATCAACTGGTTTACATGTATGATGGGGTAAAGCGGCCTACAGACGATCAACTTAGTTGAAGACTATGTTGTCAACTAGGTTGTAAACCAAATGAAAGTGAAAATAGCGGTTGTCAACCAAGTTGAAAACATCATTTCAGCGATGGTTTCCTTCGAGTGAACTAGTCGGCTGATTCGGAGGAATTATCGAAAAATGGAGAAAGATCTTTTATTACGAGTATATGTTATTTTAAACCATATATGCGACGATGAGGTGCAGCACACTCCAAAGAATATGATAATTTGGATGAAGGTGTAGTAAAAAATCGGTCTCAACTTCCCCATTTCGGTTTAATGAAAGAACTTTTCGAATTTTGAGCCGACAATGGTCTCAACCGATAGGATTCGACTCCCTGATGACGAATCCGTGGTCAAATTCAATTGGGTCCGTGGGGCCGTCCGACCGCAAACACGATAACTTTCGAAGGGATTGTCCTAGAGACTTGAGATTTTCAGGTTGAGTTCGGTTCTCAAATGCCACAGTAATGTTCGTTAACCAGCCAAATCGTACAGGATGTTCCATGAAATAAAACCATTCCAAATATTTGTTGCTTAATATCTCAAAACGAAACCAATCGAAATAGAATTTCTCGGCCACATCCAAATAGCTCATAATAAGCCTCATGCAAAATTTTGTGGCCATATTGTAAACAGACCCATAGAAAATTCAATTGGAATATTGAAACGAAGAATCTTTATTGGTTTTTTACATATTTCATTTTTTTGAATAATTTTCAGAATATAATTCCAAGCATGCTGAGATTTCACATTCATTTACTTAGCCTGAATCTCAAGTCCCATACAGAATTCTGAGGTGATAGCATTATTGCTTCACCAATGAACAAGCGCACAAAAGCCCCTGCCCAGAACTTTCTTATATATCTCGGATTTTATTTTCCATAATTCGTGTAGATCTTTCAAACAAACAAAGAATCTGCCCAAACTTGAATGTTTGGAATATTGTTAATATTGTCTAGTTAAATTATTAACTTTCCTCGAATACGTACGACGAATATTGAAAACGCTATGCGATGTTCACTTTACAAGATAGAATTCCAACTGGTGTTGTCAACCTAGTTGACGACTACCATACAGACGCTTCAACTTAGTCGTCAACATCGGGCTCCGCCCACCAAATATCAAACCGATTTGGTCTCGCATCAACCTAGTCTTCAACCTGGAATATCAACCACCAACCAGCCTACAGATGTTTAACTTGGTCGTCAACACGAGACTACATTAAAACCTACGGATTTTGAACAAATCAGGGCGAAGTTGACAATTTGAAATTTAACAGACCGCGTGAGTGTTTACATTTTCATCAGATGTCAGATTGACGTATGCGAAAGTCGAGTTATTGATTAGAATTGTTTTCACAAAATTGTAATTTTTAAGGATTGCAGCTTGAAATTTTCAGTTGAAGCATTCAAGAAGCTTGAGCTAATTTGCTTCAGTTTTCAACATTGATATGGGAATAGGAAAATCGTTGTTGACTTACCTACTTGATTCGAAGGTAACTTTATCTCTAATTTCCATCAACGTGAATATACGGGGTCTTTATAAATGATTGTAACATCGAAGGTTGCTTTGGATTTTTTTTATCTTATCGCTTCTTATGCAAAGTTTGCAAATTTATAATTCCAGTCTTATTATTCAATTTCTTTCGGAATGACCAGTCTTAACTCACAGTATAGTTTGTTTAAAGTAAAGTATACAACAGAATAAAAATATTCATATTATTCCAACGCCAACTGCGCTGTTATAATCATTTATAGAGACCTTGTATAAAGTATTGATTCTATTTTCAGTTTACTTCTCATTTGTCCAGCACACCAGGAAAAACAAGCAATGAATAATAAAATGAAAATGCAGAACATTGAAGTTAATGGTCAACTTTATGTATCGCTTTGACAACCATAAGGCAAGATTTGAGGTCCTACATAATTTTGAAATATAGAAAGTTGTGTTAAAGATGGGATTTTAACTAAACGCATTTGAAGAGTATTTAAAATTGTGTTTTTTATGGATCAGTTTCAGTATTTTAAGTTCTCTTTTCACGTGTAAAGGTATAATAAAGTGGAATTGGATTTACTTGATTCTTTATCTTTGCCCAGCATATAAGTAGAGTAGTTATCTCGAGAGTTATCTCGTATGAGAACTACTGAGTCTAAAGGATATCGATAAGTAAAGTATTAAAGCGATAACAGGTGAAACGATTGCTGATTAATACAAAATGAGGTATCACATTTATGATTTCTAGGAGCTTAACTAAAGCGAATATAATATTGACTGGAAGAATAGATTTCAGATTTCAAAAAACTTATCAATTTAATCATTTATTCAGAAAGAAAAGCCACAATACATTTCATTATCATTTTAGGTAAATCACTTTTATGTCTTACAACTGAAGAGGAATATAAGGAATCAATATTATTATTTATTATAAAATGATTATATGAATCATAACCATAAGAACCTACTACTATGTATATTAAGTACCCTTTAAAGAATTTTGAATGTTTATTGTTGAATTTGAATAATCCTACTGACTTTGGCCAAAATTCTCGAACAACAGGTACCAGATATTATATTGCTCATTCAAACAGAACAGTTTGTTAAAGTCTGTAAAATTTACCCATTTTGATATCAATTCATAAAATTAGTAGAGTAATCTGATTCTAAGTATGCCTTCAAAATGAAACTTTTGGTAGATTATAACAATGTGGATTTCTTGAAATTTGACTGTGAGCAATAATTTCTTAGTGATTTCGATTGAAACAATAATATTTTCCATTCAAGAAAATATTATTGTTAGAAAGAACAGTGTATATTGTTTCTAGTGAACGATTGCTGGACTAATACAGCAAAGATACCAAGGCTCGTTAGCACAAATGCTGAAGGGTTACAATGAGGAAAATATAAAATTAAAAAGGTTGAACTGGTTTAGGATATAGTTATAACATTACTAGCAAGGTAAGAGGGTTTTTACTGGCGAATGGAGGATACCTCCTTGAGCCAGTAAAACCCGTTACCTTGCGTGTATTGTTTTATATTTTATTTGTATCTGATTTGTAATAAGGTTAGATAAATTCCAAAAAAATCTCAATAATTCGTCGCAAATGTCGTAAGCTATTTATGATTTTTTATGACATCATAAAATTATGACAACTGTCAGTGGCTTTACGAGAGGGAAGTCCTTCGAAATAATTTGCTCATTTCTGACGAAAAAGGCCAGATCCAAATGAAACAAGATATGAATATCGTTTTTAATACTTATAACGTTTATTACTGGAACTATTCGTTCCAGGAACGATGGAATGGAAGGATGAATGAAATTAGAAGCAAGTAAGTACGTGAGTTTATAGGTCAAAAAACCTCTAGGACATTTGCAATTTTGAAATGGAAAACAAATAGATACGAATAAAACAAGGTACGAATATCGTTTTTGAATAGTTTGAGAACGTTTATTGAGAAATACATTTGTATACATGTAAATAATGCTACTAACTTGTAAAAATTTTACAAGTCAACTGTCAGTTTTACAAGTTAGTGACTTGGTAAAATAAATTTTCTTGATTAATATTGTGTTTTTGGAAACTGACGTTTACAAATGAGAAACAAATAAAAAGTTACCTACGTTGAACTCATTATAAATCCTTTATATAGATGATAATTCATGAAATATTATTGTTTTGGTAGTTCTGTAATAGTGAAGTTCAATAAATCTTGTCTTAATACAAGTAGCCCCTCTTCTGCAAAAAATATTGAATGAAAGAATTATACTAACATTACTTTTAAATTAGAATAACTCCTGCACAGGAGGCTTATCAATTAATAAAAATTATACCTAACCGAACTTCCATTCTGAAAAAAGTATTGAGAGAATTGTACTAATTACTAATAGTACTTTCCATTAGAATAACTCCTACACAAGAGGTTCATCAAATAAAGGCAATTCATAATTCTCAGTTATAGAGTAAATGAGGTACTTATATTTAATAGATGCTAAAATGTAAGATATGTAGAAACAGATGACTTCTTTTATGTGCATATTCTTCTCTTATTAGGAGTCATTATTTTGATTATGATGGGGCATATTTTTCCTGGAATGCTGGACAAAAGAGGTGCAATCTGAAAATAAAATCAATACTCAAAGAAATCCTCAATAAAGGTAATTAGGGACCAACTCACCTTTCAAGTCAATAATACCGATTGCCCATGTTCATATCATTATCGAAAAAGATTTAATTAGAACAGTTGTTCGAACTTTATTAAGAAATTAAAAATTAGTACCACAATCTCCTCAAATTCCGAATTCAATTATTAATAATTTCATTATTCATTGCTTGTTTTTCCTGGTGTGCTGAACAACTTAGAAGTAAACTGAAAATAGAATCAATACTCTAATAGATTCACGTTGATGGAAATAAGAGATAAAGTTACCTTTGAATCAAGTAGGCAAGTCAACAATGATTTTCTTATTCCCATATCAATGTTGAACACGAAGTAATTAGCTCAAGCTTCTTGAACGCTCCAACTGAAAATTTCAAGCTGCAATCCTTAAAAATTACAATTTTGTGAAAACAATTCTAACCAATAACTCGACTTTCGCATACGTCAATCTGACATCTGATGAAAATGTAAACACACGCGGTCTGTCAAATTTCAAATTGTCAACTTCGCCCTGATTGGTTTTAATGTAGTCTGTCAACACGCCGTGTTTACAACTTAGTCTTCAACTAGGTTGATCGTCTGTAGGCCGCTTAAGTAAAGTTAGCGAATAGTTGGAAGCACCAAATTCTGAAACTATGTTCAATATTCAGTGCCTTATTAGTGCCTATTAGGCCTCATCAACATACTTATTGACAATCCAAATTTTCGGTGCTGTCTAGGCTAACTACTACACTGACACTATAGTTAGTGCCTAATTAGCTTTTTTGGAATCAATCGAAAAATGAAACGTTTTTATTTTATCAGAGATTATTTAATTTGGTGCTGACTTCACAGTCCACACCAACATATTCGAAGTTCGTGAAAATAGTTTTGAATTTTCAATTTTTAATTGAGTATAAGAGCATATGTATTACAAATCTGAGTTCCAGGAGGAGAGTATCGAACATTCTCGTAGGAAAATATAGAGAGAGAATATCGCGGTAAATCAAATATGATCATTGCTGAATGGCCAGATTAAATCTGTCAATTGATACTTAAATTCATCACTTGACAGATTAAAAGTGTCAATTGACAAAATAAATTTCTCAATTGACAAATTTCATCGCAGTGGCAGTAGTGGCACTAACTAGAAATGAACTATTTCTTCACATGTGTGAAATAATTGAGTTGTCAAAACTGAACTTCTTCTATTTTTTAAACACTACACTATTCAGTATCTTTTTTTTAACAACGCGATCATAGAAATTGCGTGTTCAACGTCCATTTTTCTATAATGGCATTAGCTCGGAAATAATTTCATGAATTACTCGACAATTGGATACATATTGCTTATTATTTTCAGAGTACAACTCGAGAACAGTTATTCCTGATAAATATTATAAATGACTTCAATATGCTAAATTTATTCAAACCGGGTGATTTATATGGTACTTTGCGTGGTTCTAACCCGAATAATTGATTTTATTTGCGTGTTAGCTAATGACTGGAACATTTCGAAAAAAATCGTTTTCTCATTGAATAAATCGTTGCAACTTATTTTACACGTTCCTCGGAGCATCTTCTCGTCTCTTGTATTTATACAAAGAAATTTACATATTTCAGGTAAATTATTCATTCGAACAACCGTGCACAAACAGAATCGAGATTGCTATGCTCTAGTAGAGATGAATGCTTCCACTGTTTCGAAGATTTAAAGTCGGAATATGTTAGTCTATTTTTGTTTCACTGAATGATCGTCATTTTATTTCAGTAGTTATGTTACCAATAACCTGTTCGTGGAATTCTTGAGATTATTTCTGGTTACTAAGGACAGTTGATATGAATTTTGTTTTCAGAAACCTTCCTTCTAGTATGTTTGACCCCTAAAACGAAATTTCATTCAAAAAAGGTTCTTGATTTTTTATTTCATGTGAATCAGTCTGAATGACCCATTTTTTTTGGCGAGGACTTTGTATCTTGTTTACAGGCGTGTAGAAATTACAGACGCTTGTCTACTTGAACGAGTGCTATAATATAGTTTTAACCGAATGTCTGAAATTTTTTAATTCTGAACCGAAATGATTTCAAACGATTCCCTGATGACGAATCCGTGGTCAAATTAAATTATGTCCTTGGTGCCGTCCGGCTGTCAGTCTGTTCGTGAGCACAATAACTTTCGAATGATCGCTTCATAAGGACTAATTAATTATTTGTTTTTTTTTATTTATTTTTCACAAATTTCGTGTTTCGGATAATTTCCAGAACAATATTCCGATCGTGCTGAGATTTTGCTCCACCACTGAACGAGCGCTCAAAAACACCTGCTCAGGGCTGTAAACACACTATCCTTCGAACGAAATGGGCTGGACACTCGATCATTTCAGGGTAGGAATATCCCAGTTATTCGAGAATTTGAAATCGTTTTTTTCCGGAAGTTATCGTCTTAACTATCGAATGTCCTGATGATATCCGGGCATTTCATTGTAAGGTGAATAAAACACTAGGTATTCCACAGAAAATACTTGGGTTATTTTAAATATCTCAACATGGAGGAAAGGAGGAGAAAAATCACGAAAGTGGAGCTGAAAAACCGAAAAACTCATAGGGAAACAGCAACAAAGCCAAATAAAAATTAAGAGACAGGAAAAAAGTCAAAACTGTTGAAATTAATTGAAAATCATTTGAAATAAAGTCAGTATTTAAAAACGAAAACCAGTGACCAAATAAATCAAAAAATTGACAAATAATCCAGTCGAATTGTGCTTTTAGCAGGAAAGTTTTGGGGTAGTTTAGATTTCTTTCATTTTTTTGTTTTTTGGGGTGCTGAATCCGAATTTGAGGTTTGCTAACAAAATTTCTAGACGGAACATAGAAAAAAATACAAAAAAAGAATGAAAATCTCATTCTTGGTCAATTTTTGCATATAACTCTGACACTATCAACTTTTCCTAAAATACCTTTCCATACAAAATGAAAGTACATAAAATTTCCTACAAATTGTACTACCACAGCTTGTTTTGCGACAAACCGTTCTGGTTCAAATAATAGTTGAAAATGAGGTATTTTCTATGACTCAATAAATGAAAAAAAAAATTAATTCTATGGTTCCGATGATGCGATTCTCTTGAAATTGTGCATGAACATTCAGTATATCAGTCGCGATTCACAAAAAAAAATTTAATCGAATCGGACATTTTGTTATGGAAGTATAAAGATTCTTCTTTTCAATATTCCAATTGAATTTTCTATGGTTCTGTTCACACTATGGTCACACAAATTTGCATAAGGCTTATTATGAGCATCTTGCATTTGGCCGCAACATTTCATTTCGATTGTCTCGTTTGTCTGAGATATTGAGGAACAAACATTTAGAATGGCCTTGTTTTATGAAACAAAATACGGCCATTCAAATGTTTGTTTCTCAATATCTCAGACAAAATGAAACCAGTCGAAATGAAATGTTGCGGCAATATGCAAGATGGTCATAATAAGCTTCATGCAAAACTGTGTGGCCATAGTGTGGAGAAGAGAACCATAGAAAATTCAATTGGAATATTGAAAAGAAGAATCTTTATATTTGCATAACAAGATATCTGATTCAAGTGAACTTTTTTTTATGAATCGAGACTGATATGATGAATGTTCATGCAAAATTTCAAGCGAATCGCATCATCAGAATCATAGAATTTAAGTTTTTTTCATTTATTGAGTCATAGAAAATACATCATTTAAAACTATAATTTGAGCCAGAACAGGTGGTCGCAAAACAAGCTGTGGTATTACAATTTGTAGGAAATTTTATGTACTTTCATTTTGTATTGAGAGGTTTTTCACGAAAAGTTGATAGTTCCGAGTTATAAGCAGAAAAAACTGCCAAGAATGAGATTTTTTTTTTTTTAATTTATTTCAATGTTCCCTCACGAAATTTTGTTAGCAAACCTCAGATTCGGATTCAGCACCCCAAAAAACATAAAAAATCGAAAAAATCAAAACTACCCCAGAACTTCCTGCTAGGGGTTCTTTTGAGCACAAATTGACTGGACTAAAAAGGTAGAATGTCACTTGAATACACTTACCTACAAGAAATCTTCAAAAAACGAATTCACCTAAAGTTTGCCAAAGATGACACCTCTCATATCACTCAAAAGTTGATCAGTCAAGCGCTTAGGAAAACGAAGAAAATAAATTCATCAAACTTACTGCCAAAAGTATAAAAACAAGAAAACAATCAACAACCTTAACAAAACATTTGACATCTCCAAAACGTGAACTGGTG
This sequence comes from Propylea japonica, assembly GCA_013421045.1. Lineage (NCBI taxonomy): Eukaryota > Metazoa > Arthropoda > Insecta > Coleoptera > Coccinellidae > Propylea > Propylea japonica. The sequence goes on from CM024247.1 coordinate 1,033,805, forward strand.
AATGTAGTTATTCAACAGTGATACCATCTAGTAGATAGAATAAAAAACAAAACAGCAAAAACTCAAGGAATATAGGAATTAATTGAAAGACATACCAAAAATTTCAAACAAAATAATCGTCTTCACGCTCGATCATGATCACGATAACATCTGGAAGATATTATGTCTTTAATAACTGTAATTTTCAAGGTCAATTAAATATCTAAATTGTAAAGTTGAATTTATGAATGGATTGAATGAAACCAGAAGTGCCCAGGTTATGGAACTTTAAATTAACAACAATTCTCCATTGAAAATTGTTTCTTTTCAACAAAGAATAATGAAAAGATTTTTCCCTGATGAATACAAGAGCGCACTCTGATTCATAATCATAAAAATATCAATTGTTCTTCCAATTGGCAGTGCTCCAATAGTAAGATTCAATACTTAAATCGAACTATGGTTATTAGCAGAATATACATTATAATTATAACATTGTTTTTAATTCGAATAGAAATATAGTTAAAGGTGTTGCTCAATCAACCAAGCAACTAGGAGTTAATAATCGGCAATTAACTCGTTATAATAGCATATATTGCATAATTCCAAGTATGTATCGCGAATAATTTGAACTAATAGTCAGTTTCTAACTTGACATTTCATCTGTTCTCATATTTTCACCTAAAATTGACACCTTTGGTTAGATTTAACAGATCATTATCGGCAAGAGGAGTGGCAGAGTAATTAGAAATCAACGAAAAATTGTTTCTTAGTGGTATGTAATCAGTACAAATCGAAAAAGGTGAGTTGAGGTGATAATTATCTTCATGAATCCTATAGATTGAAAGAATAAAGTTAAATTTTTTGAACAATTGGCAACGTGTCTGAAGGACTCAGGTCGATGGCCTTACATTTATTATTATTATTTGTCAACGTTTCGAATATTGAATCAAAACTAGTAATTGATTTCATTACCTTTTAGCAAATCAACAACATAATGTTAAGAAAATGAGTTGGCCGGCAGTCGGACGGTGACAGCAACAGTGTTGAGAGATTTGGAAATGATTCATAGAATAGTTGGTGATTTAGTTTTGAGGGTAATAAAAAGGGCTTCTGGAACTGTTAATCAGCATTTTTGATGGCAACGAACAATTGGATGGAGAGCGTCGTCAGTAAGATATTCCAGAAAAACAGAAGGCGAAGGAATATACTGTTGAAACAACGCTTCGAAAGATGAAGACAGAATGGAAACCTAATCATTTGGAATTATCCTCGTACAAAATACAGACATTTTCATCATGAAGGCCTCTGATGAACAGCAGTAGTTGCTTGGCGATCACATTGTGCAGTTGTCCTTCAGACCCTTCAAGGGTCTATTAGAGAAAAAAATTGACGAATGGGGGGAAAGTCGTTGAAAGTAACAGCTGCGATATTTAGAATGAAATACCTGTATTTAAATCTATAGGAGATGATACCCTTCAGTAGGGTCCTGTAGCGGTCTTAGAAGAACAGAAGATTCGAAAATCATCACTTGGAATGCCGGACCTGGTTTTTAAAAACACCCTCCTGGCCCAAGAGCAAGAATTACGTATTTTGTATCTGAATATTGAAGGTATTTATTCGAATAGTTTTTAGTTTCAATTTTGTAAAAACGGCGAGGCAGGGTTTTTTCTACTGAGGTTTTTCCCTGTGCTCTGGTATCATACGACAGAATAGTATGGTACCCCGTTTTGCACCAACCTCAGCTAGGGACTTTTTTGTTTCATGCATTGTATTTTGTTAGCTCTCAATTCAAAAGAATATATATATATATATATCGTGAAATGAATGAACATTCAGGTGCAATGGATATATCCTACCTTGATCCTATTTTTACTAGCGCAGATATAACAAAACAGCTTCCTTGGAAAGCAGAAAGTACTCGTACAGGTCAATGGAGAGAGAACGTGGAGAAGGATCATGAGATCAGCCTACGGTAATCCAAATATAATAAAGTTAGAAAGTACTGCAAATACTTGTTGGAGGTTGTGCAGATGGATTTGACTGAATATTTGGAAATGGAAGTTTCCGGTAGAAGAGGAAGTGGTCTATTTAAATCCTTCCCTTTATCCATATCTTGGAAGTGTTGAGAATGGACTGTTTCAACTGGAGATCAGCTTGCAGAATACAGTTAGAACAATCTTAGGCGCTGCAACCGCAATAGTGATGAAAACTGAAGGATCTCAAGGATTGATGTGTTGGTCCGGTCACGTGATTATAACAGGCAGCGCTTCTTGCACGACAGGCCTCAAAGAAGACACAGAAACGGCGCCTTGTAGAAGTCATATTGATCAATTTAGACAAGCTCAAGAAATGGCAGAAAGGCTACGCGACCTTTTTACGGCGACAAATTTTTTTTGCTTTGTGATCGAGGTACATTCCAGAGATATAAAGCGGAATCTGGTAGATTTGAATACCACGAATGTCAATGATTTCGACTGCATAAATCAAATGAAATATTACTAGATAATTAATCAAAAGACCCTGAGCTTCCATACGGCAACGAGTATCCGAGAAAAAGTGGAATGTTGATTTAAACCTCATTAACAGAAATATGCTACCCCGCTTTGACCGGAGCTCTTTACCTTAAGTTCGGAGCTGCCTCGGCAGACCCAGCAGGTGGTGCAGGTATAGGGAAGTCAGAAACCACCAAAGATCTTGTCACGGCTATGGCAAGATAGGGCGTGGTGTTCAATGGCTCGGACCAGCTAGATCCGTTAGAGTTGGAATTACAGTGGAGAACAGAAACAAAAGATTTTACATATTCTATGGGCCTCTAAATACTATTCGGACCGAGAACATGACACCATTTTCGGAAGGACCGTACAAAGTAAAGATGAAGATAGACGACGTGGTATACAGAATCTAACGTAGCAATGGAACCAAGATAAAGATTGTTCATTTGGAAAGACTTGAGCCCTATTATGGTGTAACTATGGTTTTTAATCGGAACGACCAAAATTAGAGGGAGTGCAGGGATACGATAAGGAGTCGACAGGGCGGTGACAGCGATAGTTTCAAGGAAAAGTAACAAGAGAATTGGGATTAGTTAAAAGAATAGTTGGTGAGTGTAGTTTTGAGGAAAATGAAAAGGATTTCTGAAAAAGTGTATCAGCATCTTTGATGATAATGAACCTAAGTTCGTAACAATAAAAGTACCACTTATTGGAATAATACATTCTTCACGATAATTTGAATGAATTTTGTATGCATTTACTCAAAAAAATTTACTATTATCATAATATTAGAGGAGGCTTGAGAACGTTGATTATTACAATATGAGTATCTGCATATACAGTGTGTTTGGTCATGACCCCTGTTAAAATTGATAAATAAATTAAAACGCAGTACTGTACTTTCGATAATTTTTAATGATCAAACAAACAAATTAATCAAAAAAATTGCTCAAAACGGCCGTCTCTGTTTTGTAGACAGACAGTGGCCCTCATGTCGACCTGTAGCAAAAAAAAGTTTGGGGAGCTCGCTTAGTGGTCATGTTTGAACAGCAATAATTCTCAAATTATGTAACTTACAGATATTATGTAGGTGTTGTTTTGTAGCTAATATCCTTGCGTGTTAAATCATTGAAGAAAAATTATACTTTAATGTACTATGTAGAATTTTTTATGGCATTTTCAAGTCAAATGTTTTCATATTGTTCTACGTTAATGCAAGCTTGTAGTATTATCTCCAAAAAAACATTGTTTCTACATCTGTGGGACCTTTATGTTCAAAGAAATCGATATTATTTGGAAGGTTCAACGAAAATAAAAAGTAAATTTAAAACGGGGGCTACTCCAAAACTAAGGGGGTAAACTTTCCAATGTGGGTATTTTTGTCGATAATATTAGGTATATTTGATGCCCTTAAATTATCGCTAAGTCATGACCAAACACACTGTATAAAAGCGAGTAAAGGTTGACGCTCACTTGGACGAGACGAGACGAGACTAAGCGAAGAGTTGTTTTCCGCAGGCACGATTTGCACTGAATCAAATGGGTAGACGCTCACTTGGGAGGCGCGAAGCGAAGATCAGAATCGTTAGGCGCGAGGCAGATTAGACGCGCACTCGGACGAAGCGAAGCGGTCGGAAGAAACGCGTCGTTTTCCGCTGGGATCTTTTGCATTGAAATAAATGGGTAGACACGCACCTAGGAGACGCTAAGCGAGGATCAGCGAGGCGGCGAGTTGTTGGTTGCCAGGAAGATCTTTGGGGCATGTGAGCGAAATTTCTCGAGGCGGCAAGTAGGTATCCGACGGCCGGGAAGTTCGGCGCGCTGTATTTCCAATTTTGTACTCGAATTTTGTCAATGGGGAAATACACAGTTATTTTTGAATTTGGTGAAATGAGTTTGTTTTAAATGACTCATGAGAGTGTTGGTTAGAATTTTCTGGATTGAGAATGTGAATTCAAATCGTCTGAAGGATAGGTATTTTATTATGTAAATACAACAAAATATTGAGGAACCCTTCTTCCGAAGAAATTAAAATATCTGATAGAATTGGAAAACTGTGGAATAATTCCTTCGAGGGATATATGATATGCAAACATTGAACTTTCGATTACTACTTGCTTTGTTTTTTTTAATCGGTTAAAGAGAAAATAAGCATTTCGTATCAATTATTTATATTTAATTGTATTCCTGGATGAAGAACTACGAGGAATTCATTGGAAAATTCCCAATTAAATTAAAACATGATCATGACCAAAACACGATTCTTACAAAAATGTTTCATGGCTGACCAAGGCCGTAGCGAGGGGGGGGGGGTCCGGACCCCATTGGACCCGAAATTTTTCTGAAGTAAAGGACTAGAAAAATTGTCATTCTGTCATTCGGTGGACCCCCCGAAATTTTTTTCTAGCTACGGCCTTGTGGCTGACCATACCCAAAAATAACCAGGGACAGCGCCAGAGATTTTACCGCCCCGGCAAAAGTATATTCAGAATAAATTGAACATAAATTAGTCTGATTTGAAGCTTATACAGGTAAGCGGTATGCAGCAAGGTAATAAAAAAATGCAACTTCCCAGAACTTATTACTGGAAATTTTTCGATATTGTCGTAGGAAAAGTATTTTTTTCTGAAATCACCAGAATGAAGGAATTAGATTAATACTTAATTTTTTCAATCGGTTAAAGAGAAAATAAACATTTCTTATCAAAGATTTTATACATAGTTTAAAAAAAAAATAACTCTCGGTTTTTGTCACCCTCCGCTTCTCGTTGGAAGACAACATAACCTCGATCTAAAATCTAGTACTTTTTTCCCTTGTATAATACATAATTTTTTTCTGTGACTAGAAAATTGACGATGGAAAGAAATATAACTTTTCACGAAATTAATCCGGCAGAAAAGTGAGTACTTTTTTCCCGGATACATATATACACTCACTTTTTTCCCGGAGAAAAAAGTTTTTTCGAGAAGAAAAGTTATATTTTGTAACTTGCCAACAGAGATAAAATGTAGAATTTTTTCCACGTCACATATTTTTTTTCATTCCTATATGAAGGTGGGACGACGAAGCTATTAAAACAAGATTATGACCAAAAACACGATTCGAACAATAGCTCAGGTGCGTCAAGTTGGTGACACACCCCTCGAATTTTGGAATCAAATTGTTTCGAGAATTTTGTGCCCATTTTGTGCCAATTTGTGCCGTATGTTATGAATTTTGTGCCCGTTCCGCTCTCGAGATATTTCAAGTTTTTCAAGTGTGTCACCAACTTGACGCTGTGACACACTTGTGGAAATTTGAAAATTTTTTTCTTTCGATAAATTGTGCCCATTTTGTGCCAATTTGTGCCGTATGTTATGGATTTTGTGCCCGTTCCGTTTTCGAGATATTTCAAGTTTTTAAAGTGTGTCACCAACTTGACGCTGTGACACACTTGTGGAAATTTGGAAATTTTCTCCTTTCGATAAATTGTGCCAATTTTGTGCCAATTTGTGCAGTATGTTACGAATTTTGTGCCCGTTCAGTTCTCGAGATATTTTGAGTTTTGTTTGTGGGGAGCGTCAAGTTGGTGACACACCCCTCGAATTATGGTATCAAATTGTTTTGGGAATTTTGTGCCCGTTCCGTTTTAGAGATATTTCGAGTTTTTCATGTGAGTCACCAACTTCACGTTGTGTTATTCCTGTGAGGTGAATAGATGTAGCAGAATTCAAAGACGAGCGTTAATTCCATGTCATAATATTATGTGAACATTTTGAAGTATGAGTTGTTGAACTGGCAGACATTCGGTGGAAACAACCAAATTTCAATGATTCGACGACCTTTTCACTTAGAATAATCAACTCAATATAATAATTGAGTTGATGAATTAATATATAGGTACAAGCTTATCGAATATGTTGACACGTCCTCAGTTATAATTATATATAAGTAATATTCTACTTCAATTCATAATGAGCTATATAACGATTCAATAAAACAGAAAATACTCCTAAAAATATAATACTTTATATATCTTATAAAACAAATAAAGAACAACAAGAGTAACAAAACAAATGAAAACATGAATGTAACGTGAAAAATATAAAGTGAAGCTATAGTTATTTAATCAACTAGGTTATTAAAGACAGTGACTAATGGTCAAGATATTTCAAAGCGTGAGCAGAGCGAACGCTTTAATGCGGCCCATACACAAGCTACTTTCTCGGCGTTTTGGCAGCTAGCGTTTTGCGAGCGTCCTAGACGCTCGTGCAATTTTCACCACACACAAGCGTTTCAGTAGCTCATCGATCGCTGACGATAAAGGTTTAAAATGTCATCCGTACTTGCACCCGACTTTTCCGTAGCTCGTAACTTTTTGTATTCTTTACGGAATGAGTCTCGGATACTTTTCATTTTTTTCTTTACGAAATCAATATCGCATTCATCGTTTTATTGTTTACATAAAGCTAACAATTCTTCGTAGGCTTTATTCTTTAGAGTTCTGTTCGAATATTCTTTGCTCTTAATCACCCATCAATACTTATTCTTTTCAAATAGTTCTATAAAATTTGTAATAAATTCTTCTGAATGTGCAATTCTTGCATGATTCTCTGCCATTCTAGGCGCTCTCACACACACAAGCGTTTTTCAAGCGTTTCGCCGGCTATCTTGACGCTAAAATCAAACACGTTTGATCTTGGCGTCCGGCGTTGCGTCCAGCTCGGCGACTCGCCAGCGTGGCAGCGGATGGACATACACAGGCGTTTTTCGGGCTACTTTTGGGCGTTTTGGTCGCTTGCGGCGACGCTAGCTGCCAAAACGCCGAGAAAGTAGCTTGTGTATTGGCCGCATAATGGTTCGTGACCATTAGTCGCTCGATTAATAACCGAATTGATTACAAGATTTTTCCGACGATATCAATATGAATTGTGTATGAATTCTTGATTGAAATATATTTTCATTTTTCACAAGACATACATTTGTTATAATGAAATTTCTATGCATCTATGTTCCAGTAGAGTTTTGACATTTCTCGTAGTGCTTCTGAATACTTTGTGAACGGTTTCCATGAGGATTGCACATTAAAATAGCTGAAAAATTGAGCATTAAAATGGATCATTCATGATCAATTTCGTACACATTAAAATCACCTTTTATTTCGAGGTCGGCGGAAAAATAAATTAATGAATGAAACTATCAAATCAAAATGTGTAAATCAATAAATAAGTATTTACTGTTGACATCTCGGTGATTTTTGTTACTTTCTCTCGCATATTGTATATTGTTGTTTGACAATCTACTGATCGTATCAAATTCATTAATGGTGTTTTTGGAAAACATGAGGAGAGTATGGCAGCTCTCCTGCTATAAGCTTGGGTGAGACAGTTTTTTTTAGCCAAACTATATATTGTTCAATGAATTATCGTTCATTTCAGCTAAAAACTTGCTGTCACAAAAACCAGTGGCAAGGCCTTGGATCAATGAATCGAATGCACATGTGTTTGTCAGACTTATTTTTCCGTCCTAAGTTTGTCTAGAAGAATATTTAATCATGCTACCATTCGTCAACAGACAAACTTTCACGGGCTTCTCTAACTGACTTTCAGTAATCTCAGTAGTTGACCATTCAGATTCAGATAGGCAATGGTACAGCATATGTTGTCTATGGTACATCATATGTTTTGAATAGGGATGGCTAAGCCTACGCGGAAATGATCTTTGTTGGTTTAAACCGCTTACGCTCGGCCATCCCTAGTCAAACATATGCTGTACCATTCCTTACTCGATTCTCGTTCATCGTGGTTGATTTGCTTGTCTTCTCTCTAATATCCGTGCATTTTTCTGCTTCATGGTGCAAAAATCAAGGATCGAGTAATTCATAATTCAGGACAATAGTACTTACCTACTGCTGCTGAAATGAAGGGAATAAAACGACATATTAACGAGAATCCTATATGAAAAAAATTAAACTTATTTTTGTTTACGAAATAAACATACGGTGTACCGATAGCGATTCGGAAATTCACATCGAAAACATACGATACAAGGCATCAGACAGAGAATTTTTCCCTCCAGTTGTACAGATGAATAGGCGAGATAATCAAGTGCGATAACTGAATGAATTCAACTGTCTTACTGCAAATATCTAGTCTTGTCTCTCTCTTATCGCAGTATGGTAGGGAACCCGAACTACACGTATAGAATTTTTAATTTGTCAGGCTGTCCGTAATACTCGATTTAAGTATTTACTGTTGCCTACCATACTAAAGAATACGCTCCTCTAAACGATAAGAGAGAGACAAGAGTAGAATAATGAAGTAAGACAACTGAATTCAGTGTGTTACAGCAAGTGATTGTCTCGACTATTCATCTGTGCAACTGGAGGGAAGAATTCTCTGTCTGATGCATTGTATATCGTATATTTCAGATGTGAATTTCCAAACCTGTAGAATATCCATAAAATGAACAACTCATTCTTAAGATAATCATTCTTTAATACCTCTTCGGTCCCCTCGAAATTTTGTAAAAGTTCTTTTATAATTCCGATGACGGTTGCGGTAAGCGTTCATCCAAAATACCAATTGTTGATGGTAAAGAATTTTCTAATTCTATGAAACGTTCAATCATATGAAAGGTCGAATTCCACCTTGTTGAGATATCTTTGATCAACTTCTATGGAATTTCCACATCAGAATGGGTTTGAAATTTCATCAATTTTGAATTGAACAGACTGCTGCGACTGAAGTGGGAAAAGATTGTTTTTATTTTGTTAATGATGGGTTGAACCAAATCCAGAGAGTCTTGAAGTAAGTTTTAGGGAATGGGCAAAGCAACCGGAAAATTTCCAACAACATTCGTCAGTGATAGCCTTTTCTATATTAGCGGCATTATCCTCAAGTTGGTGACACTCATGAAAAAAAAATGAAATATCTCAAAAAATGAAAAATTTCCAGAACCATTTTGATACCAAAATTCGAGGGGTGTGTCACCAACTTGACGCTCCTCACAAACAAAACACTAAATATCTCGGAAACTGAACGGGCACAAAATTCCTAACATACGGCACAATTTATCCAAGGAAGAATATTTCCAGCTTTCCTCATATGAGTCTCATTGTGAGGTTGGTGACTCACAGGAAAAACTCGAAATATCTCGAAAATGGAACAAAAATGGAACGGCACAAATTGGCACACAATGGGCGAAAAATTCCCAAAACAATTTGATACCAAAATTCGAGGGGTGTGTCACCAACTTGACGCCATCACAAACAAAACTCGAAAAATCTCTAGAACTGAACGGGCACAAAATTCGTAACATACGGCACAAAATGGACACAACTTATCGAAAGGAGAAAATTTCCAAATTTCCACAAGTGTGTCACAGCGTCAAGTTGGTGACACACTTTAAAAACTTGAAATATCTCGAAAACGGAACGGGCACAAAATCCATAACATACGGCACAAATTGGCACAAAATGGGCACAATTTATCGAAAGAAAAAAATTTTCAAATTTCCACAAGTGTGTCACAGCGTCAAGTTGGTGACACACTTAAAAAACTTGAAATATCTCAAGAACGGAACGAGCACAAAATTCATACATACGGCACAAATTGGCACAAAATTCCCAAAACAATTTGATACCGAATTTTTAGGGGTGTGTCACCAACTTGACGCACCTCAATAGCTCTACCCTTGTTCATTCGGGTAGTCAGCATGCAGCATGGGTAATAAAAATTTATTGCGGCCCAAAAATAGGGGGAATTTCTTCCGATGGCTGATCGTCGCATCGCTTCGTCCAAGTGCGCGGTCCCAGGCGAACTAACGCGTCGCTTAGTCTCGTCTCGTCCAAGTGAGCGTCAACCTTAACATAGTTGAGTGCTACGAGAATAGCTGGTTTGTTAATAAGCTGATGATTTATTATAGTTCTACGAAAAGTGATATATGGGGCTTCGACAAGTCCCATAAATGAAAGCGTCAGATTAGATTGAGCATGGCCTCCTAAACACCCTTCAAAAGGCAGTGGATATTGTAGTCTCTAAGAACCGTGACTACCTTCTGTACTGGGACCAATGGCCCTACTCAAGCTACATTTCGCCTATACGAGGATGTATTGATATCAAATTAGCCTAGACCTGTTCCATGCATAAGCAAAATATTGCGATACCATAGCAACGAACAATAACTTATTAGAAGTGTCAGTGAAGAGTTCGACGTCAAAATAGTAACCCAGAATTACGCAATAAATGTTGAAGAAAGAGGTCAAACGAAATTGTTTAAATCGAACAATTGTAGTATCTAGCCATCATCAAGTAGGTACCTGTATTTAAATGGGTTGAGAGGTAAGCAGATTCACGAAGATATGCTTGTTACCGTTGGTGAACGGTGTCCTTCGTATGCGAAAAATTGGACTGCAAGCTTCAGATGACTGATCGGGAAGGCTTTCTCTGTGTCAGTTCCAGAAAATATCGATGCAGTCCATGACATGATCGTCAAATTGAGCTGAAACGGATATCTGAAGCACTGCATAGGTATTTCATACGAAAGTATCAGATAAATTTCTGCGAAATGGATCCCATAATGTTTTAATGTTGACCAAAATCGTGCAAGGCTTTAAGAATCGCGTCCGATCTGTGCTCGTTTTGAAAACGATATTGACTTCTTAAACCGAATTGTTACTAAGGATGAGATTTGGATACATTTTTAAGATCCAAAACCAAAGCAACAATTGATGGAATGGTGACACTCTGGTTCTCCAAGACCTACGAAGTTTCGTGTCCAGAAAGTAATAATAATTTATTTTTATGTAAGAATAGAACAGCAACTGGATATTATTATCCGACAATACTGACCACTCTATGAAAAAATTGAAGAGGAAAGACGCGGAAAGCTATCCGAAGGTGTTTTGTTTTTGCAGGACAACTCCCCAGCACACTAAAATAACATGATTAACATAACATGATTAACATGCAAAAAATTTGAAGTATTAGAACACCCTCCTTATTCAACAGATTTGGCTTCGTCCAACTATCATCTCTTTCCTCAACTGAAAAAAATTTAAGATGTGGAAAATTTTCTTCCAAAGAGGAGGTAATGAAAGCTGTGGAGGACTGGTTTGTAGAGCAATAAGAAAATTTTTTTGAGAGGTCTAGAGATGTTGCAATAAAATATTGATACGAGGTAAGACAAAACTGTCATACTTTGCCATTAGTTTTGTATGGTTGGGTATTCAATGTGATTTTAGAAAATAGCTTCAGTTTTTGAAAATTTGATGTACCTACCTACTTACTGTTTAACCAAATACTGAATGTAACATACGATTAGGTATCCCAGCCCGGACCTGCGTAATCGAAAAAACTGAGTGAAAATCGAACATTCTCCTATGGTCAATTGTTGAAAGTGTCATTCGTCAAAGAAAACCTGTACTAAAAAAATTTTGAAATATACACAAAACAGTCTGCATCTCCTGGACGAATATTCTATGACACATTTCGAATACTGATTCGATCTCCCCGATGCTGTGTAATTTCACTCACACATCAGTGATTGTAAATATGGATTAATCCTCAATGATGAAATATTTTCACCACTTCAGCTTTTTTTCAATCCTTATGTAACTGCGACTCAATATTAATTAAATTAATAATACAGGGTCTCTATAAATGATTGTAACAGTGCAGTTGGCTTTGGATTACTCAGCCGCTACAGAATACCAATCTCTAACCAATCAGAGCATAGCATGATCACAGAATTCCATGGTTTGCATAGGAAGCGGCAAAATGAGAATAATCCAAAGCCAACTGTGCAGTTATAATCATTTATAGAGACCCTGTATTTCGAGTGAACAAACCAAAGCCTGAGTTTTACCTACAATCATGAAGATATAATAATTTTCTAAGTGATAGGTAGTGATTCACTTGAAAACATATGAGGAAAAAGTTTCCGAAGAGAAGAAGATTTCTCAAGAAATCCATTTTCAGAATTATTTAAGGCGTTGAAATAAAAAAGGTAAGAAATTGACAGTAAAAAATTTGGAGCAAGTTTTGAGCGCTGGTTCTGCTTAAACGAGTACTATATCGTTCTGAAAAATGTCCGTAATTTTTGGCTTTCAAGCCAAAAATAGTTTCAAACGATAGGGTTCGACTACCTGAGGGCGAATCCAAGTTCAAATTCCGTCCGGTCGTGAGCACGATAACTTTGGATTGTCCTAGAGACTTGAGATTTTCAGGAGTTTGCTTCCCAAATGCAGCGGTTGAGTTCGTTAACCAGCTAAATGGTACAGAGTGTTCTCTTGAATATGACAAAAATTTTTGTTCCTTAATTTCTCAGAAAAAACAATATCAATCGAAATGAAATTTTGCGACCATAAGCAAAATGCTCATAATAATGAGCCTCATGCAAAAATAAGTGGCCATAGAACTATAGAAAATTCAATTTGAATATTTAAAGGACAATCTTCATATTTCCATATAACGAGATCGTTTCGAGTCGAATCAATTTTGTGAATGAAGATTGAATCACTGAAAATTTCGAGAGAATCGCGTCATCTGAACCATATAATTAATTTTTCGATAGTTATATACTTATACAGGTTGGGAAATCCACTTCGGAAACATACGAAATTCAATGCATCAGAAAAAGAATTTTGCCGTACAGTTGTACAATGAAAAGGTTCACTTAATTCTAACTGTCTGAATATACACTCGACCACGATACACAAACACCGGTATGCCGACGCGCATCGAGAGTGACGTCACTGGGAACATTTCCATAGCATTTGCGTGATTGAAGAGAGAGAAGAGAGAGAGAGAATTGATTAGAATTTGTTCCTAATATTCTCCCAATGACGTAGATGCTCGCGCCGGACGAGTTTAGACCACGAATCTGGCATACCGGTGTTTGTGTATCGTGCACTCGACTGATTATTGTAGTTTGGTTCCTCTCTTATCGTTAGGTGGGTTTAATTGAGCAGTAGGGTAGGGAATCTGCTGTACTCGCAATAAGTATTACGCGCAGCCTGACGCATTTACTCAATACGTTGGACTGACCGTGTTGGTCGATTGAGAGAGATAACCATAATATTTGTTCATTGGACCATACATCGCGTCAAACGAAAGCGAAACATAGTAAGTACTTATATCTGTGAGTATACCACTGTCCAACTGCGCAGCAAAACTCCCTCCCTTATGCATTGAATATCTTGTTTTCGATGTTAAGTTTCGAACCTGCATAAAAAATCGCCATTCAAAATATAGTCCCTCAATATTTCGAACGAAACGAAACTAATCGAAAAGAAATTTTGCGGCTACATGAAGGATATTCATAATAAGCATCATAGAAAATTTGTGATCATAGTGTTAACAAAACAATAACAATTGCAATAGTGAATGAGGATTTTTATATTGCCATAACGAGATATCCGAGTCGAGTAGGTAAAACTTATTTTGTGGAAGGAGATTGATATACTGAATCCTTATGCTAAATTCAAGAAGGATCTCATCATCTGGAACATATAATTTTTTTTCCATTATTTATTTTTCACATATTTCATATTTTGAATAATTTTCAGAATATAATCCCGATCGTACTAAGATTTTGCATTTATATACTTAGCATGAATCTGAAGTCCCTCACAAAATTTTGAGGTAACTAAAAGCATTATTGCTCCACCAATGACCGAGCGCTCAACAGCACCTGCTCAGGGCTCTACTTAATTTTTTTAATTGACACCATTAAATATCAATCAAAGGCGTAAATTCACACATATCATTATGAACAAAGTGTGTCTATATTAACCTAACTAAGTTGTCATTCACATGTTTCTTCTCAGACATTATTTTATATGGAAATAAATTTTATATTATCTTGACAACATCCAGAAGTTACCAAACTGATTGATCAGTTGAAATTTATTGCACCGGTTTCATGCTACTGGTTTTAAATTTTAACACGTTGAAAATCTCACGAAAATATTCAGATAAAAACCCGACTTTGATCACATACCAGCCGTTGCTCCCATACATCAGCATACTGCTGGAATTTAGTTAATTGACGAATATGCGATGATAAATTAGTGTGACTGTAAAAAAATTTTATTTTCAGAACTAATTAGGCTGAAGAACTTTTATGAACTAATTACTCGGAGATATCTCAGGAATTCTCCTGTATTTAATTCAGTAAGCTCTCAATTTCTATAGATACGAGTATTAAAATTTCCTCGACAAAATTTTTTTTATTTGCTCTGGAAAAAAATGATAAGGTCACATTATTAACCTAAAAAATATTACGTAAAATGAAATGGGGTGGTGATAATCAGTGCCATTCTGTTTGCTAAGATAAAGATATTGCTATCATGGCAAGATTGGAAATATTCTGTATTCTGGTCGACGATTCTGTGATATGATCTGTCAATTTAGTTATGACCTTGTTATACATTGCTATCTTATCAAGGTCGAAATAGTACTCGCCCACACAGATAGCAATTTTTATTATTATTTAAACAGGATAAGAATCCAGTACGAAGTCCTATTAGATTCAATGAATACAATGTATAATAATGGTTGAATACAACTGAGTATATATTTACAGGTGGGTACATAGCAATGTTTCAGTAAAGTCACCAAAAGACATAAAAAAGTGTAGAAAAAATCAATTATATTATAGATTTTCAAAATAACATAAGGTATAAACGAATATGCTCTTCAACAAAAACGGCCAACAAAAAAAATCACTTAAAACTATTGACAGTGGTAGCATTCACAACATTATAACAAGGAGTTCCATTGACTGAAAATTCTGTTCGGCAGAAAATTTCTCCTAACTGCAGATCTGTAGAGCTACTGCTTCAATTTTTGATTATGATTACGCAAACGGGAGCCGCTGTTTAGTACCCAAGTCCAAAAAAATTAGAAATACGACAGAGAACCATTTACTTTATTTATAATTTTTCGAAGGGTTTGGAATTAGGTAAGTATGTTGCAATGGAAATTGAAGTGACATACCACAGAACATTTAATTTTGAGGGGAATTTTTAGATCGCAATACCGACATATCAGGAAAATCGGAGAATTTTACCAAAATATTTCGATTAGCCAAGATTTCCTTGAAGAGTTGAGGGAAATTATGTTGGTTGTGAGGATGTGGAAAAAATTGAAAAGGTTTTAACAATCTAAATGCGAAATCTGTGGAAAATACCAAATTTTTTGTCTTATATTTGATTGAATGATAATTTTTCAGATAATTGATGTTAATTTAATTACGAGTATAATGAATTAATGTAAATGCACTTTTCCTTGGAGTCCCCCACGACTTGACTTTGTCATGTTTCAAAAATCTATCTTCACATGTGACGAAAGTATGTCGAAGGAAGAAGACATTGTTTTTTTCCAGGAAATTTTGAGTAATCTATCCAGTCCTGAATGATGATACCATTTCTCAATACTTTTTCTGATATTGCAGAGGAAAAATACAGCAAAATTCATTTTTGTGCGAAAACTTTTGTCGACCGACATATATTATATTTAATGAACAACTATAAGTTCATTTCCAACTTCCATTATTGTTGTATGGAATCGTTTATTGCTAACGAAATATAAAAGAAAACTTAAATCTGCGGAATAATTGTGAAAGATTCTCAGCTTTAAATAACATCACACCAACAGCTTCAGCTATTCGTCAGAATGCGTTGATTTAGTTGGCGAATATTAGTCCAAATTTTTTCATTCTTAGAATTTGTTTGCAAAAGTTGAAAGGAAGCATTATAACTTCATCTATGGCAGATGATTACATAACAGACTTTGCTCGCATACAACATACTTTCTTGCAGGGATTTAGTTAATTCACAAATATGCGGTTATAAATAAATGTGACTTTGAAAAATTCTCTATACTCTGAACTAACAAGGCAGGAGAACTGCTTTGAACTAATAACTCAGATATTTTGCAGAAATTGTTCTGTATTTAATTCAGTAAGTACTAAATTTCTGTATTAAAATTTCGTCTCATACTTTCGCATTTTGGTAGACTTCACAGATCATTATCGGACACAGGAACGCAGAGGAACTGCATTAGAAATCAACATAGAGATAGGATAGTTTAGAGTTGCCATCATTGAAATAAACGTGATATCAGATGCGCCATATTACTACTACCTTACGTCAAGTTTGACAATCTTTAATTTTCGGAAGGAATTGTGATTCTTGCGCCTGTTTCTAATTAAATTATGATTTTTTCTGCTTAATAATATACGATAAAATGGTATCGTACACTGTGAGGCTTTCTTCAAGCAGAGAAGAGACAGATAAAAAGAAAATTAGAGGAAAAACATATCACAGGTAGGGATGAGTACTGAACAGATCCGCATTCGAAATTTTTGCTAGTCTGTCTTGGTAATCTGATATCTTTTTA
This sequence comes from Propylea japonica, assembly GCA_013421045.1. Taxonomy (NCBI): domain Eukaryota; kingdom Metazoa; phylum Arthropoda; class Insecta; order Coleoptera; family Coccinellidae; genus Propylea; species Propylea japonica. The sequence goes on from CM024247.1 coordinate 1,050,663, forward strand.
TATGTGTATATTATCGCCTGAAAAAAATTGTTTATTTGATATTCAATTGACCTTATTCGAATACGATTCTAAAAGACCAAACAAGTCGTATTTTTTGGGTGAAATTTGTAAGCAGAAAAAACTGACAACTCAATTCAATCCAGAACTTTCCACCATATTGGTCCCCGACTTAGCCCCGCCCAGTGGTACTTTTTTTCCTTACTCAATTGTATGTCCTAGCATCTATTCTCTTTTATATCTCGATGAAAATCAATGACAAATTGTTCTGAAGAGTTCTGTAATCAGTACAAATCGAAAATGGTGAATTGCTCTGATAATAGTTTTAAACATGAATCCTATAGATTGAATTAACAAAGTACACATTTTTGAATGAATGTCAACGTTTCGAATATTGAATCAAAACTTGTAATTCATTTCATTAGGTATCTTTCAGCAAATCAATAACATATTTTTTTTATTTTCATTTGATTCTTCGAAAGAATTTGCTTTAGCATCATGAGTGTTTTTGAAGAGCTTGAGAACGTTGAGTATTACGAAATGAAAATATTTTTTTAATGAATTTTCATTATATTATCTGGTAGATAATTTTATAATCATAATTTTAATTTTTTTTCGAATATGATATTTGCACATGTAAAAGCTAGGAGTTACATAGTAAAATCTTCAAGAAAAGCTGGTTTGTCAACATAAGCCGATGACTTATTACAGTTCCATGAGAAGTAATATAGAGGCTTCGAGTCGCACGAATGAGAGCATCAGATAAATTAGTGTGACTGTTAAAAATATTTATATTCAGAACTAATTAGTCGTGAGAACTGCTTTGAAATAATTACTCGAATAATTCTCAGAAATTCAGTATTTAATTCAGCCAGCTCTAAATGTCTGTATAAACGAGTATTAAAATTTCTCCGAGAGTTCAACTGCTTAGGAATAAAATGATAAGGCCCCATTATCATTAACCTGCAAATAATACATAATATGTATTAGCATAGTGATAATCACAGCGATTCTGTTTGCGCTATTGCTAAGATAAAGATATTGCTATCATAGCAAGTTAGGAAATATTCTGTATTCTGATCGAAGTTTCTGTGGCAATATTATGATCTGGCAATTCAGCTTTTATCCTATTGTTTATACATTGCTGTCTCAACAAGCTCGAAATAGTTCTTGCTCACAAGATAACAATGCTGACCGAGTCCAAAAGATTTAGAAATACGACAGAGAACCATTTAATTCAGTTTAAATTTTTCAGAAGGTAAAGAATTAGGCTCGGAATTAGGTAAGTATGTTGCACGTTGACGTAGTAGAGGACATTTAATTTTAAGGAGAATTATACTGATCAACAATTGCTAGGGATCACTTATGAACTTCTCTTCATTTTTATTTTTTCAAGTTATCTCGTGAATATCGATACATTATATGTTCTCTAAGGAAAAAGTAAGATGTTTTGAGTTGATTTTATCAAAGTCTTCCTCACTTCATCGGCTCTTGTTCACAAAATCGATTATTATCTGTAGGCTGTTACAGGTGGAGTGAAAAGCAATGTGGTATTTGTTATTAAATCTATTTTTTTCTCTCGTTCAAACACATAATGTGACAATAATTGAAGAAATGAGAACAATATCAGCTTATCAGTCATGCCGAGAAGACGTTTGGCTCCTGTGCAACTGGACCAAAGCATACGGTGGATACAGGAAGGTTTGTCCCAGCGAGAAGTGTCCCGGCGGTTGAATGTTTCGCAAAGTGTCCTGAGTCGGGCTTGGAATAGGTTCATCCAACACGACTCAGTAGCTTATGTTCATGGGGGAGGTCGGCAGCGCAGTACAACAGCTGCCCAAGATCGTCTTTTGATCCTCAATGCTAGGAGAAATCCCACTTACCCGGCGTCGCGGCTCAATAGATCACTGAGAGTTGCAACAGGAGTTCTAATTTCGAACCAGACTGTAAGACGACGACTACATGTTCGTGGTTTGAGAGCACGTAGGAGGGTACAACATCCCCGTTTGAATAGGGAACACCGGGTTCATCGACGGCAATGGACTGAGGTGCACCGCAATTGGACACTTGAAGATTGGAGCCGATGTTTATTTACGGATGAGTCTAGATTTCGTTTGGTCAACTCCGATGGACGTATTCTTGCTTGGAGGGAAAGAGGTTGAAGGTATGCAGAACAGTTTATGGTACCCACAACAGCTTTTGGCGGAGGTTCTATATGTGTACGGGGAGGCATTTGTTTGAACCAACGCACAGAGTTGGTTGTTTTGCAGAACACCACCATGACCAGCCAGAGATTTATAATCTTGGAGCGAATATTTCAGAAATGAGTTTAGAACAAGTAAGTGATCCCTATCAATTGTTGAGCAGTGTATTAGATCGCAATACCGACATATCAGGGACACCAGAGAATACCAAAATATTCGATTGGATTCTGGTTTGATTGAACAGTTAAGCGAAATTATTGATGAATCAATTTCACAAGTCGACAGTTTTTTGCTATCAGACTATAGTTGATGAGGAATGAACTATTTAGGCGGGAAAACTGCTTTGAACGAATTACTCGGATGTTTCTCAGTAATTCTTTCGTATTTAATTCAGTTATCTTTCACTTTCTGTATTGAATTTCGTTGAGAAGTTACTTTGGCATGAAATGATAAGGTCAGATTATTACCCTGAAAATATTTTATGTGTAATGGCTAAGTGATAATGAACATGTTCTTTTTTCAATCTCAAATGACTCAGTTCAATACACCGGAGTTGTGCTGAAGCCTTATGCTTAGTGCATGTGGAAGCACTTCTGTGCTCGAAAGCAGTTCTGTGCTGGTAAGCACTGTGCTCCCAAGCAGTAGATTGAAAACAACGGACTTCCACTTGATTGAAATAAAAGAAAAATAAAGAGAAAAAAAGAAGTGCTTCAGTAAGATACTTTATTCTGTAAGAACCGAGAGCTTTCGGTCTTGGCCATCATCAGGGTTCTCTGAAAAGGTAACACCAATTAATATATGGGTGAATTGGTAAATGTGATTTATAGACAATATTCCAAGAATAATACAACAAGCTGGAATGCTCGGACAATCGCAAATCAAATATCGTTATTATTTGACCAAAACTAACGAATAGCAGACAAATACATAATAATTCTTCAAAACAAATGAGTTCCACTCGTATAGAAACCCGAATAATCGTTTCTGTCATAAAACTTCTGATGTGTTACAAAACAAAAAAGATCTCGCTACCCAGTAAACACAGACTTCCCGGCGATATCGCCGAAAGGTTACAATCCCAGTGTTTCGATTCGAGAGCCTGCAGTAAGTAGAATTTTCTTGAGAATTAATATTAACATTGTGTTCAAATATATTCAAAGGTATTACAATTTTTTTTCGATAATCTCTATTCAGTTTATATATTTTCGCAACACATTCACTTTCGACTTAAAAGAAAATAGAAATTCTACAGAAAAAGGTTTTTCTGGAAATCGAGTATTCGATACGGAAATTTTATATCACAGGATAAGAAACTAAAAAAATATGTCTAATGAAATTTATTTCCATTTTCTATACAATCTTGAGTCAATATTCCGATAGATTTGAAATTTGGTAGGTATTATGAAGGAAGAAAATGAGGGGCACATTTGAAATAGGCACTCTCTTCGTATTTCTCCCATTAATGTACTTTATTTTAAATAGATAGGTAATACATTAACAGTCTATGGACCTACTGAAACATGTATTTATGTTTCCTTTATTTTGACAGAAAAAACTGATCATTATGGCATAACCTATTTCAGGAAAGTATGGAACAATACGAGTTTTTTCGCTGATTCTTACCATACTCCGTTTAGATATTATTGAGCACAAAGTAGGCGTTTGTTTATTTATCTGAAGTTGGCAGTATGTACCTACTGTCATAACAATAAATGAAGTCAATGTCTCAGAATGTACCCGCCTCGTCCGACGAACTCGCGAGTTATCAGAGAACTTTATGCAATATTGACAACATTACGTATCAATCTGACAATAAAATAAGCAAAATAACCTAAAATTTCAATATACACAGTAGAATATGCCAAATTTCCATGGACTACTTTGTGTTCAATAATATGTGAACACAGTTTACTTGAAGTAGTTCCTGTTCATTGAAGCCCAGGTGCCAGTTTGTGAGTATCAGTAGGTGTCAAAATTACATTCAGAGTATTACGCTTCAAATCACATCGAAAGACTACTCTTCAAGTTCATCTTCAGCTGCTGCTGTATATTATTTGAAGTTGTTGATAATTCAGTATCATCACCCAAGTAACACCGTCATGAATCTTTGGCATTGAATGCCAAATTTATGTCATCAATTCGCATTGAAAACCAAATTCTATGCCAAAAGCATGTCAAAGCCAAATGGCTGTGTTCTAGAGCACTGAGATAGAAATCACGGCTAAAACTAATGCCAAATTAGGTTGAAAGCAATATAGAATTTTTTGAAGCAATAAAGTGGCATGCAATGCTAAAAAAAATACCAAAGCAATTCCAAAGCTTCATAGAATTTTCCGAAGCAATAAAATAGCATCTAAAGCTTAGATAAATGCCAAAGTATTTCTAAAGCCATAAGGAATTATTCGAAGCATTAGGATAGCATTCGATGCTAAACAAAATGCCAAAGTAATTCCAAAGCCATATGGCATTACTTGAAGAAATAACTTCTCATTTATTGCTTGAATGAAGTTTTAGAAGAATTCTATTGCTTTATGGAATTTTAAGGAGCATTTGTTTGGACTTTATGGCTACACTACTTTCCAAATAGAGACATGTCTCTCAAATAACCTAAAAATAAAAAAGCTGTTCTGATTCGATTCAACTGCTCTTTTACATTCAGTGACAATGGACAAAACCAGATGAATATTTTGAATAGAACCATTCGAACGCACCGAAATGAAAAGTTGATTTAACACTTGATTTAGTAAGACCAGACCATTGACCGTTTCTTCTTCTTATCTTGTCAGCTCGCAAATAGCATTTTTGAATGCCATATGGCAACAATTGCCACTAAGCATTCTTTTGGATAATTAACATGCCAAAAATAAATATGGAGGATATCTTACACACAGAAATATGCGGTGTTGCCATATTTCGATGTAGTACAGTAAAATTAAAAAACCCATTTATCAATTCAATGATCAGTGAAAATATATTAGTGTATGGTTTGCCGCCAAACTCAGTTTTTTGACAGGTAATTGGCCTAATAGATCCGTACACCATATCAAACGTAAGGTTTGAGAATGCCAAAAAAACAATTTTATACAAATATTCAACTGGATATCTCCAATTTAGAGCATGAACTTACTAAGACAATTGGTCTAGAATTCAAAACTGGCCAAATCGCTTCAATTTCTTAAAAGCAAGTGTTTCTATTTGTAATCAGATACATTATCCAAATGTCCCCGAGGACGAGGAGTCTATCGAAAATTGCCCTGATGTCTATACTACGATTTTCGTTATTGCTTCGTTAGTGCAGATTCAAAATGAACGTAAACTCACTTCATTCGTAAACTTAATTATGATCATTTCAAAGTATTGAATATATGAGTTCAATTTATAGTTGAACTAATTTGAACTGTGGTAGCCCGTGATTAAAACTTGAAATTGAACTCAAGTATTCAATTATTCAAAATTATAAACATAATTATTTGTTTGAACATTTACGGGAGTTTAACGTAAATCGGCAACTAGATCCAATTTTTTTTTCAAAAATATTCCCTTATGTATTTTATTCGTTTTCCTAATGCCTAACGACAAAAGTGGTCCGGATCACTAGCCCATCCAGGCGGAGAAAAGCCTATGGGGTTACTATGGGATATAAATCAGAATTTTTTGAACTTGGCAACTACGCAATTAGAGTGCTCATTTTTCATGAATAAATAAAGACCATATTTGATTTGTTCGATGGCCCCTTATTTTTTTGGGTTTTTTATCAATATATTCACCTAAAATTTCCCTTGCCAAATACTTCTGGCAATACCTTGCACATGCATCATGCATACATTTACTTCTACAGTATGTTTATGCCAGATCTCATAATGTCAAGTTGACATGTCAGTCATTTTATCAACGGTTTGACACAAATATATATTGAGGTTATGAAATCGACAGGGATTGTAGCTTTTTAATTACCTTTAAATGCCAAAATAAAGCCAAAGCGATATGGCCGCCAAATCGAATCACAGGCCAAAAGTTGGAATTGCCATCTAAACAGCCTTAGCATTTTTTTAGATTTTGCAGCTAAAAGTTGAGCACCAAATCTAAATACATGCCAGAATATGTGCTCCTTTTTGGCATGGAAAACGTCCCCATACGTTATTAATACGTCATTTGTGCTAACATTAAATGCCAAATCGCATTATAGATAGCATAGAAATCGCTTTCCGTGCTAATTCAAAGCTTGTCGTGTTACTTGGGCAATCAATATAATTACTATAGGTTTTAAATACGGAGGCACCGCATGATATCTGTAATTCTCTTTTAATTAACTATTGCTTTGGGCTAGGAAAAACTGTATATACATTTGTGTAATTTCCCCTTAAGGTAGAGAAGGCACCAGTTTGGATAAAATTTTCCAGAACGTCTCTCACTGTATCAGAAGCACCTCATTGTCTACAATAAAATGTTGCCGAAGGCCGCTATAATTTGATTTACTCTTCTCATTTACCACCTACAAACTCGTTATATCTATGTGAGCAATGTAAATTGATGAAAATTAGTCAGGATTCAATGTCTTTCATTAGTTTCTATTATCAATGAATGATGAATTACACTTCCAGTAATAGCTCTGGAATTACGAAAACTTATTTCATCAATTGGATGCCAATAACTTAACAGCATATTTTCATATCTATGTTTCTTTCGTCTAGAAAAAGTTAACAAAAAGAAATGAAAAGCATAAATTGAGACCAATGCTAAACAGGACATTCGAGTATTTGAATCATCGTTTCCGCTATGAATACAAGCCAGGTGCCTTCGAGCGCTAGTTCATTGGTGGAGCAATAATGCTATTAGCTCAAAATTTCGTATAGGACTTGAAATCAAGGCTAAGTATTAGAATGCAAAATCCCTGCACGATAGGGATTATATTCTGGTAATTATTCAAATAAAGATAATTATATGTAAAAAACAATAATCAGAAAAAATTTATTCTATGGTTCTGATGATGCGATCTTCTTGAAAATCTGAATGAGTATTCAGTATATCCATCTGATTCACAAACTAATTTGATTTAAAACGGATATGTTATTATTAAATTATACATTCTTTTTTTTTATATTCCAATTGAGTTTTTTATGCTTTTGCTATCACTATGGCCACAAAATTTTGAATGAGCATCTTGCATGTGGCCGCAAACAATTGGTTTTGTCTGAGAAATTGAGAAAAGAAATTTTGAATGGCCATATTTTATGGAACACCCTGTACGATTTGGCTGGTTAACGGACACAACCGAGGCATTTCGAAACCCTGAAATTCTCAAGTCCCCCCTTCCCTTGAATTTCACCACGGATTCGTCATCAAGGAGTCGAACCCTATCGTTTAAGACCATTTTCGGCTCAAAATCTGCTCGTACCAAAAAAACTTAACTTTTCAACAGACTGGAAGTGGAAAAAATTAGAAAAGCTCTTAGCACAAGCTTTCGAGTACTCGTTCATTGGTGGAGCAATGAGACTTACCTCAATTTTTCATATGGGAATTGAAATTGATACCAAATATGATATAAATTCTTAATCTAAAAACAACCGGTTTATATTCTTTCATCCAAAATAAAAATAAATAATTGAAAGATCTAGATTCTATGGATCTGATGATGCGAACCTTCGACCATTTCGAGTGGATTTTTTTATCGCTGTAGACATGTCAAAAAAATTGTGTTTGATTTTCGAAAATTTTTTTCATAGATGTTCTCAGAGAATAAAATTCAATCTTCTTTTACTGTACTCTACTACTTTATCTCAGTCACTATGTTTTCAGTAAAAAACAATAAAATTTATATTTTATATATGGTAAAATTTGATGTTATTTTTTGCGTTCCTTATATGGAACACTAGGCTTGTAGCATACCATCTCAGTGCAGTTCAGGATATTGCGGATTTATTGAATTGTAATGAATTTTGAGAGGATGTCGAACTGAATGATGTATGTCGAACTACCAAACCATAAAGACTCATCAGACAAGGATTCTGTTCTTGTTTCTGTGAAACAATGCCGAACTCGATATGGAAAGCGGTTCAAGGTCAGAAAATTTTTCTGTGATAGATTTTGTTAAGGAATACGAGATTTAAAATGATGTCCTATGATCAACTATTGCGTCACCGTCGAAGAGAGCTCAGCGGTATAGATGGGCAAAAGAGAAAAAGCTTATATGTTCAGGTAACACTAAATAAAAATCTCTCTTCACCCACTGTGTGGGAAATTTGACGTCAGTCTCTGTATGGACTGTTTCATTCAGTTCCACACAGTTCAATCCCATTTTATCCATATAGAAATATAACATAAATCAGTTTTCAATATTATATTCCTTTTTCCACACCCTAAAGGACTAGTGTTCCATATATGGAACGGCCGCCATTTCGTTAATGGCAGACAATTCGGTAAATATTTCGATCTCTTGATGTTTATTATGCAATTTCTAATACGAATAGGATAATATATCGATATCGTGAAAAATGTATTAATTCAGTCCCCAATGATTCATAGGAGCTTCATTTCATAAAATCATCTAAGGATGAAGATCCTGAATTTTGTGCACCTCATGTTGAAACACCTTGTATATAGAAATAGTATACAGTCATGATATTAAAAATCATAACTATTTACATCTCATATTGCTAAAGTGAACCCTCATGTGTTGATATCAACAGTGGAACGGAGGCAAAGTAGGTACCCTAACATGACCGCATCCCCTTTTCGCACATAGTTCTCTTTTCTCTTAGGCCACGTGGTCTAAATGTAATTTGCATTTCTGCAATACTCCAACCGAACACAAAGAACTAGCTTTAGACAAAATTGTTCAACATAACAATGACCCTTCTTCTTGCATAATAATATTCATTTAACGTGCGAAGGGTAGAAGCCGGTTTCGACTTCGATGATTATCTGCATACTTCAGCGGTGAATAGTGGCAAAAATAAAATGCATCTTCACTAATGCAATTAAATTTTAACCGGAAAGACGGTTTCATTGTTTGAATTAGAAGCTGTATATTCAATCCCAAAAATACATATAGTAGATAATGCGAATTGTAGCAATATTTTCACTAACACTCTATTGTGATTACTCGAGATTTCATAACGAGAGACGAAAAAAGATGAAAACATATAACTGTTCAAAAAGACTGTTTAATTAACTTACAAAATTGACAATTAAACCTCAGTTTTTTTGGGAAGAAACATCAATGATTTGAGGAAACTAACATGGTTTGATTAACCAAATTAACGTAATTTTGAATGAAAGGCAAATTGATAACTTTCGCATTTGTAAATTTGGACCTTTAATTATTATATAGTAAGGAGATTTAAAACATGCATGTAGTTGTCCCAAATCTACCATGAAAATTTTAAGGCCGTAACACAATAAGTAAATAAGGAAGGCTATATCTAAATTTGAATCTCAGATCTCCGAATACTCCCTTTTTGAGAGCTTGTTCTACTTAAACGGGTGCTATATCGTTTTGCCCAAATGTCTGTAACTTTTTGATTTTGAGCCGAAAATGGCCTCAAACGATAGGGTTAGACTCACTGATGATGAATTCGTGGCCAAATTCATATCTGTCCATGGGATCGTCCGGCCGACCGTTAGCACAATAACTTTCGAAGGGATTGTCCTAGTGACTTGAAATTTTCAGGATGAGTTCGGGTCCCAAATGGCTCAGTTAAATTCGTTAACCAGCCAAACCGTACAGGGTGTTCCATAAAATATGGTCATTCAAAATTTTTGTTCCTCGATAACTCAGAAAGAACGAAACCAATCGAAATGAAATATTACGGCTAAATGCAAAAGCAAGCCAAACATGCGAAATTTTTTGGCCATATTGTGAACAGAACCATAAAAAGTTCAATTGGAATATTAAGAAGAGGAATTTTCATATTTCTATATAAAGATATTCGATTCGAGTGAAATTTATTTTGTGAATGGACATCGATATACTGAATGTTCATTCAGAATTTCGTGGCCATAGTGTTAACAGAATCATATAAAATTTTATCGAAATATCGAAAAGAAGAATTTTTATATTTCCATAACAGGATATCCGATTCAAGTGAAATTGCTTTTGTAAAAAATGTAAACTGATATACTGAAATTTCATGCAGAATTTTGTGGCCATAATTCTAACGGAACGGGTGAACGGATCACATACTCTTTTGTGACTTCCCAAACTTGAGTTTAATTTTATATTGTGAATGAAATTTTACCATTATTACTACTGATGGCCTTAAATAATCAATGATTCTCAATTTAGATAATTTTACAGCGGGTGGTTGGAAAAATCTTAAATAATGAAGCATCAATCAATCAATCAAGTTTATTCGCTCAAATATAGGTTACAGCAACATCAAACAAAAGAATAAACAATTAGTCCTCGATAAGTGTAGAAACACTTGTTTCGAGATATATAAAAAATAACAACATATAAATCAAGCAAATATTTCAAAAAACAATAATGAACGATATGATTCACAACCACCAAAACCAGCACAATCAGGAATGACCAAATTTACCAATTCACACATCAGCTCCGCATCTCAACAAGGATCAGCAACCACCTTACGATGTAGGCTCATAACAAAATACCTCAACTGCCTCTTGAACCGTGGCAACCCAGTAACAAGCTGAATCTCCAGGGGGATAGAATTGTACAGCCTCGGGGCAACGTAAGCGAATGAGCGCTGTCCAACACACTCGTGGCAGAGTGAACAGTCTCCATAAGAGTGGAAAGGCAAAAAGGAGAATTTTTCCTTACCGTGGTACCTCATTGTAATATTGAAGTAGTAAAGCTACCGAATATCGAAAACATTCGCCTCCAAGTACAGATCATCGGACGGGTACAGCAAATCCCGTGAAAGCATAATCCTTAAAAATCTCCTCTGTAATACTTCGAGTGGACGAATGTGTGTCTTCAAGGCGCCACCCCAGACAGACACAGCATATCTAAAATGGCTTTCGACTAAAGTATGATACAGGATTTTTGCCTGACGGAGTGAAAGTATGCTTTTCATATATTTAAACACACAAAGAATTTTCTTCAACTTTTTGCAAACAAAACTTATATGTTCATTCCATCTCAGGTTTAAGTATATAATTACACCCAAATATTTGACTTTTTTCTCGGGTAGTATGGTGTGCCGTTTCCCCATCGTATGAACCTCAATGGAGTCGAATGTAGGAGTTTTAGATCTATTACAACTGAATGGCAGGTAGGATGTCTTCTCCAGGTTTACGCTTACAAGGCGATGTTCAAACCAATTTTTTAGAAGGGACATATCCGACTCAACAGCATGGTGGTGGATAATTGTTTTTTCAGACGAGAATAGAGATTTAAGAATAGAATCAACGAGAGACCCGAAAAAAGAAGGGAATCAAAAGAAATACAACCTACAAGCCAATATCTAAAGAAACAAGAAGAAAGAATACCTTGTTAATTGTATAAGAACATCAAAGATTTCGTTCATTAACTGAAGATACTAGGCCGCATATTTAACTTGACATCAACTGAATGAGTACAGACATAAGACAACAACGTATAGTTACGAATGAAATGGAAAACAACATAGAAATATAAAGTTGATGGATTTTCAAATCTCGAATTTTTGTAGAACTAGTTATTTAAAAAATTCAGTTTCAATTTATATTATAGGTATTGAAATATCGAAACAATTCACTTATTATCTGATTGTAATTTATAGAGGTGTTTTTTTAGGAGGTTTGTTTTTCCGATAGATGTCGTTTTATTTTATGACAGTTGTTTTGACAGCTCAAAGTGGAATTTCTACTCAGTATTGTTTGGCAAATCATTATGAATAGGTTAACTTAAGAACAACGTTTTCAAATCGTGAAAATTTATTTTCAAAATCAGTGTTCAATTAAAAATGTTTATAGAGCACTTCGTGAATTTTATGGTGCACATAATCGTCCGTCAGGGACCACCATAAAGAACGTAATTACCAAATTTCGGTCTACATTCACTCTTTTGGATGCCAAGCCACCGACAAGAAGGAGAAGAGTTCGTACAGAAGAAAATATTGCTGTCGTTGAGGCCAGTGTCGAAGAAAACGACAATTTATCGATTCGTCGTCGTGATCAGCAAATTGGACTTTGTCCACCGACTTTATAGAAAATTTTACGTAAAGATTTGGGTTTGGTGCTATACAAAATTCAATTGGTGCAAGAATTAAAGCCACACGACCATCGTTTGCGCCGTGAATTCAGTGATTGGTCGTTAAATCAATTGAACGAAGATCCATTTTTTTCCGTAAAATTCTCTTCAGTGATGAGGCGCATTTTTGGTTAAATGGATACGTCAACAAGCAAAATTGTCGCATTTGGAGCAAAGATAATCCACACGCCGTTCAAGAATTACCAATGCATCCTGATAAATGTACTGTTTGGTGCGGTCTCTGGGCTGGTGGGATAATCGGTCCATATTTCTTTGAAAATGAGGAAGGATGACGCGTTACTGTGAATGGAAATCGATACAGAACCATGATCAATGAGTTTTTGTTGCCAAATCTTGAAGATATGGATATTGATGAAATGTGGTTTCAACAAGATGGTGCCACTTCCATACAGCACGTGGAACAATCGACTCATTGAATGAACTTTCAACGACAACATTATTTCGAGAAATGGTCCGGTGAATTGGACTCCGCGTTCGTGCGATTTGACGCCACTCGATTACTTTTTATGGGGATACGTGAAGTCATTGGTTTATGTGGATAAACCTCAATTGATTGACGCTTTGGAAACCAATATTCAACGTGTCATTGCTGACAAACGCCCTCAAATGCTTGAAAAAGTGGTAGAAAATTGGACCTCCAGAATGACATTTGTGAAAAATAGTCGTGGTGGCCATATGCCACAAATTGTGTTTAAATGTTAAATGCCAAAAAATTATCTACCAAATAAAAAAAATGTTGGTCATTTCATAATTTTATAACTATGTGTTTTATTCAAAAAAAAATCGGCAACCTCTTAAAAAAACACCCCATATGTTCGAATTTTCATAATCAATTCAACCTATAGGTATTGACCCTGAATATTCAAAATTCTAAAATTATAGCATCATATAACAATACTTACTGGTTGTTTCTTTGTCGAGTATATTTGTAGGGTAAAACCCGGATAGATGCCTCAGTTGGATAATGCCCCATTTTCAAAATACCTAACTTCCGAAACACGTATCAAAAAATTCATTTTATAGTAGCTGCTACAGTCACCCCTGGACCTTTTTTTGTAAGGGTTATTGTAAAGTGAAGTCGTTTTTCGCTAGTGTGTGCGATCTCAGCAGCGACTTCACAAACATGCCAAACTTTAGAGGTGGGTATTTGCCGCTGTATAACTTTTGAAGTGGTAATAAAATCATTATTTTTTTATTACGCATAGCGAATACAGTGTTTCATTTGAAATGTACATCTGAGTACAAATGGTTTTTGTTTTTTTCTTAATTTATTAAAAAAATGTATGGGCATCTATCCCTGTCAAAAAGGATAGTTGCCCTGATTTTTTGAGGTATAGGTGCCCCTTAGGACATCTTAACTAAAACCTTATCTTCTTATAGCAGATTTTCGATTTATTGTGTTATTTTGATTTTTAACTTGATTCCTGATCATTTTTGTTGAGACTTATTATTTCATTAATTTATAATGAATGTGTGGAATAATGCTTTATGTTAATATGAAGAATTCAACTTTTCATTTAATATGCTTTTGAAATTCAATTAAAAATGCACAATTGTTGTTAATTCGATCCATGTTGCGATAGATAAAGTTGCTGGGAATGCATGGGAATTTCAGATCAAAAGTAAAAAAGTAACTAAATTTCAAACTGCTTCCAAAATTCGCAAAGTAATCCGAAATTAATTTTGAGAAGACGTTCACGAGTAACACATCATCCTTTTTGAGTAAGAGATTAGAGCTTTGGGAAGAAAGTTTCGCGTCTGGTTTACTGTTGAAATCACCACTTCATAAAAATCTCTTTCAGGATATTCAAAATCGAGTCTTACGACTTCTTTTTGATTAAGTTGGAGCTTTTTCAGAGAATTCAGGAGGGTTTTGAGATGAGCTACGTTCGTTGGGCGCTTGATTATATTGAGAGAAAGATAATTCGAAATTAGTAGCTACCTAGGGGAAAACTCGAATTGATTTTCCACTTTTTGAAATTGCCACATATTTTTGAAAATACCGATTTTTTATGAGTAATTTCTATTATTGTAGGTAGCCGCGTTATATAACATGAAATACTAATACTCTTCTCTGACATAGCAATTTCACAAAAATCTCATTTTTGTGGAAACCTTTCTTTGGGGATAGATGCCTACAAGTATGGATAGTTGCCCTACCATAAAAATACTGGGAAGGATAGATGGCCTTCATACTGAGTGAACCGAAAATCCAACCAACTCCTATGGGACTTTCTATACTAAAACAAAAACTCTTTACCTAACGAAACTTGGGTCGAATCAACAAAAATTGTGCATTTTTATTGAGTGTGTCAACTGTTTTAGTATTATGAGATAATCCCACTTTAACATAAAAAAAAACGTTATTGAATTTCAAAAGCATATATTATTAAACGAAAAGTTGAATTCTTCACACGACATTTTTCCACACATTATAAATTAATGAAATATTATGTCTCAACAAATATATGGTATTTTTTAGGGGTATACAACTTTCAATTGCAATAAAACAACGATGGATTATTCGATTGACATGAATTGTATTAATCCGAAAGATAATCTTGTGGTGTTACATTTCGAATATGATTTCTGGCATATGACTGCCACGGCTGACTCTGATGTATTCCAATTTTCGATGACTTTTTCCAACATTTATGGTCGTATATCGGCAATAACACGGCGAATAATGTTTTCCAAATGGTCAAGCGGCTTATCCACATGGACCAATGACTTTAAGTAGTTTCAACAGATACAACTTAATTAATAAGAGTTCTTGAGAGTTTCATATTTTTGTAATTTTATTCTGAATTTCAGCGTACGACCTTAGAAAAATTTGTCAGTGGTTTTCTAGAATTGTGAAAAATAAGAACAGAAAACATGGTCGAGTTAACCCCTATTCGCTTTTCAGTTATTGTTTCTTGAGATGTGAAAATAGTATTGCAATGTTATCACCAAGAAAGAGATTATGAATGAAAGGTTTGAATGAAAAATATGTGATAATTATTTTATATTCATATAGCTTAGATCAGTATGTAGGAATAATGAAATCAAGATCGGGTGAAAAAATTTGGAAGAGTAAACCATGGTGGTGGATAATTGTTTTTTTCAGAAGAGAATAGATGTTTAAGAATAGAATCAAGGAGAACTCATTAACCCGAAGAAAGTCGAAGTAAATCAAATTAAATACAAAGAATACTTTCTAAATTGTATCAGAACACAATTTCACATATCATGATAAACTCGAGATATACTGGGCCTGCATAATATAGGTAGGTATTGGTGGAAATTTAACTTGCCCTTAAATGAATGAACACCGACATTAGACAATAACGTATAGGGACTCACAAATGAAATGGAAAATACATACCTACATAGGTTTAGAATTAGTTGGTTGATTTTCAAATTTAAATTTTTGTACCACTCTAGATATTAAGAAAATTTTAGATAGGTTTGGTTTGATTTCAAGTGAAATTGATATATTGAAAAAGTTCAATATTTCTCTGATTGTAGAAATATATAATTGAATTTTTCTAATCACTTGAACCTACCCTGAATGAATACATATATTTATATTTAAAATTTGAAAAATTATGGCATCCTCTAACAATACTAACTAGTTGTTTCTTTGTCGAGTTTCTATATATGCAGGAGAATTTGAGATATGCAAATTTGTTTCACATATAATAGGGGAGAGTATACTTACAGAGTTTAAAAGGGGGACGATATAATTGACAGGTTTCGCGCCTACTCCACTGTTGGTATCACCACTTTAAGGCACTACTGCAGGCATTATACTACGTTTCACTTCGGTAATCATAATTTCTATTTAATTTCGCAATACTGTTCCAATTCCTTACACATCATAATAAATATCATGATGGTCTCATGAAAGTTACTTACATTTCATTAAATTTTATTTATAGATATACTGGTTACCCAATTCGCAAAGTAATTCCGAAATTCATTTTTGAAACCACGTTTACGAATAACACAAGAGCTTACCCTTTGAGTAATAGGTTGAGGCTTTAAGAAAAAAGTTTCGCGTCTGGTTTACTGTTGAAATCACCACTTTATAAAGAATCTCTTTTAGGATATTAGGATATTAAAGAGCGAGTCCTACTACTCCTTTTATGATAAAGTTGAAGTAATTTTGCAATATTTGAATCAGAGAATTCAGGAGAGTTTTGACATGAGCTACGTTCGTTGGGCGTTTGTTTATATTGAGAGAAAGATAACTCGAAATGATTAGGTACCTATATATCGAGTGCCCCAAGGTGAGTGGCCTATTAGATTAAATGAGCGTGATATGAAAATGACCCTAATTCGATCAGTATTTGAGACTTTACTAAGAAATTCAGCAAGTCAACAGATATTGATCTGACCCATGTTATCACTGCTTTTGAATTAAAGTTGTCAGTTATACAGGATGGACCAAAAAAAATCATAGTAAGGTAAATCCGGGTTAGATGCCCAACCTAACGAAAAACTGTGATTAAAAATGCAATTATAATTTGAAATGATAAAACAGATGCTGAAAACATGAGATATTTATTTAGACACAATATTGTGTGTTCAAAAACTAAAATTCTTATGTTCTTCTAAAAAAAAAGGTAAAAATAAAAACAACTTTTTTGGCCATCTCTCCCGAGAGTAAGGAGAGTTGCCCCTGTAGTTTGGGTGAGCCGCCCCACTCAAGGAAGCGCTTTATAAAAGAAGAGCAGAAACTTCCATTAGTTTTTTTATCTTAATCTTAAAAGAAGGATTAGCCAAGCCTCAGATCATGAGAATTTTTTTTTACGGCGATCACGATTTACAGCCCTTAATTTTTCACGTCCACAAGTGACGCAGTTATAACCATTGTAAACGTCTTGTGGAACCACTAGTCACAACCCAAACATTTGGACCAATCTGCCTTGTTTGTTGTGATATCAATTTTCCCAGCTGATTCTGATCCTTTGGCACAACTTGTAGATGGTGAATTTTTAGGTACCTTTTTATATGAATGGGATTCCATCTTCCGAGAACGAAAAATGTTCTTCTATATTTTTTTTTATTTTGGATTTCGCTTTGTCAAAGTTTCATTTCTTGATCGATTTTAGGCGAACTTGTACCAGGCTTATAACTTTCAGCTATTTTGAAGGAGTTTTTTTCTGGGTGGAGTACCATTGTACCTTTTCGTACAAGGAAGCAGTTCGGCGCTGACTTCATATGAGTTTTTAAGTTGGGACATATTATCCGAAATTTTATTATTCATTCATTAAGAAATATTCCCTCAATTAAACAGCAAGGGCGAGACTCATCAGATATATCATCAACATTTGCAAAATATACAAATGAATCTAGGGCGTCTATCCCGTATTATTTCAGGCCATCTATCCTTTTTTTACGGGAGAGATGCCCCAGTATATCAAAATTGACCCATGAAGAATTCCCCTACTATTTTCTAACCTACAATGAACCAATGGACCCTTTCATACGAAAATGCAAGTATTACATTAAACGTTGAAAGATATATATTTTCCACTGTGATATGTTCACACCTAAATTAGATCATAGGAGCAAGTCACCAACAGTTTCCTGTTTTTCTTGAATATTTCGGGATTAAAAATATTTTGTCGTATTATTTCCTATGACTTTCGCAAAACGAAGAACAAGTAAACAACGACCATGCACGTGGCGTCAACTAACGATTAGATCCGAAGTTATGCTGATCGGGGCATCTGTACCAGTGGGGCATCTAACCCGGAATTACCTTAATAATAATCTAATAGGCCTTTCTCTTTAAGACACCTGATATGTTATATACAGAAACTTGAGCTCATCTCCTCAAACTTATCTGTGATATAAATTTTTTCTATTCAATTTGAACACAATTAAGAAATCTGCAGTTTATGAGTTCAATAGAGAAAATCAAACCAATGAAAGTTCTTGGTAAAAGTTTCATATATTTGTTATTGTTTTCTCAATTTCAGCATGCGGCCAAAAAATGTCAGTGATTCTCTACTATTAAAGAAATTAATAACAAAGAACATACAACATAGCACATGCCCGAGTTATCCTCTATTCACTTTTTAGTTAGTCTTTCTTGAAATTTAAAAATAACTTTTTTTACCATTCATCACATTTTGTGAGATTACTTTCATTTCAACTGAACTGTCAGCATGCTGTTGTGTACAAATTGAAGACATAGTGAAAAAAATTTATATTGAAATTCATATCTAATTCATATTATCGATCTCCTCCACACCTGATATATAATTTTCGACAATTTCATCATTCA
Source organism: Propylea japonica (assembly GCA_013421045.1). Taxonomy (NCBI): domain Eukaryota; kingdom Metazoa; phylum Arthropoda; class Insecta; order Coleoptera; family Coccinellidae; genus Propylea; species Propylea japonica. The sequence continues at coordinate 1,069,363 of CM024247.1, forward strand.
AATTTCTTAGCTTATATAAATCATCACTGAACGCGTTTTTGAGTCAGGATATACTGGAGTAGGTACTCAGCTGGAAACAAATTGCAAAAATTCAAGAAAATCCCTGAGCAGGAACTTTTGAGTATGTTCATTGATGTAGCAGAACAGGTAACACCTCAAAATTTTGTGAAGGACTTTAGATTGATACTGAATAAACCTATGAATTCAAATTCTCACCACGGAATTATATTCTGAAAATTTAAAAGATGAGAAACCTATGGGAGAAGTAGTATCATAATAAGATATATAGTTCCGATTCCACAACACAATCTTCCTAAATATTTGCATTATAATTCACTTCGCCAATTTATATCCATAAACATTTTTCTTCAAAATTTCATTTTGATAGAATAGACAAACTCAGAATTATTCGAAAAAATTTCATAATTTATAAAAAAATTTATTATGTGGTTCTGGGATGCGATGTTCTTGAAATTTTGCATGAACATTCAGTATATCAATCTTCATTTCCAAACTTAATTTCACTGGAATCGGATATATTATTATGGAAATATAAAGATTCATCTATATTTTATTTGAATTTGCTATGGTTCTAAGGCCACAAATTTTGCATGAGGCTCATAATGAGCATCTTGCATTTGGCCGCAAAATTGAATCTCCATTGGTTTAGTTTTGTATGAGATATTGAATAACAACAATTTTGAATAGCCGTATTTTATCGAAGACCCTGTATAATTCAGCTGGTTAGCGAACTTAACCGCGGCATTTGAGAACCGAACTCGCCCTAAAACCTCAAGTCTCTAGGACAATCTCTTTGAAAGTTATCGTGCTAACGGATGGCCGACCCTACGGAAAGAATTAAATTTGACCACGGATTAGTCATTAGGGAATCAAGCCCTATCGGCTCAAAATTCTAAAATTACAGACATTTGGACAAAACGATATAGCATTCTTTCAAGTGGAATGGGCACTCAAAAAGTACTTGGATCATCTGAGTGTGATAAAACATTACTATTTCTGCAGGATCATAAATAAAACCTTCTTACTCGAAACCTGCTTTCCTTTCACAGTGGCCGAAAAGAGACTATCTTCTATGTTGGCTATTTTTGAAAATGCTAATTTCTTGTTATTATAATACGTCAGCCTTCACGAGGGGAACGAATCCCGTTTGCGAATAGGGCTGCAAATTTTTGAGGGGAATTTTTCGCCTGACCTATTGCTGAATTCACCACTTGCACCACTTCGCGCTTTGCAGGGGGCAATGTCCTATGAAAATTCGCGATAATTCACCCCCCTGTCTATCTTGGAAAAGAAATATGGTCCGGTTACCGACCAGTCCGTTAGGATTTGCATAAAATGAGGGAAGGGGGAATCGTAAATATGAACAGATGTTTTCAACTAAAACGGTTTACGCATTTACTTGAAATTAATGTTTTTGCGAACTTGTTCGTAGGGGTAAAGCATACGATGGCCTATTAGTGCTACTGCGATGAAATAAAAATCTGTCAACTAACGAATTTAATCTATCAATTGACATATTTAATCTATCAATTTACCTTCTTAATTTATCAATTTACACTTTTAATCTGTCAATTGACAAATTTTATCTGGAAAATTAACAATGATCAAGTTTGATCAATCGCTATATTCTCTTTCTATCTCTGCCTACGAGAATGACCGATTTTTTCTTCTAAAACTAATATTTGAATTATGCTATTCTATTTCATGGAAGATGGGGAATTAAAACCTTAGAACTTTCCTCACGAAATTCCAATAATGTTGGAGGAGTGTGAAATCAGATCCAAAGTATTTAATTTCCGATATTATGAAAACGGTTCTTTTTGCTATTGGTACGAAAAGCAGTTATTAGGCACTACATTCATTTTATATCGATTCGAAATTGTTAGTGCTGAGCGTGAAGTCAGCACCAGATTGTCAGTAGGTAGGTTGATGAGGCCCTAATATAGGTACACTAATTAGGCACTGAATATTGACCAAAGTTTTAAAATGAGTGCTTCAAATTTTTTGCATGCTTCACAAACCTCATACAAGTCAACAATTTCATTCTTGACGTGCGAAAGATGAAACCGAAGTAGGTAACTTGTTGGATTGCCAGATTAAATCTGTCAATTGACAGATTGAGATGTGTCAATTGTTTGATTGATTGAAGGGCCAATTGGCGAATTTAAAAGTGTGAATTGACAGACTGAAGGTGTGAATTGACAGATTTTTATTTAATTTTAGTGGCACTTATACGCTGTCGTAAAACCGTGCTATAGTTCTGTTCAAATGTCTGTGAGCTTAGAACATTAATCCTATAGTGGATCTTTAAGTACAGGGTTGTCCTCCTTGATGAATAATCCGAGTTCAAAATAAATTTTTGCAGGCAGTATTCAATGTAATATTCAACAGAATTATATAGAGCTAGAGTCTTGAACAGGGAAGGGGGAGAAACCAAAAATTTGCCAACTGAGCATTGAAGGATCAGGAAAAAATGGTGAAAAAGGTTTTATTTTGTTTTTTGTGGATCTAAAAATAAAAGGTGATTTCAATGTGTACGAAATTGAAAATTGATCACCCATTTTAACGTCTAATTTATGTTATTTTAATGTGCGAATGTCAAGGGCAACCAAACACAAATCATTCGATTGATGTTTGTGATTCAATATTTTTTTCCGAGAGCATTAAAAATGATAAAAATATCTGAAGCGCTTTATTGTTTTCGCAATATAAACAGAGGAGCAACATTTTATGACTCCACATCATATAGTAGAACAAAAATATCAAACTTTCTGCCAACGTTTGAGCCCACGACCTTACGCACAGCAGGCATGTACTGTAACCAAGACCTTACGTATTTCGCGGATTTTTAATGTTAATAAGCACGTCATCACTTCGTATTTGAATACTGAATTTCATGAAAATGTCCGGATTTGCCATCATTGAAATTAGAGAAATATTTCAATGACAATAACTACTCAAGCGAACGAAATAACAGTCATTTGGGCGAAAAGATAGCATACTGTTATCCTTCATAAAGAGAAAAGCGCACAAAAAATACTGCCAGGCCTTGAGAAATAACGTAAATTGGCACCAGACGTTTTTTAACGACACAATCCAATAGTCGAATCTGGAAAATTCACAACTTCCTGCTGTGGAATTACGTGAAAGATGAAAAATGATTAATTTTTTCAAACACTTGGTAGCAATATCAGAATAAATACCATTTTTTATCGCTGGTTAGACTATACACATTCGCTAAATTCTCTGAATGGACTTTAATACTGCGAATTTGTACAATTGTCACTTTCCTCTGCCAACTTTTGTCGGGCTAAACGTGGTCTAAGTTCGACTTTGTTTCTAAGCATTGATTTGAAAGAATTGAAAGATTTTGGAGAAAGTCAAACTTATTCATATTCAATGACAATTTCTCTTGTGAAAATTTACCAACCGCCCAGCACCAACTCTTTCGAAGTATTTCCAACTGTCTCGAAATTTTCACATTTTCTTCCAGAATTTTTTTCAACTGCTTCGGAACTTTACCACCTGCCTTGAAAATTTGTCAACTCTGATCAATATTGGTCCCGCCCCTGTACAACTGTATTGGAATTTACCAATCTGCTTAAACATTTTTCCAACAGTCTCGAAATTTTTCAAACCATGGCAGAAATTTACCAACTGCTTTGAAAATTTGCCAACTCTGATCAACATTAGTCCCGCTCATGCACCAACTCCATTGAAATTTTCTCAACTACTTCAAAGTTTCAAAATATTTCTAATGGCTCCGTAAATTTAACAACTGCCTCAAAATTTTTCCAACTGCCTCAAAAATTTTCCAACTACTTTGAAAATTTGCCAACTACATTGGGAGGGACCGTCCCCTCTCAATTTTCATACATTGAAGAGTTTAGTTATAAACGACAAATATCAAAATACAAATCCTTTTTGGTAAGTGTTGGTAATAGTTTTCGGAAATCGTTGATTTTAACGAAGAACGAAACTCAATCGAACGGTATTTGATTACTCCAACCTATGGTTTTGGAATTTCGTGAAAAAATACTGATAGCCAAGGTTTCTGTAATAATTCAATCGTGTGTATTTGATTTCGTCTTATCACGAGTCATATCGTCAAGTAACATTTAGAATTCAAGAATTCCAATATCTTCGTGACATTCATTGCCCAGAACAGTGGTCGTAAATCGGCAATAAATACTCTGCTCTAAATGCGATTTTCAGAGGTGATAAAATTTTTACGACTCACACCTTTCTTATCTACCATGATTGCTTTTATATTTTTCAACAGGTTCAATTCAGGTGTTCGCGTGTCAATTATAGATTCGCATTCCGGAGTAATGGAAGTAGCCATTGGAGCAAGAATGAGTCGTTATATCTATTTATTTCAATCGGGAAGCTGCGTGACCAAAAAATATAACTATTTCGAATACTTGATAATTTTGTGGAATAATTCATCCGAAAAATTTTTTAATGTTCTAAAAACAAATCAAATTTCCTCATTCTGTAGCATATGAACAATTTCACCCAATCATATCAACATTACACTGATAACGGACCATGGGCTAATTTCAAGTTGCTGCTATGGATACATATTGATTTTTTTCTATTTTGAAGATTCAGATATCTAATATTTCCAAATGTCCTAATTTGGTAGTAAGAATGAAGAGAATAATGAAATTATAGAATCCAACATTCAACATACCAAAAACACCGGTTACAGTAAGAAATATGTATGGAAAGCATTTATGGACTTTTACGACGATAGGAAATATCAATTTGATGGAAATGAGACCGCTGAAGAATTGTAGTTTTTTTTTAAGGATTGGGTTGTGAACATAAGGAAAAAGATGAATACAGAGGTAAAAAACCTACAGTCAAAACCATGTGCAATATAACAAGTAAGTAGAAAAATTTCTATCCGAATTACCCTCGGGCATTGATAATTCCTCAAAAATTTCATGACAACTTTCTCAAGCTGTTGCTTGAAGGCAAAGGGCCTCCGCCTGCAGCGTCGGTCTGTTTCCAAGCAACAAGCTTTCGAAATCTGTCTTACAATTTTTTCAATTATCAATATCCTTGGGTTATTACTACTGAAAATAAAACAATAATAAGCTGTTTATAACCATAAATATTTTCAATCAAATTTTGAAGTTTTCGGGAATTCAATGAATCCAAGTCTAAAGCAATTTCAACAAAAACTTCATAAAATTTTCAATTTCACGAGAGAATCGAAAACAACGAAAAGTAATTATTTGTTTAATCATCGATAGGATTCTTTCAAATAAAGGGAGTTTTTCATCTGATGACGCTTGTATTTATGTGATAATATGGAGATAAAATTCAAGTCATATTTTCAGACTCCAAGTTTTCTTGGCAATGATATAGAATGTCATAAGGGGGACCGTTCGTGTAAATTATTATATCACGAAAAATCTATTATAGCGAAATCAACAGTAGAGAACTGAAATTAAAGCTAAGCAGTTTTTACTACAGATCCATTCAAAACTTAAAATGGAAAACCAAGAATTAGGACCGAACCAACCCAACCTGAAATAAAAAATTTGACAACCTGACGAAAAATGTGATATGATTGTAATCAACCCCTTTCTTTGCATAATATCTTTTTTTCTAATCTGAATGAACCCAACAGGGTGAGAGCACTCGCTATAAGGTCCAGCTTAGTGGCGGGAGCAACCAGTTATGTTATGATGGTCAACAAACAGAATGGGTCTGATCTTCGAAGAGCACTCTTGAGCTAACCGCGCTCACGATGACTTAACCGAACCGACTTCGATCTTCAGTTGTTATCGAGTTCTTGGGTCGCGAATCAGATACGTAGTGCACCATTAGATTGGCACCCTGTGGTAGTACCGACGGTATAATGTGGTCGCAATGACAAATAGTGATTTCGGTTATATTTTTTATATTATTGGTGGAATTCAAGATTAAATTCTGAATAAAAAATGAATACGACAACATAAATAGACTAACATTCAAGATCAATTAAATGAGAAATTGTTTTCGACCTTTACTGTTTCACTGAAGTTGAGTTGTGACAAGTGAACTTTCAAGATGATAATACTCATGCATCTGAAACGGGATGATGAAGGTATTTCATTTTTTTTATTTTGAGAATGTAATTTTGAATAGTTATATTCTGAGCAATGATGCTCCAATTTTTGAATGTAATTGAAAACACTTCAAGCGTACCTACTATCTTATGATTGATTTTCCATATGACTTACTTATATTCTATTATTCTGAAATACTATTGAAATATTTCATTTTCCATTGAAAGTACACCATTTTTTATTTTCTTATTTCTGTCAAAAACAGATCATTATGTGATATCTCAAAATAAATGAGAATAATTTCACTCAATACAATAATAAACTTAGGCTTAAATCTTTGATGAAACTAACTAAGATGAATTTTGGTTAAATTTATCTATTGCCAGAGTCATTCTATTTTTCATATTGGGTACCTACGGTAGCTTTTTAATTGAAGGTATTCGGAAAGTCTCGAATTGTGATAATCTTTTTGTGAATTTGATGATCTGGAGTAAAGCATAAATAAAATGATAAAACAAGAAACTGGTTGACAAATAAAATTATAGGCACCTAAATTTTAATGTTTTCAAGGCAGACTTTGTGAGTAGGAATTATTATCATTTATTTCAATGTTCTACATTTGTACCTAATACGAGACTGTCCATACTGTTATCTATAACCAAGTTCGCAATCAGTGTGAGATAGTTTCCAGTGAAATATTCTGAACGTGCTAACCAATAAATCTCTGACGGAACTGGAATGTATTATTTTCATTGTTTTTGGCCTTATAGTGATAATTTGGAGAATACTCTATTCATTCGAGATATTTTCAGTAAACTTAATTAATTGACTGATGTAATATCGAGCATGCGAAATATTGTGTACAGAGACAACTAGGTATGTTTCACGTTCACAAGTTATTGCACATAATAAAAATTCTGTACCCCATCAGTCTGATTACTTGAATAACAGAGAGCCTAGAAATGAATATGTCACTTGGTGATATGATGAAGTTTCAATTCGCACTGTTGGTTCAGTTTGATTTGTGTTCAACTAATAATACAACTTCTGAAAAAAAATTGTATTTCGCCTTATTCTGAATAAAAGCTGCCTTTAACATATATGATAGTGATCAACACTGACCCATTACATTGAAATATTTTTTCCTATTTTAATGCGAAATCGCCAAGGGCAACCGAACACAAATTATTCAAAAGCCATTCGAGTAATATAACAACTCTATTGAAACATTGAATCGGAGAAATTCATATTATATCAAATGTATCTCTTATGCAAAATAAAAACATATTTCGATTGATAAATTATACACAACTCATAATGCGATCAACAGCAAAATTTTGTGATAAATTCATTTATTAATGAACTATTTGATTAAATAACTAGTCAACCAACATATTCATTTTTATGTTCACTTCGATTTATGATCGCATACAGAAACATCTCAGTCCAATAACTCGATAACCAACCTCATCGGTTTTTTATTTTTTCAAGATTATCAGTCGAAATATACCTACTTACCTCTCAGTTTTCCACCACGAGTTTTGAATCATCTTGCTTAGAGTATAGAACGTTGTTTTTAATGGAAATACTGCCTATTGAATGAGAATCTTAATATAAAATTATTGAATTTACCATTCATTGTCTAGGTAATGAATGCAAAATTATTCTAGAAATTAATAGCGATATCACTGATCGTAGTAGTAGGCCGGGCGACCAAATGTATAAACAAATGAAACCTGAAGTGGACTAAATGAGTGTTAGGCTGAAATTAAGTTCCATAATATTCATTACCTTATCGAAAAAATTTAAGAAAAGCCCTGAGCAAGTGCTTTTCAGCTCTCGTTCATTAGTGGAGCAATAATGCTACTACCTCCAAATTTTGTACAGATTCATTGTTGGGATATGAATACAAAATCTTAGCACGATCGAAATTATATTCTGGAAAGTATTTAGAAAATGAAGAAGATTTAGAAAAAGACAATATCAAAAAAAATAAATTATTAAGTTCCGATGATGCGATTCTCTTTAAATTTCGCATGAGTATAAGTACCTACCAATTTTAATTCACAAAAAAAAATTTCTTCAATCGGAACTCTTGTTATAGAAATATGAAGATTCTTCTTTTAATATCTCAATTGAACTTTATATGGTTCTGTTAACACTACGGTCACAAAATCTTGCATGAGGCTCACTATGAGTTTTTTACAATTTCGAATTTCGGTTAGTTTCGTTTTATCTGATATATTGAGGAACAATAATTTTGTATGGCGATATTTTAAAATACGGTTTGGCTGGTTAAAGAACTTTACCGCGGCATTTCAGAACCGAACCCTGAAAATATCAAATCTCTAGGACCATCCCTTCGAAAGTTATGGTGCCTACGGCCGGCCTCACGCACATGATTGAATTTTATCGCGGATTCGTCATCAGGTAGTCGAACCCTGTCGTTTGAACCATTTTGGGCTCGAAATTCGAAAATTACAGGCATTTGGAAAAAACGATAGAGAACTCGTTTAAAAGAATTCAGTCTTGAGTATGAAGCTATTTGTCAACAACATTCTATCACTTATTTATCAAAACACTAGTCAAACCGAAATGTATCACTGGCAGACGTACCTAACATTCCTCAACAGCTTCTGGTGTATAAATGTCCCGTTCCGACCATTAAACATAAAATAATATTATGATAAACAGACAGACATTCATCGTTTCTCATACTTTTTAGAATAAACTAAATAGAAATACCACTTTGTCACCGATAAATTTGAGACGGGTAATTCAACCGATTCGATGGTTTGTCGTCAAATTTTATCGATTCAGTCGTTAAAATTTTACGACTTCATCGATTTTTCGGTCCGGTAGTTTGATGCATCAGGAACCGTCGCCGTCGTCCAAGGTCTCTGAAGGTTCATCCTAGAAATTCCACATTTGGCGAAACCTAACGGTCGATATAATATCATTTTCGACATTTTCAGTTGACCAATATATTCTGGATGAATCGGAAATTTGATGCATTTTACAGGAGTTTTACGATTCCAGATATAGCGAATTTGTTCAATGGCTGGGTGCAATATGAATTGAATCAGAAGGATCATAAACCTTTATTTTTATCTTTTTTGTATTTGAATTTTGAACGGATGGAAATGGATAGGATTCAAGCTATTCGATGTGGGTGCTTAAGTAATGAAATCGGAAATGAATATTTAAACGACAATTATAATGGAAGTATCGAACACCATATCACACATGAAAGAAGTATTTTATCTTTTAAAATTCTATAGGGTTTCATATTCGAAATCTGTTGTCTATTTTAAATTCTGTTGTAATATGCACAGTCTCAGGGATATTTAATTGAAATGTCAATTTAAACACTTCTTCGACACCTTTGAAGTCGTCTTGGAACAGTCAATTCAACATCGACAAATTGAAGACGGGTAGTTCAACCGATTCAATGGTTTGTCGTCAAATTTAATCGATTCAGTCCAAAAATTTTACGACTTAATCGATTTTTCGGTCCGGTAGTTTGATGCAGAAGGAGCCGTCGCCCAAGGTCTCAGAATGTCTATCGAAGATATTCCTAAAATTTTGTGAATTCCAACGAGGATAATGGGATAATTTTCGACATTTGCAGTGAGCCAATATATGATGGATAAATCGGAAATTATATGCATTCTAAAAGACTTTTACGATTCGACAGAGATCGAATTTGGCCAATGTCTGGATGCCTTATGAGTCGAATACGAATGGTCATAAATTTGTGTTTTTATTTATTTTGGTATTTGAATTTTGAACGGATGGAAATGAGTAGGATTCAAGCTATATGATGTGGATGCTTAAGTAATGAAATCTAAATGAATATTCAAACTACAATTATATCTTATTGAAGTATTGAACACAAATGAAACTTATCCTTATACATATAAAATACGTATTTTATCAACAGTAAAAACACAAGAGCTTTTTTTTAACGGTTAAATTTCTCTTTGCAACGGAACAGTTTTGCTAATCACTAATTTTACGAGAAAAACTGACATGATAAAATCGCGACACCGAAGGTGGAGCGATTTTATCTGATATCAGTTTTTCGAGCAAATTTAGTGATTGGCAAAACTTTGAGTTGAAGAGAAATTTATCTGATAAAAGAAAAGCTCGAGTGTTTTTTGGCAAGATAAATTAACGACAGAATATATGGATGAACAACTTCACCAAAACGATTCATCTTTTGGGTTCTTATATCAACAAAGTTAAATAATTATCACACCGATTCAAAATGAAAGCACTATATGTTCAAAATTCAAAAATCTGACAGACTAATTGACATATTGAGGAAGAGAAGTTTTTATTCGATAAAAAAGGATGCAGCTTTTTTATCGTTTTCTCAATTTTCATTTGAAATGTCAATTCAAACACTTCATCGAAACATTTGAAGTCTAGTTGAGTCTTTGAACAATCAATTCAACACCTACAAATTGTTGACGTATTGTTCTATCGATTCGATGGTTTTTCGTCGGATTGCATCTATTCAGTTGTAAATATTTTACGACTTCATGGATTTTTCGGTCCGGTAGTTTGATGCATCCGGATCTGTCGTCCAAGGTCTCGGAATGTCCATCCTAGATCCTTACATTTGGCGAAATCGAACGAGCGATATAATGATATCATTTTCGACATTTTCAGTTGGCCAATATATTATGGATAAATCGAAAATTTTATGCATTTTACAGGACTTTTACGATTCGACGGAGATCGAATTTGTCTGGATGCATTATAAGTCGAATGCAAATGTTCATAAACTTGTGTTTTTATCTGTTTTGGTATGCAGAAATTTGAACGAATAAAAATTTGTAGGATTCAGCTATTTGATGTGGGTGCTTTGATAGTGAAATCCGAATTGAATATTCAAAATACAATAAAGGCCCGTTTACATTAGTCAAGCGAGTTGATCAAGTCAGTTGAATTCAAGTGACTTGCACAAAGTTGAGCATGCTTCTACTGAGAAGCCGTTCAATTCAGCCGATCGAGTGAAACGAAAAGGGCGGTTTACACATTCAATTCGCTTGCAATTCAACTTAGTTGATCAACTCACTTGACTAATGTAAACGCGGCATAAGGATGGAATTATCGAACACAACAGATTATCATCCATATACCTACATTCAAAAGACATATTTTATCGATTTAAATTTTATTTAGATTCATATTCGAAATCTGTATCTCTCTCACATTTTGTTGTAAATTGCACAGATTCAAGGATTTTTAATTTCCGCTTGAAATGTCCATTTAAAACAAAACCTTTGAAGTCGAGTTGGCGCCTGACACCCAATTAAAGATCTAACAGGCAGATTTCCGAAATAACAAGCAAAATTACAAAAGGAATATTATACTGTGTATACTAAGTATTCAGTTATTCAGATGAACCTTCAGAAAATTTTATGAATGGTAATGAAATCAACTCGAAATTGATTGAACAATTCCAACTGGACAATTACACATTATTTTTTTTGTGTTTCATTCCTTCAGCCGAGAAATTCGCATTTTTTTCGATAACAGCTACACTACTGAGGTTAAAGACATAAAATGTTTGGAACACAAAAATAAGTTAGAGTGTACCCAATATTTCATATCTTTAAACTCAGTGGTTTAGCCGTTATTGAAGAATAAGCGAATTTTACGGCTGAACGATTGAAACACTTAAAAAAATCACCCGATAGGTATACAATATTATAAGAAATGAACATTGAAATTTGTTTGAATATAACCAAAAAACAACTGTATTTGAAGACACGTCTCATTTTATAGTATTATAACCTGGACAACAGATTTATTGAACTTATAGTAAAAAGTTTACTAGAAGTAAAGCAAACATTTCGATTAACATAAAGAGAACATAATTCTTCAGTATTCACTTCTATGATAATATAAACAGTTGAGATGAAATGAAATGGAAATTTGGATTTTTTATTGTATGTAAAGTCAGTTCCAGCATCGCTGATCTTTCGGAACTATTCGTTACTTTCTCAATACTCGTTATGAAGACTCAAAGTTCTAAATAAGGAAATCAGAAATGGAACAGCGATGAAGCAAGTACATAGGTGATAATGCTTCATAACGAGCCTTAAAAAACGAACGAATAGTTCCGAAACGTTGGCGATGTTGTAATCGAATTTACCTACAATTAAGATATATCTTAATATATAAACTTCTATATTTTTAAGAGCCTATGATTTCATGTTAACTTAAGGGGTAAGGGTATAATATTTCTTCAAAATTAGAGTCGTTATACCCTTACCCCTTAAGTTATCTTAATATATATATTTCTTGTGTGCGTGTGTATGTGACTGAACTCCTCCTAAACGACTGGACCAATTTTGATGAAATTTTTTGTGTGAGTTCGTGGAGATTCGAGAATGGTTTAGATTCACAAATCAGCCCGACAGGTGGCGCTGCAGTCGGTATCTAGGTTATTTATAATTTATAAGGCAAGAAACGGTTGCCGGATCAGCTAGTATTATATGTATTTTGAAGGCATAAAAACAGAGTTGTGTTAATGGCCTAACCTAAAATAATTACAGGACGAGCAAAAGTACAATTTTATCCAAATTCTGAATGGACTTTTGATTGAAGGCTACTAAATTTAGTTAGTTTAACGTATTGCCTAAAATACCAGTACCTTTTGGTTTTTGAATATCTAAAAGTAATATTATCGTTCTGCTTCTATATTCTTTAAAGTAGGCTCAGTACCTTTTTCTCTTTGTAATACCCTACGCCCTATGCGGGCAGATTGTCGCTCCAGCGCTTCCGATGACCTCCTATGCTTCTCCTTCCCGACGGTGATCTGTCTCTGGCTACCTTCGGGAAATATTATTAGCTTCCTGAGTTACTGCAAGAAAGACTTGAAATCTAAAGAAAAAATCAGTTTTGAGTAGGCTTTACTTAAACATTTATTTTCGACAAATGGGTGCTTTTTTAGGTTTGGTTATGTCTTGAAACTTCGTGGAGTTCGGAGCTACAAAAGTCATAGAAAAAGTAGATACTTGAATCGACTGTTTTCGTTGTAATTGGCCTTGTAAGGCGGATAGAAAAAAAAATCATTGAAACCCGATAACAATTGTTTTCTTCTTCGCCTCATCTTATGGTAAATCAAACTTAAAATTGTAAGTTGCAATTAATTTCGATTGAAATTCCGTTAGAAAAAGTGTAACTTGTGTAATTTCAACAACAGTTTTGGTTTTACCACTGATGGAATTTGTCAGAATGGCCAGTTGTAAAATATCTTGTTTCGGGTTAAAGGATAAAAGTCACAAAATAATGAAAAATTACGATTCACTAAAAATAAATTTTCAAAATCCATTCCTCCAACTTGAAAACACAATCGACAACGTTCCAAAAAGTTATGTGTCAATTGCCCGAAGATACTCGAATATTTTAACTTATGTATGTACCTGGCAAAATGCATCAAAAACACTCAAAAAATCATAACTCGAGAACTAAGAACTACAAAAAATCGCATATTATGCATGGGGTATTTTTTGATAGCCACAGGTCTGAGAAATCTAAAAAGAAAATTAGTGACGTCAATCTCTCAGCCACCCATTATATCCCAGGAGAGTAGGTTAGACTAGAAATAAAATTTTCAGATGAAATTCGTCCGACTTCAAATATGAAATCAATGTCGATAACACAGCGACCCATGCACCTCTAACAGTTCAATAAATCGAGTCAGAAAGAGCGATCAAAAGACTGTCCGCTACTCCGCTATTCCTTCCACGAAAGCCTAGTAAAGGTGTTTGCCACAGGGTGTGCCGGGTGCGCCCATTTTGATAGCAAGAGCTGCGTTCGAGTATAGCCGCCTCGTTTCGTGCTAATTAGGGGATATCAGGTAGATATCATCGGAGATAAGTTTGAGACATGTGTAAGTACGATAGATGTTAAAAGTTTCAAACCATCCGGATGCTGGGCAGCGGATCACAAAGGCTGTAATTATCAGGAGCTCCTGGCTGAGGCTTGAAATAATCATGAAACGCAAGAATGAGGTGTGGAAAATTTTTATAAGATATTTTTGTGGGAACATAGGTTATGAGATTGTTAATGTTTATGTTCAAAGTAATTTATCTTGAGGATCATTTCAATTCATCAAGAGGCGAAAAGCTATTCTAATATGAGTTGCATTTCAATGATAGGTGGCATGATAGGTTCCTGTGCGTATAGTTGCTCACTACGTACTTATTTTGCGTATTCTGAAAAATCTAATCATATCATATCGGAGATAAGTTTACGACATGTGTAGGTAGATAGATGTTGAAAGTTTCAAACCATCCGCATGCTGGGCAGCATCACAAAGGCTGTAATTATTATCAGCAGCTCCTGGCTGAGGCTTGAGATTTAATTTTGATTTGATATTTTTGTGGTAATATGGAGAATGAGGTTGGTTATGATTATGTTCGAAATAGAAAATCATTAATATAATCATAGTTATGAGATAACCCGAATAAACAACCTCATTATATGTACGAAATGTGTTGGAACTTTTTTTCGGTGATTTTGATTATATAGAGAATCGACAAGCTATTTTACTGAGTTGCAGTTCATTTTGAATGAAATAGGAAGACATGTGTAGGTACGATAGATGTTAAAAGTTTCAAACCATCTGGATGCTGGGCAGCGAATCACAGAGGCTGTAATTATCAAGAGCACCTGGCTGAGGCTTGAGATTAATTTTGGAACTCAAGAATGCGAATACATTTCATGGCATATTTTTGTGGAAAAAATGATGGGGCATGAGGTCGATTATGATTTCCTCGTGATCATTCTTTTTCTCAAAAAAACTATTCAACTCTCTCACTTTCTCAGAAGTTTTGAAACGCAAAACGGTGCTGTTCTCCTTCCAAATATTAATTTTTTCTGTAGGTATTGAATTTTTTCTGTAACTCAATTAGTTGTCCTCCTGAATGTAGGTTTTAATCAACATATTTGCTATTTTTCCACTAATAATTGTTGTTCTTTTTTTAACTCATGCAATTTGAAAGCTGACATTTTACATTCTTCCTCACTACAATCGCTTTTTAATTTCATTTCTGAAATTATTAATTCTTTTAATCACCACAAACTTTTTCTGAATGTTGTTCATATTTTCGCAGATTTTCATAACCCATCATGATCCACTTAATGTCATTCAACACAAATCGACATTTTCAGAAGTACTAAAAGTACGGTGGCAAGAGAAAAGTGAACGACTCTTCAGAGCATATTTGGCTTTTTTCAGTTGATTAAATCAGGCTTTGGCATAAAATAGTTTCATTTTGTGGATTTATTTCGACGTTGGCTATCAATTACCGTACGATATCATCATAGATATACATATATGGCCATTGAAGCACAATTTACAATAGGAAAAAATCGTTCACCTGGTGCTTGCCGCCCCTTTACATTTACATTTACAATTTTGAGGCAAAATCTTTCATTTATAAATAGAAAATGATTTGAAAATGCTTGATATGCTTTTTTCAGAATTTTGATTTTACTTGAATTTTAGTATTTTTTGTTCATATCTTCGAAGATTCCTTACGATTATCGAGAATTTATTTTTTCAGAATGTATGACATATGAAAAATTGATCAGGATCTACTATTGATTTTATTTCACTATTGTATATTTATGAGAGACTTTTCTGCTGATGTAAAGGAGATTAACCTCAACCTAAATAGAAAAGTTAATTCGCTATCATATAACCCATTATACTGATCCGCCAAAGTATTGCATTTTCAAGATAATCAGTAGAATCCAATTAGACTGTAGGTTGGAATAAATCAAAATAATAGCAGTTTAAATTTTCTACCAAAGTGGCTGTTTTAGAGGCGGAGACTTATTAAAATTTATAGCTTCTTGATGATCTTGCATCTGTTTAATCTGGATAACTTGGAATGTTATAAATGGAAATTTGCGAAATAATTTGATAATTTCAAGAGATAAGTAGAGGTGCAAATGATCTTCTTTTTCTTCTAATGCAACATTCCTTGTCTGGTTCGTTAAATATTCACACCTCCATACTCTTTTGTTTTTCTTATGCTTATTACTGATACGGAAGCAGTATTTGAATCAGTACATAATTATTAATCGATGCAAATATGTGACACTCCAATTATATTATCATGTAGCAGTTTTTTATATATGATAATAAACAACAAGAAACAAAACTCTTTTGCGCCTTTTCATATTTTTTTTCGCCACAAGTGTCGAAATATTCCATACATGTGTTCGACAGTGAGTAGGTATACCATGTGTAATGGCTGGATAAATGATACGTTCTCGAGCTGGAAAATAACAAAAATTGAAATGAGGTAAGAATTTTTGTTTCTTAGGATTCAAGAGTGATTTTCTCCAAACATTTGGTCAGGTATTGAAATATTAGGCAACATACGGTTCATATAAATCGTATCAAAATAATATACTGGGTGGCCCACCACTGACACGATGGTCATTTTGAGGATGTATATGATGATATTTTGAAAATATTTTTTTGTGGTGAGTGAAGGGTAATCGAAAGCACATTTCGAAATTATTTCCATATATATAGGGTGTTTCAATACAAAGTTACACTTTTTTAAATGTGACACCCTATATATGACCTCAAAAAGGAAAGGCAAGCTCAAATTATGAAGAGTTTCTCAGAATCAATCTGTATATTCAATGCACCATATGAAGTCATTTTGAAGAGTAATTTATGAAGGTACTAGTTGCGCAAGCGATACCGACAATGGTTTTTTGAGTGGACATATTAGCTAGTCCCATAAAAACAATATTTCTTCATCTCGTTGAACGCAAAAATTATTTCGAAACATTTTTCATAAGGTTTCCCATACCTTAATCTGATTTTTTCCAGCAATTTTCTTTTTTCATTCAAAACTTGTGAACCAACAATTTTATGTAGTGATAATCACAGAGAACATTTCTATGATGGGTGACTTGACAGTTGCAGAATGAATCTCAGAGAATTAATTAATCAAATACCTGTTCAATATATGGTGAATTGAAGATCGAGAATTGCTGAGAAACTAGGATTTAGGTATAAGAAAACCTTATGAAAGAAGTTTCGAAATAAATTTTTGCGTTCAATGAAATGAAGGAATACCAGGCATGCCATTCGAAATAAAAATGTTTTTGGACATTATTCGTAATAGATGTTTGAGAATTAATTATGATCACTCTGTACATTCTAGAGTTCAATTTTTTTCCCCTTATGGGACAGGCTAATATGTCTACTCCAAAAAACTGTCTGAATCGCTTGCGTAACTGGTTCCTCCATAAATTACTATTCAAATTGACTCCATATTTTAAGATTTTTGCGATTCTATCGTAAATGGTGCATTAAATGTAAGTGATCTGAAAAAACTCATCATTATTTGAGCTTGCCTTTCCTTTTTTGAGTTCATATATAGGGTGTCACATTCAGAAAAGTGTAACTTTGGTCTGTAACTTTGTATTGGAACAGCCTGTATATATGGAAATAATTTTAAATTGTGCTTTGGGTTACCCTTTACTCACCACAAAAAAAGAATTTCAAAATATCATCATTTACACCCTCAAAATTACCATCGCGTCAGTGGTGGGCCACCCGCACAAGCAGGACTTGCTCCAAAACACTAATAATTTGTCAGAGCTCTTTCCTCCATGGAATTTCAAGATATATCTGAAATCGAATTGTTATTCATAGGACATGTACTTATTTATAGATATGATCGGCTCTTTTTTGTCAAATTACTCAAATTCCGGAATGTATAAGAAGAAGAAGAAGCGAGGTGGTAAGTTGTGATCCTTTGGGATGTTCAGATATTATATTTCTGTTAACTGATTCGAACATTTTCGTCTTTATATTGTGTTCTCACCATCTCCCAATATGTAAAATAATGGTTTCACTAAACTTCATCGAGCAAACAAATAGTTGATTTGAGTTTGAGTATTTATATGGTTCAAACCAAAAATAAACTGAAACTTTCACATGTCAATTTTACACTTTTAATCTGTCAATTGACAGATATTCAATCTCACAAACCAACAAGTTTCATAGCAAATCAAAAATGTTTGCGCTAATCTTAGACAATAGTCTAAGGGACTATTTAGACAGATTTAATCTGTCAATTAACAGATTCAAAGTTTCAATTTATAGATTGAACAGATTTAAATTTAATCGCAATGGCACTAATACGCCGTCGTAGTAAACCCATAGTTTTCTGATAAAATTTCAGCAACTCTTCAACTGAGGACTCTACTAGATCAATGATTCTCCTTTCGAACATCGGTCTTAACAACGCAACAAAATGGTACCTACTTTTAAATATTCCGGAATATTATATGTATTTAGCGACTTTAAATTTGAGATCGTGATAACATACATTTCACCATTTTTGTTTTTTCACCAGTTAATACGTTTCAATGTTTTCCATCATTATTAATTCATTCATCTCATGATTCAAAGTGAATATAAAATCGATTGAGTTAGATGGCATTGCAGATCTAATATCTGATGAATTATATACATGACCCCCTCATTGGCATAATATCATTCGCTAGACTGCAAGGAAAATTAGAATATCAGATAGAGCAATTATTTGATCTGCATTTTTACAATCG
Source organism: Propylea japonica (assembly GCA_013421045.1). Lineage (NCBI taxonomy): Eukaryota > Metazoa > Arthropoda > Insecta > Coleoptera > Coccinellidae > Propylea > Propylea japonica. The sequence continues at coordinate 1,088,076 of CM024247.1, forward strand.
GTAATGAAATTCCGTGATTGGCTGCCATATGTTTAGTGAGAGCTGCTATTGATCAATGAACGCTCGCTATTAATCTAATACCAATTAAGACGCCATTTTTAAATCGCAACTAGGTGTGCTCTTTTTATTTTGAAGCTCTGCATACCTACCCATTTCCAACAGATATACTCGCATTTGCATGAATCGACCACGTGATTGTAATCCAGATTAATCGTATGAGAAACAACTACGCAATCTGCAATTTATTGATTAATATAGGGCAACTTCTTCGTTTTTGTGATATCATGTGTTTATTGTATGAACGGAAGTTTCGCAATTCGTTTCATTGTACCTTGATAACAATGCCGCATTGGATTACAAATGCATGGAAAACATATTTGTTGAGATGTTATGACCACAACAAATATAAATTGTGAGTTTTTAAAGTGAGATTTTTTCCCTTCGCAATCAACTTTAGGCTACCTGTTGTTTGCTTCTGCAAAGTAAAATGCGATTTTGCCATCCTCATGAATAATTTCAGGAAAACTTGTTTGATATGGGAAATATCTCTCACAGATAATTAAAATTTTTTGAAGTTGATCAGAGTACCTACTTCTATAAATATATCTGGTGTCATCTAATTCTGATGATAATAATTAATTATCAATTCTTTTTGAGCTCTCGTTTTACTTAAACGAGTGCTCTATCGTTTTGCCCAATTGTCTGTAATTTTCGAATTTTGAGTCTCAAACGATAGGGTTTGACTTCCTGATGACGAATCCGTGGTCAAATTGAATTATGTCGGTGGGGCTGTTCGTCCGTTAGCACAATAACTTTCGAATTGGAATAGTGACAAAAAGATTTTTTTCATTTCCACAACAGGATATTCGGTTCGAGTGAAATGTCTCTTGTGAATGAAGACTGATATACTGAATTTTCATGCAAAATTTTGTGGCTATAGTGTTAACAGAACCGTTGTTTAAACAATGAGGGAACCATAGAAAATTCTATTGGAATATTGAAAAGAATAATCTTTATATTTCCCTGACAGAATATTCGATTCGAGTCAAATTCAGTCTGTGAATGATAACTGATACCTTTACTTACTGAATGTTTCATCATTAGAACCATAGAATTTAATTCTCTCAATTTATATTTTTCACATATTTGATTCGCTGATTAATTTCCAGAATATAATTTGTTATCAATGTCAAGTTCCATAAAAAAATTGAATTGAACGAGCGCTCAAAAGCTCCTGCTCAGGGCTTCTCTTTATTTTTTGTACAAATCTCAGCTACACAACAAGCAATTTTCTATGAGACAAAATCTATATTCATCTATCTATGTAGATCTAGAACAAAGTTAGACGCTTATGCAATCACTTCATTGTCAACATGATTGAACAAGAATTTGCTGTTACATCATCATAACAAAAATTTGAGAGACCAGCTACGTAAATGCAGAAGCTTTTTTTCCTTTGTTCATAGTCGGGGAAACGATGAATCCTATTTATTGATTTATGAATCAATCTTTCCCTTTCAAATCTCGTCACAAACAAGGAAAAAACGTTAAATTGTTCTGATTGATATGAGTTTCAAACTTGTCCAACCTACTAAGTGTTTCTGTTTTAGTGAATGAAATAAAAAATAACAAAAAAAATTTCAGAAGAAACAAATATTGCATAATTAATTCTTCGTGATTTATGTCTGTAAATCTTGTTGTCTGTTTCGTTTTTCATCACGTTTTGTCACCTTTGATCATCTCAGATCAAATTTTCAAAAATCGTAGTTCAGACCAAATTTGACTTACTCAGGTGAGCGCTTCGTATCCATTCACGCTTTGATGTAGGTAACTTAAATCCTTTCTATTGAAGCTAGTGGGAAAACCACCTGATTGAAAGTTCATGTGTTATCCAGTTGTTGAAGTCTCTAAAAACCGAATAGAAAACGGATCAAATCAGTTTGCACTGACTCTTCATCGCAGTTTTTTTTCCCTGCCACGTCTGAAATAGTATATTATGCAGCGAGCTTTTAATCACGAGTTGAAGTTGGGGCAACGAGCTCTACGTATTATCCTCCACTACTGAATATATTTCTTAAAGATTTTAACATTCTTCTATTACAAGTGTGGAATGAGTCAAGTTGACACATATTAAATTTTCGGAGATCTTGTCATTGTTTATTTTGTAATAAAAATTGCTTCAATTATGGAATAAAATTAGTAGTTCACTAATGATTAATGGGTATTATTATGGCCGAGCAAACAGACGTATAATGGTTATATAATAAGGTAATGTACCAATTATCGACAGTGCCCCAATTATCGACACTTTTCATTTCTTTTCCATATATTAAGGTTTCGGGACCAGCCATAGAATTATTTTCTTCGCGAATATGTAACTTATAGTTTTCTCAGCATATCTGAAGATTATCCCGATTTTTTTTAATATCCTCAGTGCAAAATGTGCCCTCATTCAGTTGAGTTTCAGCCTCACCCGAGTTTACAGCCTATTTGTTACCAATTCAGTAAGAAAAGCCTCCTCATCATATCCAAGCAAACTCGCAAGATTCAAGTGATATAAGTTTTTTTGTACATTACCACACTTTCATATGGTTTGATGATTTCAGTTTTATCAACGAAATAAATTTTTCTGTAATATTTTCATTAAAAAAAGGGTGTCGATAATAGGTACATCTAAAACACGACCATCCCCATTCATCGACACAAGTGTCGGTGATTGGTAAAGTGTGGTGTTATTTGAAATACTTCCTGGAGCTTATAACTTCTTTTTCGGAACAAAAGTAACTTTATTGTATGCGATTCAATCATTAATTTATGTATACCAATTATCGACATAATGATTTTCTTCAAATTTTCTAATTAGAAAATGAAATATTTCAATGTCGATAATAGGTTCAATTCTATGTCGAATAATGGTTAAATTTTTGTCGATCATAGGGCACCTCGACATGACTTTTAAATGTATTTTTTTGTGGAATTGGTGAGCCCTATCAACAATTTATTTTCAACATTTTGACCGAAAATGATCAAAGTTTCAGTCCAAACAAACCGACACCAAATGATGATAAACTCTTATGATATTATTCCATACTTTTTCGCAGATGTCGATGACTAGTGCATTACATTATCGATTATTGGTTTCGTTAATCCGAATAATAAAATGTCACGGATGTGAAAAACGTAAAGCCTGCTCTAAGAAGTTCCAAACAATACGATGTTACCAGAACCACATTATGAGAGGCAGATAGGTCCTGAGACTGTCTTAACCAAAGAGGAGGATGAACTATTGTTGGTGAAATGGATGTTTCACGTCGCGAAATGTGGATCTTTCATAACTAAAGCTTTTCGTCAAAAAAATAGGTGAAAATCCGCTAAGAAACTGCCAAATTCAACGACTCTGACTTGAAATTTTAATCTCTTCTCAATTTTCACAGAGCACTTGAATGTATTTTTTTTTCTTGAATTTTGATATCCAGTCTCTCGGTGACGAAGCCGTTTCGGACCCATGTTAGTATAAACTTTTCTTCTTAAAGAGGTTGAGAAGTCCCCTTTGGCATTTGGTAACGTTATTTTGGAACACCTGTATATGTTATTCTATCAGATTTCACGATTTCATTATTAATTGAATTTATGGATCCGATTGAATATTTATTTTTCTCTTATCCATACAACTCTTTATTCTTCTTGATTTCACAGTGTCGATAATTGGTCCTCATGTGTGTCGATAATTGGTAATTTCAATTCCAGAGCTGTCGATAATTGGGACATCTGACTTTCAACTTGATTTGATTTTTTTTTTAAATATCGAAAATTTCTGTTAACGATTTCGTGTTTGTTTTTTGAAGTTGAAGGTACAATGAGTGTAAAACTGGCTTTTACGTGTGAAAAAACATTTGTTGACTATCCGAAAAACTTTGTACATTCCCAAGTTTCCACTATAGTGTCGATAATTGGTACATTTACCTTAATATAATAATAATTATAATCGGTAGATTATAAAACAGTCGTGGATAAAATTTATCGATTACCAAAGCTAATGAAAAACCTTTACTTTTCCATCGAAATTGTTTTCTCTTCCATGTCACATTTCATACAGGTGTCACTTTACTCTCTCGATTATGATATTCAATCTCAATTACCAGAAACCGTTGTTTCTGCCAATACTACAATTTTCCCACAAACTAAATTCTATTGGTTTCCATTTCAGTTAATCCAGTTGACATAATATTTCACACAGTCGTACATCGTATCTTCAACAACCATAACGCTTCGCCTTTAAGTAATGCAATTACAATTAGATGTGTATGTGTGTACTTATGGCTATGTACACGAACCTATAAGCTGCAATGTGATTGACTCAGTTAATGCAGAATGTTTTGAGGTTTTCGTTCTTGCTGTTCGCTGCATCAATACTTTGGCTATATGTATTCGAGGTTCATTTAAGCGTTATACAGGGTGTGCCGAAATAGGGGCAACAAAATTTGGTGAACCACTGATTTTTACAGACCTCCAAATTTGGATGCTAATATCGTTTCAAGTCAATATCTCAGCAAGTTCTTGCATATTGAATACCAAATTTTGTACACTGGAATCTGAGAGGCCAAATTCAGAGGTCTGACATAAAAGAAAAAAATGTATCGCTGAATTTCTTGAAGAATCTCCTGTCAAATTTTGTTCCATATATTTCGAAACACTCTGTATATCAAATTTCGCCGATTCTATCGATTTATTCAATGAATGATAAAAAATAAGTTGTGCCCAAATCGAACATTTAAATTTTTCGTTTTCAATAAGCAGTCACGTCTCAAATTTTATCACAAAATTGTATAGCCCAAGGCCTTAAAAATATTGAAATCCTCAATAACAAAAGCCACCTTAAATTTCGACGTTATTAATTGAGGACATTCTTGCCTCTCGGTATACCTATTTTGACTCATTATCAGCGAAAGTACTTATGAATATATTTTTTGGAGCGTATTTAAACAGTTTCACAATTCTGAATTTCAATATTCCTTTCAGGCATGAAATCGTGTAAAGAAAATACGCTTAAAAAAAATATTACCTCTCACATCAGATGCCTAAATACAGTACCAATCTTTAAAACAGACATCCAGGACCTACTTCAATCATCATAATTATTATAAAATGGATGATTTCATTTCGATGAATCTTTCAATTCGATCTTGTGAAAATATTGCAGAAAATATGAAATACAAAACTGAAGGGCCATTGATGAAAATCAGGAAATATAATTGGCATGTGTAATAAGAGACGGTAAAATTTGAAACCTATTTTATTTCAAATACTTTCAATGATTCTTGAAAGATGATTAAATCTTAAATAATAATTAATTGAATAATAATTCTAGTGATAAACGAATTTGAATACTGCGATTTTCTTATAATCTCCTTAAACTCTTCATCGTAAACTTAGTCATTGCGGCAGAGATACGCACTACAAGCCGTTTGATTCTGTCTTTGAGTGTAAATTTTACGACCCCCTTATAGAATTCTCACTCAAGTAAAACAAATTAACCGTAAATGATAGCGGTCAGTTTAATAAGCTGATATATTTGCGATAATAAATTTATACTTTCAGGTTTAAACGTTCACATGCGCACTCTGTTCATAGCGAAGAGTAGAGGTGATAAAATGGTTAAGGTTTTTTCACAGCGAAGCGATTCGATCGGAATTATATGAATGCGATTGTATTGGTGAGAAAACGGCGCGAAATAGAATCGTTCACATTTTTTCCTGGATTGGTTAAGTGGAATGTTAGATACATCACTATTTTGATAGCTTCTTTCCCTAGTATATGTTCCGCTGTTGTGGAAACTAACCGTTTCACCTGCAGGAACCAGGATCTTAAAAGAAAAAACTTTTCATCTTCAAATATTGACTGTATTTGTTATCTTTCAAGCACATTAATTACACTTCAATACTTATATGAACTGATAACGATGTATCTATTTGAAATGCCTTAAAAAATTGATATAAATCGCACCTCCTAGTTGATTTCATTCGCCCAGTGGCATTTCCAGGCTGACTCAGATTTATGTAACATAAAAATAAACAGATATTACAAATAATTTCTAACGTTGTCACATAATGACCATAGTGTAGCAGTATAGTTCATTCGACAACGAAATTGTTGAGCTTATCGACAATTTTTTTTAAACGCAATAAAAGAAAACTGATCCCAAATTATTATCATCGATTATTTTCGAAATATAACCCTCAGAAATCTAATGTCGTTACTTTCTTATCCTCACCACATAATATAGATAGCAAGCTTATTCAATAATGAGTTATTATTATTAGATATTTTCAAAATACAGTAGAACTCCCATTATCCAACTCCGACTATCCGAATCGCCGATTATCCGAATCACTTTCAGAAAAAATTGTTCAAAAAACAGCTTACATTGACGGGGATGTTTGAAAAACAATGATTTTTATTTCTAACTTGTACATAAGTACATTTTATTTATATTTAAAACATGTGAAAATATCATGTTTCTTTCATTTAATTCATAAAAAAAATAGTGGCAATATCAAAACGTAGCTTTTTTTCTCCCTAATGGCATTTTTCATTAAAAACTCCGATTATCCGAAATTTGATTATCCGAATGGGTCCCGGTCCCCATTCATTCGGATAATTGGAGTTCTACTGTACATACAACGTAACAAAGAACTAATGTATATCTGGTCAATTATTCTTGAAATATAAAGAAAAATCCTAGTAACCGTCGTTTTTTTATTTCAATAGCAATTTATAGAAACTTTTTCGATATTTCCCACCCTCTACGCTCAGCATCCCCTATTTTATTTTTTCAAAGGAGCAGTATGGGTTGTGTTACATGGAGGTAACTTGATTGGAGATTCAGTGATGTGGCTAGAAGTAGAATTAATTGTGCCGTTTTTAATGAAAAAATCGAGGAAAGCCCTGATCGGGTGCTTTTGAAAGCTCTTCCATTGGTGGAGCAATGATGCTTTTACCTTAAAATATTGTTTAGGGCTTGAAATTCGTGCTAAGTATATGAATGCACGATTGGAATTATACTGTGGAAATTATTCAAAAAATTACATATGTAAAAGTCGATAGATGAAAAATTTTATTATATTTTTTTATTCAGATAATACCTTCCTTTTGAAATTTTGCATGATCTTTAAGTAATCAATCTTCATTCACAAAATAAATTCCACTCTAATCGGATATCTTGTTATGGTAATTTAAAGATTCTTCTTTTCAATATTCAATTCAATTTTCAATGGTACTGTTAGCACTATGGCAACATAATTCGCATGAGGCTTAATATGAGCATCTTGCTCTTGGTTTCGTTTTGTCTGAGATTTCAGAAACAAAAATTTTTCATGGCCATATTTTATGGAACACCATGTTCGATTTGTCTGGTTAACGAACTTAATCGCGGAATTTGGCAACCGAACTCATCCTGAAAATCTCTAGTCTCAAGTGTAATCCATTCGAAAGTTATCGTGCTCACGCCGGATGGACGACCCCAAGGTCAGAATTGAATTTGACCACGAATTCGTAATCGATAGAGCACCCATTCCAGTAGAACGAGCACTCAAAATTGGGAAATAATTCGCCATTTGTGATTCGAAGGAACTGCAATCAGATTATTCTCTTACTCATTATTCTAAGGGGTTTTCACGAAACCATCGATTCGTAATTAAAAAATTTGGTTTCCTTATGCTTCATTGAATTCGAAATATCTCACCTCATACATTCCATACCCCACTTTTTTTTCAATAGGAAAGTATGGATTGTGACATATCAAATGAAATGCGCATGGAATGAAATTACTTTTCATTTGATGTATCACAATCCATATACAGTAATGGATAATCCGAATACTCTATAATCCGAACCTGGCCCAATTGGTAAAATGATATTATGTATAATTCGAACAGCCTGATCTCTGCTATCCGAACATAACCATTTGTTTTTTTGCGAGGCGTACGTGCGTACGATATATCTATGTGTATTTGTTTGCATACTCAGTTCGAATCATGACTTCTGAAGCAAGCACCTAACTTCAACCTTATAGAAAAAGGCTGAAATTTCAAGAGAAATTGAGGCTGGAACTTCATTTTCGTCTCTTACAAAATGGTTTGGTTTGGAAGTCGACTATATCGGACCAAAAAAAAGAAGGATGAGATCCTTCGCTATGTGTCGCGAACTGAAAAAAGTCTTGGAACAATGCGCAGTGCGAATTTTTCTGAATACTTCTCTGTTCGGTTGCCCATGAAAATCATGCATTAATGTTCAGTTCATTAATGGATGAATTAGAGTGCTTTAGAATGAGCTTTCATTCTATGGTCGACCTAAACATGTTTTCGCATTTGTAGGTATTATGCATATCATTCAAAATATTTCTATAATCCGAATGATTCAATATACCAAACGGGTCCTAGCAACTTTCTGTTTGGATCAACCTCAAAGGAAGAAGTAAACTTCGCTCTACTCGCCCGTTAAAGTATTCTACTTTTAATCACATCGCTGAATAGCTAATCGAATTACCTTCCATTTGATGTATAACTATCCCTTTATTTTCATCCGATAAAATAAAGTAGAGGGAGAAACATAACAAATTCAAAAATGCATCAGATAAGATGATATTGAAATTAAAAATTAACGTGTGCCAGAATTTTCTTCAATAATTCTTCGTACAAGAATTATTGACGAGTTACGTTACTTTTTTGGCATGCTGTATATGTCATTAGCATGAATTATTTCTATTGTGTATACCTATCTCGTTGTTTATCATAATATTCAATTTGAGTGGTTTGTTACATGGAGGGACTTGTGATGATCCTTCACCTCGGAGAATTGAAGTTTTAAAAGAACAGGTTTTTCATTCATCTATTCGTCAGCGTTTCACGTATTTAGTTACACATGTTCATTACATTACAGAACGTAAGGATTATTCAACTTACTCTCATCAACATAAATTTGCGTTTTCAATTTCTTTTTCTGTTTTTATATTTTGTCTTTATGTACTCATATGAAAAATTTGAGTTATAGTTACACTCATCATGTACAGTTGTCACAAGTTGTCCATCTACATGTGGCTCATTATTTCTTATGAATTGATTCAATTACCGTTCAGGTTTTGGACAAAACCGAAGTTTTCTTTTTAATTCGAATTACTAATCGAAACTCAAAATGTCCATTTGAATTTCAGTATAAGAATATATTCTTCAATTATCAATATATTGAAATATTCTTTCGAGTGAAGTGAAGATTATCATTTTAGATATGATATTTAAACCTAACAGAGACCGAATTGGCCAACGTTCACGATCATTAAGAAACTCTGACCACAAGTTATGGCACTGATTCGGAAGATATTAATTTTGTTAAGGACTCTCCTCTAACCCTGTATAATATCGATCCTGATGAACAAGCGGCGTATTGATGTGAGTGAACCAATTTTATTGATTAGCTACAATTAAACTTTTAGTTCAATTTGTGTTAAATAGTCCATTCATATAACCTTCAATTCAGTAGAGAAATTGGGAGGTATTCAGCGCATTTCGTTGTCTTGGCGTGGCAACACTGCTCGTCACAATTCAAAATAAAATCTCACCTGCCATAATTTGCTTACAATACAGTCATTATTATATATTTATGCGTCGTTGTAGGTGTTGTTCCATCTAACAAGATTACGAACATGTCTGACAAAGGAATTAGATCGAATTTATCGGCGAACAAACGCCTAAAGTATATCATTTCGATCGGCGTAGGGTAGACGACCACTACTGTAAATCCTCTGGAAGTACTGACACGTATGAATAAATCTGTTGTCGTATAGCCAACCTTTATCTTTAGCATTTACACCGGCGAAACCTAGTTTGATGCCAAGATGTTAGCATACCAACGGGTAATATCAAGTCCATATGCAGTAGACAACAATTTTTCGAAGAAGGATATGGTGCGAATAAATAAACCAAGCTATTCAAATCGGACTTACGCGAAAGGTGTGGACAAATACCGCTGAATGATAGCGATCTTCTTGCTTATCTGGTGGATCGATAATTTGTCTCGTTTTCCTTATGTGCCTACGATCTTGACAGAATTAGTATTTTCTAGTGTATCTAATGAGGACTGAAGAAACTATTCGTTAATGAGTTATAATCAAGCATCAATCAGAATATTAAAAATTATGTGTTGGAATGAAATTGAGTCTTTTTAGACGCTTTTACTTAAGGTCCATGTCACAGTTTTGTCCTAATAACCCGTTAAAGTTCGTAAATTCGTGAATAGACGAAATCGTATACTTCTTGAGTTAGAATAATTTGATGAAATGATATTATCTACTGATAAATTTTGATGCAACGAAATGATTTAGAATGTAGAATCTAAATATTTTGTTCGAGAGATTCGAGGCTTACATCGCAAAAATTTGAAGTCTTCATAAGGAGCATCTACTGTGCCTTCATATTGAGAAGCCGATAATTCAAATCTGAATATCATAAGAACTTCAGGTCTCAGTTCATCAAACTTTTATCAACAAATCTGAAATCTGATCTTATGGCCGACCGTAAATACGATAAATTCCGAAACGGATGGAGGAGTTCAATTCAGTAATAAGTAGAATGAGATCAGTTCTTCTCAGGGCATTCAACTTTTTTCTGACTTCAGTGGTTCTCAGTGAATTTTCTAGGGATGATAGTTTTCATCCAACAAATATCTTTTTGATGAACTATCCATTGAACTGGTATGATTACTTTCCTCATCACAACATGTCATTACAGAGTTAAATTACATTGAATGAATTGAAACATCATGTTGATTTATGTAGTAACTACTCATATAAAATTGATTACAAAAATTTCCTTCCTGAGTACAAAAATTTTGTTTTAATTTTACAGATAATTTGTTAATAATTTTATCAGTGAAGATACGAATTTCGTTATTCAGTTTTTTCGAAATTTTTGCTAAAAATCGAATATTTCATGCAAAGACGCTGTGTAATGTATAATGTATATAAAGCAACAAGCAACCTGTCTCGAAGAAATCAAAACTACATTCAATTCGATGATTATAGCAAAATGTCGTGATGTATATTGAGAGATAAGAACCAGGTATCGATTGAAATATAATCTTGTAGAATTCTGCATTTCTAGAAAATTTTCCTTAGGTTTTCACTCCCAGTCCCTGAAACAGAAACAATTAAAAAAAAATTTAATTAAGATGAAATGCTCCTGCATTCTCTAATTGACATTCAATTAGACTACAAACAAAAACACACAATTCCAAATATTTTCCAAGTTTGTCTAAAGGGGCCCACTCACTAAGAAGGAAGAATGCGCAGTTAAGTATCTGCACGTTTGCTGTAAAGCAAACGTGTGCATTCATATTTCCCACACACATACACTTTTGCGTGTTGGATTGGATGTGCGACAAGCGTGAGATGACGTAGGAAAAAGATCTGATGTTAATGGCAGTGGCGTGTGTTGTTATTTGGGAAAAAATGTCCAATGTATAAATAGGGAACCCGACACTGTATTGCTAAAAATATGAAACGTGCACAGACTTGTTGCCCATACACGGTCGTTTTTGGTCATTCTTTCACGTACGGTGAACAATGCACACGCCAAAAATCTAAACTATCTTGATTCGGACAGAGATAATTGCGCATTCCAAATTTACGCCATACACACACTGTTTTAACTGTACCCCGTACAACGCGCATTCAAGTCTTCGCGCTTCCCTGTTAGTGAGTGGGCTCTTTAAAGGAGTCTGGTATAGACACTGAAACGTTACGTTATCCTTTTCATTTATTTCCTTTTTTAGTTATACTGCTAGACAACATTTTTCTCAAAACCAATTTGCTCTTGACAAACAAGTGCAAGAATTTACTCAGGAGCATTTCATCTCAATTAAATTTTTTTTAATTGTTTCTGTTTCAGAGACTTGTAGTGAAAACCTAAAAAAGTTTTAAAGAAATAAAAAGCAGGGTTGAATGACACTTCATTTTCAAGGTAAATCTATGGTCCTTCAATAAGTCCTAAACTCAACATTTTTAATGAAAGCTTCCGAAAAATGAAGAAATTACGATAATCAGAGTTGCATTGACGAAAAAAACACATAATATATAATGTAAAATGTTTCATCATCGAAGACTATCTATTTTGTCGTACACATACAGTGATGTTTCATTTTCATTTCTACTCTGGAAAAAACCGTTGAATTCGCAACGATGGTGACCAACCACGTTGATAAAAGTGCATTCTGTCTTTTTGTTCTTGAAAATGATCGAGTTTCTCTAAGCGTTGCCACTTATTCGACGTCACGATCATTTTCAAATTCATCCTTGGAAATCCTGCTTGACCATTTACTGCATTTTCTTTATTCATGATACATGAAAATCATTTCGATAATAATTTAATTATAATATTTTCGATGTTCATTCGTAAATTTTTTTTCAGAGGTTATAACAAATTGTCTAATATTGTGTATATAATTGTTTTCATGACGTCAGAAAGTTGTCTCATCCAATTTGTTCTGCTGAAATTATGCATATTCCGATTTTTATCCTCGAATTTTCTTACCGAATACTACATATACGAGGTCAAATAAAATCCGGGATTTTTTTCGCTCTCATGAATATTTTTTGAAAGTAATTATAATTTTCGAAATATTTATGTGCTCGAATCTATTCCCGAAAATCTAATTGTATTAGTAATGAAAATATTTTATCTCGCTGAGAAAAAGCGTTATCAGTTATATAGAAAACTGAACTGACCAACGAATTCAATTCTTCGGAAGTAGCATCTTCTTATTGCATTCATTTCACATATAGGTTGGGATAAAGTTCGGCACCAAATTAATATCTTTAAAACGAAACGGGCGATATTTTTGAAATTTGGCAGCTGAGTGTAATGGACCACAATGCATCTGATAAGCATATTTGCATTAGATACTTAGATATTAACCAGTTTAACCCGGAACCAGATACCAATTTTTTTTTATTTAAATGGGATACCCTGTATATTTCTGCAGATTCTGAAAGATCACTTTGTTTCGGATCTGTCCATACCAGGTTCCATGTAAAAATTCTCTGTTAAAAGAAGAAATTCAGTCTTTTTGTACATTTGAGAAAAAATCCATTCAAATAAATAAATCGTTGTTATTTGTATCAATAGTGAGAAATAAAACGGAATACTTTGTGGTAGATAACTCTTTCTGCTTTTCATGACGTATTTTTATGAAAATCTATAAAAAGAAGAAATACAGCTTTTACTAGTAGAAAAAAATTATTATAAATAATTCCAAAAAAAATCATTTTAAATGTTCGAAGTGCTTGCCATTCACCTCCTGACAATATGCCAGTCTATTAACAAATTCTTGAGTAACTTTTCTCAAGCCTTCTCCATGTATTAATGCACATTCATCAAGAATCCGTTGTCTCAATTCTTCTTTTTACAGATAATTTTTACATGGAACCTGGTATGGACAGATCCGAAACAAAGTGCTCTTTCAGAATCTGCAGAAATATACAGGGTGTCCCATTTAAATAAAAAAAAATTGGTCATTTCCGGTTAAACGGAAGTATCTCATTAATGCAAATATGCTCATCAGATGCATTGTGGTCCATACACTCAGCTGCCAAATTTCAAAAATATCGCCCGTTTCGTTTTAAAGATATTAATTTGGTGCCGAACTTTATCCCAACCCTGTATAGAAAGATATACAATTCGATGGTTTCTAGGTCAACTTTCTTGGTGCAGTAGTTGTCACACTGCATTCTGACGGACATGAATATCATACAAGGTTTTCATAAAAGGCAATCTATCAATTATGATTTGTGGCATTTTACCACAACTGACTCAAGAGCGGAATGCTTGATTGCCACAATTTTCTGAGAAACTGCCAATGAAAGAATTGACATTCTCTCTTCGTTGAATAATATGCTGCATTTGTCAGGATACGTATGTATCTTTATCTTGACAAAGTTAAAACTTTTCATAATAACTTCACATATTTGTGAATGCACAGGATGAATCACTTTAAATGGCAACTTATTGTGTATATGTGTATCGTGGGCAAGTCCGATTATGAATAATGCAGTAACAAATTTTGTTGAATACACGTAAGTGCTTTGCCTCATATTATGGCAAGAATAATATTGTGTTTTATACACCCTGTGATTCATACAACACAAATATCTAATCTTCATTCCGTTTCCTTTTTTTTTTGTTCCGTACGTCATAAAGAATTCTAGGTAAGGATGCATATTCACCATCATATCAATTAATAATAATAATTTAGCTATTATAACGCAGGTTCACCATAAAACCGAAACATGCACACATTCAATTTTGACAAACTGAATTCATTTGCTTATATTTTTATTCCTACGGCACCTTGGGTGAAAAAATTGTTATTGTTCCTTGTATCATATCGCTAACAAGTTTGTCTATAATCCTTTCATTAAAGGAACTGCTATGATTTATTTCAATAACTTTTATCTGATTTGTTACGGGGTGTTGACAAGAAATTAAGAATTTTATGTTCATAATATGATAATGATCTCAATGCAATCATTTTGGAATTCTTCGTTCAATTTGTGACCAGAATATTCTCCTGCCTATCTTGTATGGGGCGCCGTTTAGAAAACGGCGGCCCATACAATGAGAAGGCAGGAGGTTGCCACCTCCTTTGTATTTTTGTTGATGTTTACAAATAAATATTGATTGAACTCGGCAAAATGCAATTGGCAGCCTATGGAGAGCTAGGTGGGTTAGTTCTTTAAATGAAATTCAAATAAAATCATCGGGCGCCACCAGATGTCTAATTCACAAATTTTTTTATTAGTGATTGATGTTGAAAATTACACAAAATCTGGAAAGTGTGGTGGGTATATTAAAAAATTAATATATTGCATGTGAGGAAAATTGAATGATCGAAAGAAAACAAAATTTTAATACATCTATTAAGCCAAAATCCCCAACAACCTAAGGTACCTTGTTGAAGTTTATCCTGATTATCCAATTTCTAATTTCAATCATCCTATTTCTAATTTGAATTATCCTCTTGTCAATTTTGTACAAGGTTATTCTACAGATACATCAAAATTGACCGATCTGACCTCTTTTCTTTGTCAATTTTGAATTCCTACCACAATCCTTTTGGTAGGCTGTTGATCCTGCCTAGTCAAATGAAAAGCACACAAATCTTAAACAGTTGTCCTCTTCAAAAAGTCCATCAATTCCGATGTTTGAAAGGAAACTCGTTTTGATAGCTCCCTTAGTCCCTACATAGATATAATTAATAAGCTATCATATATCATCTTATATATCTTCTTATTATTCAACATGACTACTTCTTGGAGAAATATGGATACTAATATGACTTACCCCTTATAGGAGGAAAGCTAATAAAAATCGTGATTTCCTTATAATGATACAATGATTATTGTACAGTTTGGAACATCCAAATCGGTAGATGCAAATGGAGCAGATACACGAATAGATATCCTCTAAACTGAAATATAATATAGTGAATTAGAGAAAGGACGTGAAACTTTCTGTTATTGCACTTACGAATTAACTGAAGAACAAATATCAACACCCTAAAATCCAGGATGTAGATAGTAATTGAAACACGATATAGATAATTGAAGAAAGGTAACAAATTAAAATTTCCAGGGAAGCACATGAGTCTCTCAACATCAAATCTCTTTCTGAAATTTTCTACCCGACTATTCTTAACATATGAATTTTTTGAGATTGTGCGCGACTGGCGCTGGCGCATCGAAATCAAAGGAACTTTGTAACATTTGAATGTTACAAAGTCAGTTTTCAAGTAAAACTTTAGCACTCTTTTTTTTAAACGAATCATTTGCGGATGAAAGTTATAATTATAATATCATTATTTTTTTATGCAGAGTCACTTCTGAAGTGTTACACCAATTGACTTATACACTGAATTATAATAGTTCGAAAAAAACCATGGGCAAACAATTTTTTTAAAATAGTTATTGAAATTTATTCTTAATAGTTATACATGTAGACTATAGAAATTATTCCCTAATGTGTGATTTTATAACAAAAAAAGATACCTCATGCTCAACGTATGATAATAGGATATTTCCTTAATGAAATAGAATTCGAAACACTTTGGTGTAAATGATAATTATTTACAGTCTGAACGATATTTGATAACTTGTATCACCCTTACAATTTTTTTTATGAAATGGGCACTTCACATATTTGCATTTTATGTTATGAATTGAAGCAATTTTTCCTACATAACGGCATTTGAATTCTTCATCATATTAGTTATTGTCCATCGAACTCTATCAATCCAGACGATACATTGATATCTCATCGTCGGGATCCAATCTATGTATCTATATAGATTCCTGTCCGTTGATTCAGGTAGTTCATTCCATTGACTTTTTCTGTAGTGAGTAAGCAACTTTGAATATTAAACGTTTTTTATCTTTTATGCTTCATCAACTTTGTCGGCCTCGATCATAATGAATAATTAGATTATTAATGAACAAAAAAATTGATGGATATCCTCACTAGAAGAGAAGATCAAACATTTTTTCCAAACGATAGAGAAGAACTCAGACCTAAATAGATTACTTTGACTGACCTAAATATTTATAACATTAGGATTTCACGACAATCTTGAGGGATACTAGATGAAATTTTATTGTGAAGAGTTATTTCAAATGTTCAAGTAAATGTCTCCTGGCCTAGTGTATGCTACAAAACAGGATAACCTCACTCCACTTGTCAATTTTTTGTTTTAACTTATATATAACATCAAGAAACCAAATTTCAACAAAAAAATTTCTAATCGAATGCTTTATCGTATCGGTGAGTCCTATTCATTCCATGTTTGGCTTATTGAGCTTATCACCTGCAATGGGTACTCGATCAGTTTCTTTCGTTTAAAATAAATATAGTCTACCTGTCTCATCCCAACAAAAAAAATCACTCGTTTAAGTAGAACGAACATCCAAAAATAAATAAAAAATGAATATTTCAATAAGGAAAAAGTATTAACAAGGTAGATTTCCACAGAATTGGAGTCAGATGAAGAAAATGGCAGATTGTTTTCATTTACTTTAAGCACTCAGTACCTCCTGTTTGGCAGTCGACACAAGATCACATTACCTCACCTTTATGATCAATTTTATGATTTAGGAAGTTGAAAAATCAGCTTATAAAATTGGGTAGAAAAATTCTTTTTTGTCGAACTCAAAATAAAAGTTGAATTTAGTGTATACGAAATTGATCATTTATGACCCATTTAAATGTCCAGTTCGTGCTATTTCAACGTGAAATCGTCATGTCAACTTTACACAAGGTATTCAGAAGCATTACGAAAAAAGTCTTGTTCGAAATGAGAATGTATGTCAATCAAAAATTTATACATAATTTATATTGAGGTCCTCTGGAAAATCTTGTAATCAACTCTGTTATTGATCTAGCCACTAATGGTACCGAACTATTAATGCGTTCGATCCGCTCACGTGTTGAAATATCTTGACCATTAATCGCTGTCTTTAATAATCTAGATGATTAAATAACTATTTCAAAAAAATTTATATTTATGTATGTCATCTGGATGACCTCGTCATATCAAGAATCTGAAGTCTTCAGAACCGAAGAACAGACAATAAAATTTGATGGCACTGTTTATCTCCGCCCACTCTTCCATAACTACCAAGATGTATTGGCCTACACCAGAGTACTCAACACGGAAGCGAGACGTGTTCAAATCCAGTGGCAATAACTCCAAAAGACTCTTCTACTCTTTCCATTTCCTGAAACAAATACCATCGAACAATCAGTTCACATCGAAGAGAAAGGTGGGCGTTCTAATCCGAATATATAATAAATACACGCACACGGCGCACTCGCAAAAGAAATAATCGAACTTATAAAAGGGCCATTAAGGCCGCAATCTCTAATTCTATTATTCACACTAATAAAGGGAATGCCATTAACAAGTTTAATCGCCAATAAAGAATCGCAACAACCCCGATTATGCAAATCCGAACATTTACTTTTATTTGCATACTAAGTCTTGAACAGGAACGTCCATATTAGTCTGTTGTGCTGCCATAAGGCTTGCTCTACACCTTGTATACAACCGAAATAAATATGGCAGTGCCGGTACGTAGGAGAGATCTCTGCAGAGTCGTTGAGATGGAATTTCTTATCACGCAACGATACCGCAATCGCTTTATGCGATATTGCGGGAATTATGTCTATTTTGGTATTAATTTTGATCGTAACTCTAGACGTATGCATGCGGTTCGTCTTTCTGTGGATGGTTTTATGAGCACATTTGTAGAGGCAATTTCATAGATCTCAGGTAACCAGTCATTCACATTAATCCACTTCTTTGTTTCATTCTGGTTGTTTACGAAACTCCACATGTGACTTCATTGAGAACAATATTTTTCTACACGATATAGTATCAATGATATACATATTTCATAAATCTGCGGGGATAATTTGAGAAATTCTTAGCCTACTTTAGAACCAAACAAAATTTCAATGCCAGAATATTTTTTAACTCAACATTTTCTCCTCTCATAATTGAAAACATTTATAAGAGTGGACAACGTCACTGTACCTTTAAAAAAAGTTTCTTGCTTTGCAGAGCAGACCATCACTGCTTTCATTACCTCACCGCTGGAAGAAAATTTACGACCTTTTAAACTTTTTTTCAGTTGAGCAAAGAGAAATCTGGTGAATAATGGAGGGTGTTCTAGTTATTCAAACGCAAAATCACGAATTTTCTGCATGGTAAAATAAAATTTGTGTGCTGGGGCGTTGTTCTGCAAAAAAAATACCTTTAGATAACTTTCCACATTTTTTCCCTTTTATTTTTTCTTGTAGAGTGGTCAGTAAGGTCGAATACTAATCTCCAGTTATTGTTCTACCCTTATCAAAAAATTAATCATGATTGAACCATGGTAACCCCAAAAAACTGAAGCAAGAACTTTTCCAGCAATTTTTGGGACACGGATCTTCTTAGGTCTTGGAGAACCAGAGTGTTGCCATTCCATTGATTGTTGCTTTGTTTCTGGATTTAAGGAAATGTATCCAAGTCTCATCCATAGTAGCAATTCGGTAAAAGTCTACAACGTTTTCAAATCGATCATAGAGCGATGCTTCTACCCTTGCCCGCTTTTGGTCAACATTGAAACATTTGGGCATCCATTTTGCAGAAATTTTTCCTATGCCAAATTGACGTGCACTATATGATAAAATAATCAATGCTTGAGATATCAATTTTAGCGCAATTCGATGATGTGGTAAAATCATGTGATGAACTGCATCGATATTTTCGGGGAGTGACACAGAAACTGGCCTTACCTATCGGTCATCATCTTCAATGGAAAATTTTTCACGGTCACATACGGAGTACATTGATTACCAAGGTTATTAAGAGTATCTTCGTAAATCTGCTTGCCTCTCAAACCTTTTAAATACAGGTACTTGATGATGGCTCGATACTCCAATTTTTCAGTTTTTACAATTTTGGCGGACATATTTCTTTTAAATTTATCGCGTAAAGCTGGTTACCTTTTTTGGCGTCGGACTTTACACTGACACTTCTAGTAAGTTATTGTTCGTTGCTATGGTATCTCAATATTTTGTTTTTGTGTGGAACTGGTCGAGGCTAACTTGATAACGAGTGTACCTATATCACTAAACTTCTCCTAAACGGCTGTTTTTGTCTTGCCGTCCATATTTATAATCCTTATCGCTTAAAAGATCAGAGAGGACGGGACCATTTGAATGATTATAAATTTGATGTGATTATTAATCTATATGATTCCATTTCTTCAAATTCATTATGTTCCCAATTCAAAAAGGTAATTTAGATCTGATTATTCGTATTTCATTCATTGTTCTATAATGATGTCTTCAATACAGTATTGAAAAATGAAAATGGGGATATAAAAGAATGATTACCTCAGGTTAAAAATTACAGTCAGAAACTGTATAGTTTAATTCGATTGATGTGAATTAATTGGAGGTGTCTTGCTGGGTTTTGTTGGATAAATCACTGAGACTTCATAATTTTGTTTCAGGGCCATAAAGAAAATTGCGATTTAGTACGGTAAGTGTTTGATTTTGCATGTTGATGAATATTCGTAATGCATAACCATTAGAATTACCAATTCGGAAATGTTTTTTGAACTCTTATAACGATAGTGTAGTCGGTAAACAGTTGGGATTTAATTTCTCAGCAGATGAAATTCAGCAGCATCAAATTATTTCATATTATTATTGAGGGCGTCAAACTCCTAATGAGGTGAGTTATACAATTAAACAAACTGAAATAGGACTTACAGGCAGCAATTATTGAAATCGATTCTATAAATGGAGCGATACCTACGTATACAACTAACATTAGCTTGAATGAATACTGGGATCATATGCTTCGAGTTATCTCAATAATCACAAACTGAGAATTATATACAATTGTATTTTGCGATATTATTAATTTCTGAATTATCAGAAATCTTAGAATGGGTTTTCAAAATATTGGTATCTAATATTGACAATAAAGTTTGGTTTTGATGTACAAGATCTCGTCAACAAGGTTTCAGAAAGATACTTACTTGTTTGAACTTATTTGAAAGTGTGATTATGTAATAAATTTTATGTTGAAAATTGAATCAGGAAAAATATGTGATTAAAATATCTACCAGGTCCTACAAAAAAATGACGGCTATTGTTTTTAATTGCATTTTATATGATTGATTACTTGCAAAATATATTCAAGTCAGAGCAACATGCAAATATTCCGAAATGATAATCTTTAACAGCAAGGTGTAAACAGATATCACATGATCAATTTATGCGTTCATGACTTACATTTATCACTCATATGTCGATCAAAGCTAATTCTTTCTATTCAAACTGATACTGTGGCTCAATTAAATTCAGCAGCAACTTTTTGCACATAAATGAAAGAGGGTGTATGGTACATCATCACTCATATGATGCCTTGACGCCAGCGCCATTAGATATGGCTAAATGCCATTATGATTCTATTAAGTTAAGCGAAGAAAAAAGTCAACCTTCAGTGGCAGCCAGATTTGATTGAGTAACAGTATATAGTAATGAACAAATACAAGTTACCTAATTTTTGTAAATAAATAATGAACGTCATTGTGTCTTGAATCGAAGCCTTCCGAAGGCCTGCAAAACTCTTTCGACTCCAAAGATCTTCAATATTAATATGTTCAATTATTCAAAATGCTTAGGTATATTAAATACCCTGGAAAATAACTAGGTAATATCACTATTAATTGTCTATAACAAATGGCTTCCTTATTTCTACACCTGATCATACAGGATGTCATTCAGATGCATGAAACTATGTAAATATACGAAATATTCGAAAGAATACATTCCTAATTATGTATTTCCGTTTATTATCGTGAATGATATACAGTTCGCTCAACGACGGTTTCATTCGGAAACCAGTTTCTCAACCACACGAGCTCACTATAGAATTAATCTTAGTTTTGGGAGGCAATCCGGTGATTATCAATGGAGATAAAACTTCTCAAATGGCTCCTTTGCAACCGTCAATTAATTATCTCACATTATCCACATGGGCGTTGATAAAGATTATGATTATACCATTATGACGATTCTCATTGTGAGCACTAGTGTGGAACCATTAAACGCGTATTTACTGTTCTGACAGGATGAAAGATAGTTCATACTGTTCATATGAAAAATGTTACCATTTATTTGGAACAGAACCGACGTCTTATGAAATTAGTGTAGAGTAGAATGGATGCTGAGAGTTCAAATGACGTACAAATCGTGGGTAATTTCTTTTGAAGGATTGGCTTGATTGTACCTGTATAATGTTATAAGAGCGATATTGAACATTATTCTAAATTATGAGGTTTAGAGGACTTCTATATTATATCTCCTCATCGTTCTGATCTCCTTTAATTTTCGTGGTTACTATGTTGTTTACTTGATGTTAGTAGTGATGTTTCCATTGACCTATTAGGCGTTGTTTTATTTGGTGCCTGAAGGATTATCTATGTTTTCACATTGGATCAGAGATAAACTTGACAGTTTGTAATCGCGGAATCAATATTATTGGATGAAATTACCCAATATTAGCACTATCTGTCTTTATAGAATTAATCTTAGTTTTTGAAGGCAATCAAGTGATTATCAATGGAGATAAAACTTCTCAAATGTCTCCTTTCCTACTGTTAATAAATTATCTCATATCATCCACATAGCCGTGGATGAAGATTATGGTTAGACTATTATGACGATTCTCATTGTGAGCTCTATTGTGGAACCATTAAACGCGTATTTACTGTTCTGGCATGATGAAAGATAGTTCGTACTCGTACTGTTCATATGAAAAATGTTACCATTTATTTGGAACAGAACCGACGTCTTATGAAATTAGTGTGGAGTAGAATGAATGCTGAGAGTTCAAATGACGTACAAATCGTGGGTAATTTCTTTTGAAGGATTGGCTTGATTGTACCTGTATAATGTTATAAGAGCGATATTGAACATTATTCTAAATTATGAGGTTAAGAGGACTTCTATATATCTCCTCATCGTTCTGATCTCCTTTAATTTTCGTGGTTACTATGTTGTTTACTTGATGTTAGTAGTGTTGTTTCTATTGACCTATATTAGCCGTTGTTTCATTTGGGTGCCTGAATATAAGGATTATCTATGTTTTCACAATGGATCAGAGATTAACTTGACAGTTTGTAATCGCGGAATCAATATTATTGGATGAAATTACCCAATATTAGCACTATCTGTCTTTATAGAATTAATCTTAGTTTTTGAAGGCAATCCAGTGATTATCAATGGAGATAAAACTTCTCAAATGTCTCCTTTCCAACTGTTAATAAATTATCTCATATCATCCACATAGCCGTGGATGAAGATTATGGTTAGATCATTATGACGATTCTCATTGTGAGCTCTATTGTGGAACCATTAAACGCGTATTTACTGTTCTGGCATGATGAAAGATAGTTCGTACTGTTCATATGAAAAATGTTACCATTTATTTGGAACAGAACCGACGTTGTTTTGCCATATTAATTACTTCTAGGGTAGGAAATAATAAAAAACTCATTGTGAGAGTGTGACAATGTGGTAAGTTCACCTTTTGTCCAAAAGTCAAAATCATTATAACCTATAAGTACTCTATGACTGCTTGATTGGTCGTACGAAAAAAGAAAGCCTTCTTTTCTGAGCAATATTTTTGGAAATATTTTATTGTAAACATTGCTCTGATAATTATGAACACAACAAAAAAAGAATTGTCCAATTTGGTGCAGTCGTTTGAAAGATATGGCATTTTGACGGTAACCATAGATCCTGTTTTATTGATATAGATTATGAGGTTTAGTGGATTTCAATATATCACCTCGTCGTTCTGTTCTCGTTTAGATGTTATTAGTGATGGTTTTCATTGATCTATTAGGCGTTTTTTGTATGTTGGAACAGCTTGCTGGAGTGTCTTAATATTAGGACAATGTTTTCTTATTTCCTAATCAGTACAGGGTTGTTCAGAACATTTTGTCAAATGAAAACATTTTAAATGATCATTTCTTCATTAGCCGTTCACCATTCATATAAAAAATCAGATTGCTATGCCATGTTGTCAATATTGCATATAGTTCTCTGATAATTCGCAAGCTCGTAGGACGAGGCCGGGGCCTCGTCCCGCGGGTGCATTCGGCAACGTTGACTTCATTTTACGTTATGACAGCAAATACTGCCAACTTAAGATAAATGAATAAACTATATGTCTAAGTCTAAGTTGATTCATAAATCGATTTTAATTCATGTTTTTGAATATAAGGACTGAATTGGAATTCATTAGTAAGATCCCATTTGAAGAAAATCAATCTAAAAACTAAAAGAAGCCAAAATCGAATGAACTTAATATTTTGTGTTCAATTCAATAGAGAAATAAAAAAATAGTTCAGGAGAACAACGAAATTATTTGTTTTCCTGGAATAATTCAAAAAATTGAAATTCTCAGGGGCAAGAAGATTGAATTGAATCATCAGGAGAGTGAGGTCGATAGTTATCACAATATAATTAAACACAAGGTTATTCAGAATTGCGTCATCAAACGACAAAGAGAAATTCCTCAGTATCTTAGAAAAAAAAATTTCTTATGAACATGTATCAGGAAAGGCTTTTTTAAGATTCATAAGGAATATCTTAGTTCAAAAATTTTTTTTCATTTTTCAAAATTGAATGTTGCTATTGAACTCAAATTTGGTCTCCATTATGCCCAATTAAAGTACTTGATACAAAATTAAAAATTTCAAGTCATGGGAGTAGAATTCGGAAGTGTCATAGCGGATTTTCATGCCTTTTTCTTATAACGGGGTAGCTATTTCGTACATTAACTAGCAAAAATGAAAAGCTAGTAGGTTTTTAATAAACTTTGTCATGTGTTCAATTTTTTTTTCTTGCCATTTTAAAAAATACGCACTTAAACATTGAACAATATAAAAGACAGGTTGACCTGAGAACCACCAAAATATTTATATTTTGGTAGCAAAAGAATAAGAGATTAAATTTTTTTCATTCTTCAACTTGTGTTATATCGTCACAAGATTCCTTTGTCTCAACTGTTTTCATCAATATTTTGCTGTGATTAAGCTGATTCACTAAAGCAACCTTGCACGTCATTCCTCACTAGCACAAATTCGAGAACAGCAGTGTGAAGACACTATTTCTATTCAGTTTTCGTTTAATTTCTTATATTTTTCATTTGATTTCGAACATTTTCGTAACAAAAAGATATCAGTTCAAATTTTTTATATTCTTTAGATTTTCTTCAATCGTATCAATTTTTTTCATCAATATTTTGCTGCGATCTTCTATTCGGTTAGAGATAAAGCTGATTCACATGAGAAACCTTGCATCGTTACTACCCTCAACCGCAAAAGGTATTATTTCCCGACTAAAGTCATCAATGCAATGGCTAACTCAAATCCGAGGAGAGTTTCACGCACTATGTACATCTTTATAGTATCATGTTTCAGTATCGAATATCGAAAAACTCTGAATACGCTCAACAGCGGATTGACAGTTCCAGATACGTAAGAGTAAGACAGGACTATTCAATTACACTGCTCAACAATTGATAGGGATCACTTACTTGTTCTAAATTTATTTCTGAAATATTCGCTCCAAGATTATAAATTTAGTCAGATATCAGAGTATTTTCAGTTGATAATATGGTTCACTTGAGACAAGAATGAAAAAATGGAAAGTTGGAGAGAAAAAAAAACTTTATGAGGAACACTCAAAAATCTGTGTTTGAATAACATAACAATTTTATGATGAAACCACAAGAAGGCTGAAGTTTCGGTTAAGCTAGTACCTACAAGCTTAACCGAAACTTCAGCCTTCTTGTGGTTATGTTATTCAAACACAGAATTTTGAGTGTTCCTAATAAAGTGTTTTTTCTCTCCAATTTTCCATTTTTTCATTCTTTTCTCAAGTGAACCATAGTATCAACTGAAAATACTCTGATATCTGACTAAATTTATAATCTTGGAGCGAATTTTTCAGAAATAAATTTAGAACAAGTAAGTGATCCCTATCAATTGTTGAGCAGTGTATTATACCTGGGCAGTGTTTCATGATTCACTTTATTTTCTGACATAAATTCAGTCTGACGCATAATTTCCGGAGATTTTCCTCCATTATTGAATCATTCATTGAGATAATTTGACAGGTATGAAAGCGAGTCCATTTACTGGAGTTATTCCGTTGAAGCGTGTAGATAACACGTAAAAATCCTTCATCTCGAATGCGGCTGTGTGATGCTCGTTTGAAAGAATTTCCGTCTGTATCTGAATTGAACAAAAAGGTCTCGTGGAAGTGAAAAACTGGGTGATTTCCTTGAAAGAAAAATGGAAATTTGAACTTATTGAGTTCAAATCGTTAATATCACCTACATTTTTTTTGTCGATAAATCATTATATTTTCGATAGAACTGATTAAGGAAAGAATCTCTACAGGGTGTTTCAGAATAAGGTGCATAACATTCGGGAACTTCATTCTCAGAGGATTTAATGACATAAAGTTCCTATGAACTATGGGTATCTGACGCATTGTTTTTGAGATGAGGTTGTTGGAATTTAAAAAAAATGGTTTTTCGAGAATATTTTTCACACCCCACATAAGTTTTGTTTGCTTTTTTTAGGTTATGAATCAAAACACAATTTTTTCAATTCGAAATTATTCTCAATTTTCACCAGTAGCCTCCTTACATACTTCCAATAAATTTAGTGGAAAAATTGGTACGCCAATGCTTTTTGTCAAATTTCAAATTCCTTTCTTGATCCCCACATAATTTACAGTGGAAATGATTTCTTGAGTTTGTCCTGCGAATACTTTTTGAGATAAAAAATAAAATGCTATTCCATATAAAAAAATCACGAAATTCTTCGATACCTTCCGGAATCGTCTAGACGCAGATTAGGGCGATTTATTAGTCCAGAAAATATCCGAATAATATACATAAGAAAATTTATATCATGACTTGAAGACTTTCTGACATTCTGTTCACTATGGATTTCGACACGAATACCTACCACTCCTTTCAACTGCACTTGTATTCGAGAAACATTTCTCTGAAATTTAATTTCAAAAGAATTACACTTGCAGAATTATTTTTCCATATATTCGGTATATGTTGAAGTAGAAGATCGATAAAATTTCAGATCAATTCACCTATTATGGCTCGAAATTCGCGAAATACAGTTTTTGTTACAAAACTTGCCAAACTAAAGAATAAACAGAAAATTGAATCATATTTCAAGACAACATGTCATCTTTCTAAAGTTTTGCTAAGAATTTATGAGACCACTTACATAGACTATATATTTCGGAATGGCAAAAATCACCGAGTGAATACCTTGGAAATTGTTGATTCGGTATTTATTTTAATTAGAAAACATGGGAGGTAAAAACGGGCATTATACAGGAAACATTTATAGCTAAATAATTCCATACATAAATAATCCCATGCCTCGATTAAAGAAAATAACGAAATGCCATAAAAATGTGCTTTATTTATTAGAATATTACCTTCATTTCTCTACAGTGTTGCACATTCTTCAAAGTGAGTGTAATTTCCTTGGAATTCGCTGCAATGAGGGACCTGTAATTTTATTAATTGAAGTTTTCGAATTCTTCCTGCGGTATCATTTCTTTATCTCGAAGGAATTATAATTATTTAGCGAAGCTGAAAAATATTCGTTCTGTTCAAAGTATATGATGACCCAAAAGAAGGAAATGACTTTTATTTCTTTGCGCTAGAGATCATAATAATAATTCAAGTGGAGTATATTGAAATATAAATGTGTGTATAAACCATTGTGATCCTATTTTGTATTTTTATCATGATTCATGATTTCCTGTGAAAAACACTGTGATCTCATTCATAGATTTGAAAATAATCTGAATATGATACAATACTTAGTGGAAATTTTGTAAAGTTTCTAGCTATTTCCATTTTTCCTTAATATAAATACATATGAGCACAATATTAAAACATATTCAATAGTTATAACTTCGAAACCGTTTCTACCTTCGAAACTGATTCTTTATTGAATATTATAACCCAAAACCCCTCATGATTGGTAGTTTTCTCACTTATTTCAATAATTAACTGAATAACTTTTATGCTTTTGATCTGGTCGACAATTTCAGGTAATTTAAGATAAAACTAAATATCCCTTATCGGTTAACATTCAATGCTTCTCATGAAGATCATCTCCCATGACCTCAGTGAACTCCTTGTCTGAGTTATGTATTCTATACAGCTGCCGCCAACTAATAGGCTCTATAGTAGGTACAGCGTAAAATATGTCAAACCATACTACTACCTGCTTAGAAATTACTTTTACGTATACCAAACCACTCTACTAGATTTTCTCGAATTGACATGAGAACTAACAAAGCTTCTTTGGATCAATGAAACCTGATTGAAAATCAAGCAATTGTATTTCGCCTACAAAGAATTAACTGGCTGATTCAAAACGGCCGCAACGCCTGCATAAAGAACTCTGTCACGGATACTCCGTGGCATAAACAATTCTGTGGTATAAATCCACAGAACAAATGGCTACACCGCTCTGTGGGACCCAATCAATGACTTTTAGACGTTTTCAGTGCGCCAAAGGGAAGATATCACTCATGCTGGACTGATCCGTGCCTACATATTCTGTCAGCGTACACAGAATACTGATGCGCTTTAATCGGGTAAGGTTGAATCCACAAGACATAACTTATGCTCCCTGCTCGAAATAATGGAAATGTCAGTCGACATAAAGCTTCTTCGGAATTGTCTCTGGTGAATGAAATCGTATTCGATATCTTCATTTCAGTGAAAGAATATGTTCAAATTTATGCTTAAAATTAATTCCATTTTTTCTGCAACATAACGTATACGGTTCTAAAGTATAGAATGCATGTTAGAAGCCTCTGAAAAACTGACAACGCTATGAAAACAGGTAAATTTCAAATGAAAAATTCAAGCTTCTGACCGCACGTTCATTGGTGGAGCAGTGGGATTATTATCTCAAAATTTTATAATGGTGTGGTTATAATGGTGGTTTATAATGGTGTCGCAAACATGAGCGAAATCCCCAATTGGGGATCATGGCAGCTAATGGGTTAATGCTAAATATACAATAAATGCAAAATCTCAGAACGATCGGAATAATATTCTGTTGTTGTTGGCCATGGGGTTCCTTTAACTTTGGTTATCATTTACTTTTCAAGTGAAATATTATACAGGCATCTTTTCCGATGGCTTTAAAATTAAGCAATCCACATGTATTTTGTTAGATGAAGTAGATAATTTGGCTAATTGTTCTGTTGGTATAGATCGTGTTTCGATTGATTTATTGAAGAAAGAAATGACATCAGGAAATTTCAAAATTAAAGATATCAACATCTCTATGTGTTGACAACTTTCAATGTCAATTGGACTGCAAACGAAAAAATACACAATTCCAAAGATTTTACAAGTTTGTCTGAGTTTTTCAAAACTAATTGAATAAGATTAATGCAGGAGCATTTCATCTCATTGAAATTTTTTTAAATATTTCTATTTCAGAGACTGGAAGTGAAAACCTTAAAAGTTTTCCAGAAGTGCAGAATCCTCCCAGATTATATTTCAATCGATAGCTTTACAGTAGTTCTCGGAATATTTTCAGAGCAGTTCCTTTGGTAAACTGTAATTCATATTTATGTTGGCCTTCATGTCATAATAATATGTGATCATAATAATAATATTTCATATGTCCGACAATATTAGCAATTTTAGTAGATTTTTGAGGTAATAACTTACTAAGATGTAAGATGTGTTTCTTCTCATAATGGTAATATATTAATATAACATAGGTAAAACCTCCATTTTTCTATGGTCGAAAATATTTAACATATGAAACTTTTCATTACCTTTATGTGGAATTCTAATTATCGACTATAATTTAGGTTACTCTGCATATTTCTATACCTATGCATGGTGTCGCACTTTTATACTGTAAAGGGTTTTATATGTCAGGAACCTAGGAACTCTCAACCAAAAAAAATTTTTAAATACCGCAGTATGGGTTCTTAACGTTATTCCATTGTAATACATTTCCCTTTATTTCTAAGGGTTAAAAATTTATAGTTTATGAATCACCAATTTTACCACTATGTACGTAAATATACATTTTTTGGTAAATTTAAAAAAACTAACTTACCCAACTCTATATATATTTCTGGATTAGTATTACCGCTTTGTGTTAGTACTTAATTGGACATTTAACAAAGTTTTTATACTTAATAAATTATCTTAAATGTTACCACTTGGCTCATTTCTACTAATGCCAACGCTACATAATATATTACTAATCCTCTTTAAATCATAAACATAAATGGTAGGTCGTTTCAACACACAAGCATTTAAAAGTTATCGTCCTAGGTAAAGAGTCAGATGTGATCCATTATGAATTATTATAATATCTTTCATCCTGTTTTCGACCGGATACGAATTGAGAAATATTGAGATAGGCTTCAGTAATACCATTGTATAAGGAAGGATGGTAATACTATGTAATTTATTGAGTACGGCAAATATTTGTCCATTGTTAGTTTCGGCGCAATCTGGATTTTATGCAAATAATATACAGGGTGTCAAAGATAAAGTATACCATGCATAGTGGCACTTGATAGAGTGACAATAAAAAATTGAAAAAGGTACCATGAATATATATCTGAAACTGCTTCTTTTAAGAAATACAAGGTGTTAAAGTATATTATTCAAGCACAAGGCCAGCCATTCGAACATCTTCTAAATACTTAATGTTTTTTGTTAATTAATCAGCCTTTGGCTGTTGTCATTAAAATTTAATTCTAGAAGTATTTTGTTTTTGTTATTGTTAGTAGTTTACTTTGGCGCTTCTGGACAATTTGCGTGCATCATAACTTTTCGATGCGTTTTACCAGAAACCGTTGGTCCTAGCGACTTCAAAAGAGTATACCTCTTTGAAAGAAAAAATGGAGGAATCGCTTTTTTTGTCCTGAATGACATACAGTGGAAGACAAAAAAGTAAGGGGCTTGATTTGAATGTGGAGGAATCCTGTATGTGGTGCCCTCTATTAGTAATCTAAAAACTAATAAGATATTTGGATTCTGCGTCATACGAAACCCCAACATATCACATTTTGTTCAATTCTTATTTCTTTGTCAAAAGTTATTAAAAAAACCAAATAAAAAAGTAAATTTTGAAACCATGTATTTCTTAAAGGAAGCAGTTTCGTACATATATTCATAGGACCTTCGTTTCATATTTTATGGCTTCTATCGTATGGTACTATGCATGGTACTTTTTTCCTTGACACCCTGTATATTCAGTAATTTGATATTCGATAACTTTGGTCGATTCCAACGAGTAGAATCATCATAATATAATGCAATTTTAATCAATACATAATGAAATACGTGTCGTAGTTTTTTGTCACGATAACATTTTATCATTATATCTGATAAATAAAAAATCAAAATGGAACGAAACACTCGAAAACTCTTGGTTAAACCGTATCAAGTTCATTTTTCGTCTGTTCCGTACTCTTCCGAAAAATCAAAACGTTAAATGGAAAAACATTTTTGTTTATTGCACATATAACTTTGGAGCCAATCAAGACTAATTTTATTTCTAGGATATATCAATCATTATGATATTCTGCTTTCAGATAAGCATTAGATTAATAAATTGCAATTTCAATCATATCACTAGGTATGTAGTTAAAAATACCTACCAACCTTTACGAGTGCTATATTGTTCTGTTCAAATGTCTCTGATTACTAGCAATTACAATCATATCAATAAGTATGTAGTTGAAAATACCTACCAACGAATACGAGTGCTATATCGTTCTGCCCAAATGTCTCTAATATTAGAAATGATCTCAAACCATAAGGATCGACTCCCTGATGACGAATCTGTGGTCAAATTCAATTCTGTCAGTGGAGGCGGCCGGCCGGCCTTAAGCACGATAATATTCAAAGGGATTGTCCTAGAGACTTGAAATTTTCAGGGTGAGTTCGGTTCCCCAATGCCGGGGTTACGTTCGTTAACCAGCCAAATCGTACAGGGCGAGTTTCGGAAGATAGCATTACCTGAACCATATAATTTTTTTTTATTAAATATTGATATTTTACATATTAAATTTTTTGAATAATTTCAAAATATAATTCCGATCCTCCTGAGAATTTGCATTCACATACTTAGTATGAATCTCAAGTCGTGTACAAAATATTTGGGTAATAGCATTATTACTCCTCCAATGAATGAAAGCTTAAATGCACCTGCTCAGAGCTTTTCTTCTTGAATTTCTTTTTCCAGAATATGTATTTCATCCAATTGGAGCAACTGCGAATTGATTATCTTAAAGTGAATACTCTGATAATGAACCAGCCTAGAGCGTATTTTTGCGAATGTACCCATGCAATTAGTGGCAAAATGCATAATATTTTTCAGTTTAGCATATTTAATTGAGCAACTGTAAATAATAGTCCGTATTACTACAGACAGTCACGTTAATTATGTCGTGTTGCACAGTGTAATAAATGGTGCAGTATGAATTATTATTTGTGTTATTTATTGCATCATTTGTAATTTGTGCGTATAATTTGATTTATAGCCTACAATTCTCCATATTCATTAAAAATGTCGAATAAAGGGATCTGGGGCAAGGAAAATGCGCAAGATATTTATGGTGAAGAATCGTGAATGTCAAAGATGACGAATATGAAATATAACATGAGATCAATCATTGGTAGCATTTGTTCATACAATGATGATTCAAAAGGACCCCGCACACTTACTTAGGAAAAGCGGGTCCAGTGAATTTTCCTAATTTTTACATATTATATTTATACCAACCTCAAGAACAATATATCAGATTTTCACGAAGTTCTTACATCTGGTT
This sequence comes from Propylea japonica, assembly GCA_013421045.1. Lineage (NCBI taxonomy): Eukaryota > Metazoa > Arthropoda > Insecta > Coleoptera > Coccinellidae > Propylea > Propylea japonica. The sequence continues at coordinate 1,120,625 of CM024247.1, forward strand.
TGTTCTATAGGGCGTTCCAAAATTGCAGCTACGGAAAAATGAATCTTTAAATTTTGATGATAATTCTTCTAGTTTTCAAAATTTTATCATGATGCTTTGGGTTCTGAATAACAAGATGTGACAGATATCCAAACACCGCCCACCACGTTGAGGTTCGTTATACAGGCTGTTCCATGAAGCTGTATAAGTAACTGAATGTAACTTTGTTAGTGACTTTGGGACCACCCTGAGTTTTTCAAAATATGATACCATGATGTATGTCCACTTCTATAGGAAGTTTCATTAATGTACAAAGAACAGTTGCAAAATTATTCAGGTTTAAACTCGGATTTCATACAATTTTTCTTTAAAACTTATCTGTAGTTGAGATTGCTGTCAAGGAATATAGGTTTTCATTAGTATAATTATTATGATAGGTCGGTCCAAAGGTGTTTTTTCAGGAATGCACAGGATGGACATAATGTGGTGTCACTAATCTCCTCATATACAGGGTGTTTCATCATAAACTGGACAAACATATATTTTCGTGTAGAGTAGAGGACATCGGGAGAATAATTTTTTCCTTATACAATATATCCCGTTTTCGAAGCATAAGCGAGATACAGGGTGTCAAACGTCATTTTTGAGCAAGATTATTATGAGTGTGGTCAGTTATGTATAACACTTAAAGTGACGGTTTTTGGTCAAATCTCAGTATTTTTGGGTCCTCTATTCAGAAGACCTGCAATGTTCCAATTTTTTTTGCGGTTGTCAAATTGACTTTTGTTTTCTGAATGAACACAATTTTCTAAGAATTTCTGTGAAAAAAATCTTTCAAAAATCGAACACAATTTTTTTTACATGTCTAATTGTCTACAGCGATGAAAATATTTCACTCGAAATGGATGACACTCTGTACAACTGTACCTCTTGAATTATCAATCACGAATATGAAAACAGAATTGTAAAATATCGAACGGTTTCGTTACTACAGGAATTCAAATATTTCGTTCAGACCTCTGAAATAATGAAAGAAAATTTGTTTTGAGTTCTAGAGTCAAAATAATTAAATTATTGGCAACGAATATTAATATCCTTAGAACAGTGTCATTTCCCTATTTAATACCTACATGGGTTCGAGTCCCAACTAAGTTTCACTGATTTTTTTGTATTTTATTTGTATTGTATTCATCTAGAATATTCGTCAACTTTTCTGAATAGAGGACCCAAAAATACTGATATTTGACCAAAAACCGTTACTTTAAGTGTTATACATAACTGACCACACTCATGAGAATCTTGCTCAAAAATGACGTTTGACACCCTGTATCTCGCTTATGCTTCGAAAACGGGATATATTGTATAGGGCAAAAATTATTCTCCCGATGTTCTCTACTCTACACGAAAATATATGTTTGTCCAGTTTATGATGAAACACCCTGTATATGAGGAGATTAGTGACACCACATTATGTCCATCCTGTACATTCCTGAAAAAACACCTTTGGATCGACCTATCATAATAATTATACTAATGAAAACCTATATTCCTTGACAGCAATCTCAACTACAGATAAGTTTTAAAGAAAAATTGTATGAAATCCGAATTTAAACCTGAATAATTTTGCAACTGTTCTTTGTACATTAATGAAACTTCCTACAGAAGTGGACACACATCATGGTATCATATTTTGAAAAACTCAGGGTGGTCCCAAAGTCACTAACAAAGTTACATTCAGTTACTTATACAGCTTCGTGGAACAGCCTGTATAACGAACCTTAACGTGGTGGGCGGTGTTTGGATATCTGTCCCATCTTGTTATTCAGAACCCAAAGCATCATTATAAAATTTTGAAAATTAGAAGAGTTATCATCAAAATTAAAAGATTCATATTTCCGTAGCTGCAATTTTGGAACGCCCTATAGAACAAACCAGATGTAAGACCTTCGTGAAAATCTGATATATTGTTCTTGAGGTTGGTATAAATATAATATGTAGAAATGGGGAAAATTCACTGGACCCGCTTTTCCTAAGTAAGTGTGCGGGGTCCTTTATATTAGAGGATAAGGTAGTAATATGGGCCGTGTGTGAAATATGATGGGCCCCCTAAAGTTGTAAAAAATCCTTTCTTAACTTTTGTATGTTCCATGGATCAAAACGAGATGGTGTAAGATAGCATTTCCAATTTGATAAAATCGAGGTTGCTGTAGATTTTTTATAGTGTAGTGTTTCTCAGTTTGAGCAATACACCAGATTTCGACCCCAAATTCCAGTGAATCTACAGTAAATTTGTTTTTCTATGTTATGTAATAAACTTTTGTCATTATTTTTCGAACGAAAAAGTGTACACATAATATGTGTACAACCAATTTTGAAATAATATTTTAAAATTGGGTGGTAATGTTTGAAATAAGGTCCACCAACTTGTTTGAAATATCGGCCCTGCTCATATGATGAAGAGCACGAAGAATTTATACCAGATGAAATGGATAATAATATGGAAGACTTTGGAACATATCCCGAATGGGACGATGCTTTTTCCGTTTATTGTGACAGCATTTTTTGCAGAGACACAAGAGGTACATTTAGAGGATGAATGAAGCCAAACATATATTTGTGATTTTCGCTTTGTTTTTGCTTTGAATAAAATATATTTGAAAATTGGTTCTGTGTTTCTCTCTTATTAAATCATATCGAACCTAAAAATTTTTTATGAAGGTGGCCTTTATTAGAAGCACATTCGTGAAACATGTAAAATTGACATTTTTCAATTCGGTTAAATTTCAAAATCAACAAGCAAACTGTTCAAAATCAAAGTTGCTTATTTGAATACTCTGGTACTCCATTCATCAATTAATATTCTTGTTTTTTTCAGAAGTTGGCAAATTACGTAAAAAAAAAATTTAGTTCATATTCGGACCTTCTCTTCTAATCCATGACGTATACATCTTCATAAGGAAGTATTGAAATACACAGCAGTTTGGCCTTAACCAGAAAACTACACGTAACTTTCATGGTTTAAGAATCATTTTATCGAAAAACAGTTGTTTCAGGCTCTTAGCGGTAAATAACTTTGTTGACAGGAATTTGCCAATTACATTGATTGGATTTGCCGAACGAATTCATGTGTGTTGTGATGAAACTATTCATTCAAAAGCATTGCTAAGGAATTGCTCATTACCCGTCTATAATTGTGTTCGCAGGATCAACCGATTAAGAGGTATATCAAATGTAAGAAGCGTTTTTCTTTTTCATAATCCATTATTCGAACAGTTTTTTATGTAGTACACTCAATTCAAAACTTAAAGTGCATTCATTTAGTTGATTGACTTCTTTAGCTTCATGCTGATGAATTTCTTATATATATCTCTCTAGAAATTTTCGAAAAATTCAAGATCAGACGATTATTTCGATTTGTACGTGTTGATTATTTACGTGTTCTGTATTTCCCTAGAGCATTTTCTACGAACAAATATATTCAAGATTGTTTCGATACTGGCCCAAATCATTACAATTTGAGTGACAATAAGATTATTCTCGAGACCTAGAGGTCAATGATCAGACACCGAAGTCATCCCAAAAAAAAATCATATCTAAGCAGGACGCACTCTAGCTTGGACGGAATGCAAAAAAGCTGGAAGTATCTGATGCATGACATGTGTGACGTAATGACTTGTTCTTCAAGTTACGATTTAACTGACTCCAAAGAATCATTGGGTTATATTAAGTATAATCCTTTAATACAGAAATTAACGTGATTCATGTGAAAATATACCTACAACAGTATTCTAGTACTCTTGAAAGGTCATTCTTTCCAAATATATTCAGCTCTAATATTAGCTAGAAATATGATAAACAACTCTTTGATTTTATGGGTCTCTGCTTGTCGCAAATTTATCAAATAATTATAAAAGTAAAACACTTAGTTTTCTCTCATATTCCTTACTAGCTGACCCGACAAACCTAGTTTTGCCTAGTTTAAAAATTGTTAAATATGGTATAAGTAAAAAATTTTTGTATAATATGTTAGTTCATACGTTATTTCTGATTAAAATTTTAAATGTACGATTCACCCGATGTAACTTCACTTTTTTCCAAATGTCAGAATCATTATTACCTATAGGTACTCTATGACTGCTTGATTGGTTGTAAGAAAAAGGAAAGCCTTTATTTTTTTCTGAAGATTTTCTTTTTAATTTTGCTGTGTAAACCTTGTCCTGGCAATTATGAACACATCAACAAAAAAGATACAGTAGAACTCGATTATCCGTGCGCCTTTATCCGGGCGGCGGATTTCTCGTGCGGTATCTGACAAGCTTAGAAGCTAAAAAATGAGGGAGATTATAAAGAGTAAAATTTACGAACCCAAAAACAAACAAAATCGTGATTTTTTCAAGCGATTTTTCAATGTGACTAGACACTGTTCAATGTACGTTTAGACATTTGTTATATTAAAACTGTTATTTCTTGTTGCTGTATCTAGTATTACGTTTTGTTTGTTGGACACATAGCTCTGAAATACTGAAAATTAACTTGTCTTTGGATTATGTTTTCGATTATCAAGGCTTGGTCCACTGGCACGGATAATCGGGTTCTACTGTAATCTAATTTGGCGCAGTCGTTTGAAAGATATGGCTTTTTGATGGTAACCATAGATCCTGTTTTATTAATACAGATAACGATAGCAACTACTCACTCCACGAAGTCAAAATGTAATTTGTCGAAATAATGGAAATTTCCAGTATGTTGAAATATAGGATTTTTCAAGTGACACCATTGAGAGTAGTGTCAAATATATTCCTATCCAATTATTCATTGAAATTTTCAAGTGTCTTATTTTGAATCAATTATTATAAATGCGATACAAGCGGAATCAAAGTGTTTTACTCTCATCATATCATGAAAACCAGATAATCATATCGATTGACACTTCCACAGAATTTTTTTTTATGTAGGTACTCATTCCTATTTATCAGAAAAATTCTCAAGTACAGTATCCTGCAAAAATGTACTACAATTTATAGAAGATGATCATCGTATATCAGACCGAACGCCAATACTTGGAGTATCCTGTTAATCTTCTTGGTTGATTTATATTCCAGTTTGATCATATAAGTTCATTGGTTCCCATACGGCTCCCGTTCGTAACCTCGCCAGTAGACCGAACAAGTCCCTGATAATTAATAAATAATTAAATAAATCGCAAAAAGCGATAACCAAAGTGCCCGTTGCAATATCACTAAATCACTACTTCACAATTGAAGTCAGACCGCCACCGCCTCTTGGTCTTAATATAGAAATCTCGAGTATGGGGCATATCGCTCAGTGAATTCTCCTATGGTATTTATTGAAATCCATTTACATAGAACACACTTCTTCACTATAAGTGGCGCTGATTTCAGCTCGGTTTTCCTCCATTTATATCAATTATTGCGCGATGTATCATATGGGGAACTATACTTATATGGTGGAGTTGCGGTGATATTGATGTTCTGACAATATCTAAGTACAGATTGACGATAAATGGTATATAAATCTGTCAGTATCTTTTGTTGCATACGGGGTTTGTGTGGGACAGCTAAAGAACATCTAACTAAGATGTGGCGTATGCTATGCATATAAATTTAAGAAGCAGAATCTTGATTATCCGATATTTTTCTTACCGTTGAAAATACAGGATAAATCTTTGAATGGAACGATAACTCTTATCGTCTCATCTGATGAAACACCATTCAATTTTATAGTTTTGGATTTGGCTAATGTATGAAAAGGTTTTTTTCAGGTCAACGAATTGTTCAAAATAATTCAATATTATCATGAAAATCATTATCAGGGCATACCGTTTGAATTTTTGATCGTTAGTTTTCACTTTGTGACTGTATATGTTTAATTGAAGTTTAACCATATGACTATGAGACCTTAAAAATCAGTCTTGGGTTTGAAAATGGGGATAACGCCGAAACATGTAACCAGATGATTTAATATACAAGGTTCCCGCAACAGGAGTGTTTTCATAGACTTTTCCTTCAACTTCATACTGAACACTTTAAAATGGGATTTCATGAGATTATTTTATAAGAAGCGTTCCAGGACTTTTCAAGTGAACTATCACTCAACCCCTATTCCATACTCCATTTTGAGGGCTTGAAGCGCTCTCTCTTTGGGGGTTTGCCCCATATCAGCAATCACAATGGAATAAGAAATATACAGGGTGGCTCGTCTGAGAGGGATCACGCTGTATGTACTGACTCTTGTAAATACATAAACTTTTTCATAACAACTGGCAGAATTTTAATTTTGCCTATGCATAATGAAATGGATAATTCTTTTTTTTTAAATAAAAACCCGAAAAATGAGAAACCAATAATGCCTTCTAACGTATAATAGCCCATTCTTATCTAATCCATAATTCCTCTCCTAATGGTTTGAATCAGTTCATTGTATTATATTTGAATATTATGCAGATATATGAAAATGAGGTATGAGAGATCATTAACTACTTAATTAAAGCTATAATTTGAATTGAACTCATTAAAAATAATGCCAACAGAAATTCAGAACTTCTGAGGCCTAATTCTTCACAAAGCCTCATCTCATCTACATATCTGAGGAACACCATCAACACCGACTTTGTTAATAAGCCACAAGAATACATATTCATTTCTCTAGTATGTAGGTGCATCATCAAGAACCAGAAGAACCTATAACTAAAGCTTTGGCTTTCTGATTCGCTCTATATAAGACAGTATTTACGTTCCAAATATAGTGGACAGTGAATGACAAACAAATTGTCATTAAAATATTATGTGTATGAAATTGCGAACCTTTCAATTCAAGAAAAAGAAAGTTTATGACAATGCGTTCAAGTATTAGGTATTATCGCATGCGCGAATCGCCAAATGTCGACCACCTTAGCAGGGGAGTTGGTCGACATTTGCCGATTCGTGCGTCTGACATTATTCAAGAACTGACCCTTTGGGGTGACATGAACAATAGGCTCGATTTCCATTTTAACAATTTCTGAACATATTACAACATTTTCGTAATTTTCCATAGCTATAATCACTGGAATACTCTTAAGCAACAATAAACTGCCACCAAATCAGTAAAATGTTTCAGTTTATGAAAATCAAAACGAAAATGTAAAATCGGCGCATCGAATAACTGAAGCCTAACAGAACAATGTTGCCAAACTGACAGAATTGTCTATTATAGCAAACTACGGCTGTTAGTACCATAGTAGGGGAGCCGTAGAACAATTATCCCAATACGGAATAAAGATACGGCACAAGTTATCAACGCCGAATGTTGTTGGCGTTCATACACAGATTTTACTTGGCCGCGTCAATAAATGCGTGAAGGAATCTTTAGGTTTACTTTTACTGTGAGGTTCTGCCTTCTGACATATGAATCAGCAAATGAGGAGAATAGCAAACGATTATGACCAGCAAGTTCTATGAATTATACCTATGAATCACACACGTATGAAAAATCACATCAATAAACCTTCGAAATTTAATATAAATATACAAACCGTTCCTTTCAAATTGTTTAGAATGTCAAATCAATTGTCAACCTTGCTGAAGCAAATACATTCCTGCAGGTCAATATGATATAAAATTAATAAACATAGAATATCATGGGACGTACTTATATGAGAACTTACATAAAATTTCCATATTTATAGAGTGAGTCCTAGATGTGATTCTTTCGCGTTGAATATGTTTTTATGATTGACGTATTTTCAGTTCAATGAATATTGAATCAGGCGTTTCATTACACAGTTTACTGCCTGAAATTTAGTTTGACTGGAAAAGCATGACGTGATTAGGTATTAAAATGAATATATGTTTTGCCGGTGGCATATGCTTTGATCTCTCACCCCATTGTAGGAATAAAATTATAAATACAAAACCGCTCCGAGAGAGGTCCTGCACAAAATAATATCCGGTTGTCTTTTTTTACGCGCTCATTCCCAGGAAAACAGCTTTTTGCCCAAATGTCAGAAATTTTATAATAAGAGCCAAAAGTGACTTCAAACAACTCGTTTGCATGGACTTAGGAAGAATCTTAGGTCAAAACTAATTCTGTCCGGCCGGCATTTCGGTCATACTACTAACACTAATGAACGGAAGGAAATAGAGAGATGAAGTTTTTGAAATAAGTGAAAAAATGGAATATCTCACTGATGTTTCCAAATAGAAAACAAAAAACATTATTCTTCATGATAGGATGACAAAGAGACTTGTAAATTTCAGGGTGTATGTATGGCCGAAATATACCGGCTACACTCGTTAATAGATCTGATCTGTAGAGAAAGTAGTTTTCGGAATATAGACATTTAATATTTTACTTAACAGATACATATTAGAAAAATTCACTATCCGGTAGGGTGAGTATTTCAAGTTGTTGAATACTAGCAAGTTGAAAAAAAAAATTTTAGAAAACATTTTGGATAAACATTCATTTATTGAAAGTTAAGATGAGGAATTCGAAAACATATTTATAATTAATTTTATCAGGAGTTGATTTACAAATATGCCAATTTTTTTATTCCGATGACCGCACCTTCAATTCAAACTCTCGTGAGAATGTTCGTTTCATGAAGTCGACATTATGAGAAACAGTAAACAACATGAATAAGAGCAACTTTTGTGCGCTCGTTAATATCAGAAAAACTATAATGCAAATTGTTATATCCTGAGACCGATTATAAACTAAACACTTCAATTTCCATGAGAAACGACTTCAAAATTTAATTTGTGTGCTACTGAGGTTTTCTGTACAAACGCATGATACTCAACTGAATTGTTTTCAGCAACTGCAAAATATTTTCCTGCGAATTTATCGAATAATAAAAAATTGAGTGTTTTTTAATGATAAATAATCAATAATCACAAATTCGCCGAAATTCACAAGGTCTACGAGAAAATTCGAAAACATTAAAAAAGATTTTGGAGCAATAATGTTTGAAGTGATACCAGGAGAAGAACCTGAGATAATCGATGGCAATTTGTATTTATGACAGACTCCAGCTGATAATAGTCGAAACGGGATCGAAGTGATTTGAAGTTATTATTCATATTTTTTCTAGAGTTAATATTACATCCTTCTGATGTGTCAAGAAATCAACCAATAAATTTCTAAGAAAAAGCTCCATGTATTCTATATGTCTGTTATTTTCAGAGCATTCAAATCAATAGCTCAATTTTCTGATTAACATGTTTCCGTGAAGATTATAGGATAAAGCCGATTTTAAATAATGATCTTGACTTCAATTCGAATCACGCTGAACATATATCTCCATTTGTCAAATAAACGCATCGTTTTTTCACAAAGGGTCTTACTCGCCGATTATACCTTTCATAGTTTTGACTGAAATATTTTGAATTCCTCTATTTGGTGATGATAGTCGTCGTGAATGTGAGCATCTGTCTACAAACTAATATATGCAGGAATTTCATCGTTATCTGTTCCTCAGGATTATAATCAAAATCGTTTCTGGATAACAAAGTGGGCGTCGACTCTGATCGTAAAATTAGAGAAGAAGGATTTTTTTAGACTACTTACTTACTTCGAATTGTGTATATCTAACCGGTAATCTTTCGACCAATTAATGAAAACTAGGAAGATAAAATATATAATTTTCGTATTGGGATGAACAACACTGTAATTTCACACTCCGATTAAGTGATATACGATTGTTAAATTGGCTATTTGAATTTGCATCGAGGTGGTCGTTCTGTGGCTTTATAATAGATTGAACCTTCTGATTTCACATTCAAAACGACATTATCTTATTTTGCCTATTTTATGGTCATTCGATAATAGTTTTTAGATTCAACAAAAAAAATATTTTGGCAAAGGTCAAACGTGTTAATATTTATATATATTACTATATATTAAGCAGATCAACAAATAACCATCTGATTCTTAACGTTACAATACGTAATCAAGATTTGACACCAGTTTAATTACGTATCGTATCATCAACAAACAATAAAAATACCTCTACACAAAGGAAAAATAAATTCGTGTTATACATGGAATCGATGTCATGTCATACACAGATTGCCAACCACTGCGTTTATTCATCTTAAACTTTTCTGCTTTTTGTGGATCACGAGATCGACAACACTGTCAACACCCAGCACTCAGCAAATAGATACATGATATTTCACAATACATACATGGAAAACATGAAAAAAAGATTAAATTTAGGTACTTACCATATAAAACGCACGGGGTGATTTTGCTAATATCTCCAGAAGCTCGTGAAGAAAACAGCTTTTATGTACATTTCTTAATCAGAATGAGCAATGATTGTTGCAGAATTTTTTCCCAAGTCTTATTTAGTGAAGGTTGCCGAAGGTTTCGAAGGGTAAGTTGGTGTTTTTGAGATGTCCATTTGAACCACCAACATTCAATTCACAAAAAAGTTACCTACTCCTGCCCATTATCATTTTTTAACTGTTAGTAGAGAAGTTTAAAAATACATTTCAAAAACGTGACCATGTTCTTCAACAAAAAAGTTGATTTTTATCGGTCGACTTCAGAGAGTATGATCAGAAGTAACTTTTTTGTGTAGAAAACATTGGCGGTACGAATAGGCGTCCCGAAAGCAGTTGGGGGAAACACCTTCGCGAATTAAGACTTGAGAAAAAAATCCTCGAAAACAAATAATATTATGAAAATGCTCACGAAAGTTGTTAAAGGTTCGGGAAATATTGACAAAATTCTGATTTTTTTCACCATATCTCGAGAACAGGGTATTTAGGCAGGCAAGTAGATAAAATTTTTGTCTAAACTTTCAGACAAGCTAAAAAATTCTGGAGTCCTTTCCATATATTATTAAACATCTTATATATCAGCCTATTTACCTCCTTTGTGAAGTGTGTGATCAATCTACTGAATTGTTCATTTTGCTGAGATGTTCTGTATCAGACCTGAATTTGATAGTGTAGGTAATTTATATATTTCTTTTTGAAATGTTTTTTGTCATTCATTTCAACATTTCAAAATCAATCCCCTTGAATCACCTCTAAAAGATTTTTGAAGCATGTTTCTATATAATTTTTTGGGTTATAACTGATTTTGATTTCCTGTTGTAGGCCCGAATAATCAGCGTAAATCTATGAGACGGTGCTGCCAATATATTAATAATGTCTAAGGAAATTTCACATCTGTCTTATTCCGATAATAATTTTTGTCTGTTTTGTTAAATTTAATCTCCCCAGCTCTTTCGTTTACTATTAGTCTTTATGTTTATTATCTATGTTCACTTTTTTCTTTTCAATTTTTGTACACTTTCATTTTTCAAGATACTACATGTTGGAAAATACTTATTTGTAGATAATAAGGGTTAAGTTGTGAAGTACCTAGGGTGGAGAGTGGGTGAAACTTGCCATCGAGATCTTCATGGATTATTTATTCTCAGAATCAATCAATCAATGTCTACTAAACAGTCTTCAATATTTGTTCTATTTCGGTTCCTTATGCCTTCACCGCAATTTGATTTATTGCAATCATTGTTGAATAAAATACGGTATAAGCCGTTACGTCTGTTTTTTCAAGCTACATTATCCTCACCCAGACCGACATCATCATGAATTCCATCATGTCGTTTCTCCTATCAGAGAGTGCATTACAATCTTGCTAATCCAATCTCTATCATAAAGCCACAACAATGGGTCAAGCCTTCTCTCGGACATTTCGCAGTATTAAGTCTCCTAACCATTGATCCATAACTGAAACGCAGGAGACTAGCCCAGGCCCATCATTGTTCCACTCTTGCATTCCAATACAGGATCTGTGTTTACGACCACTACAAGTCCATTTATCAATTGCAAAGGTCCTAAATCCGTTCTGCATTATGCACGAGCCAGTTGGAGCATGATATTCGTTTCAACAAATTGATTTTCCATGATGTATCCCTGCTAGTCAGTCCGGATCATATTTCCAATCTCGCTATTGACAAACGCACCATAATCTGAATGTGATATTTTGTTATAGCTAATCAGGTGTCGGTGGTATTTGTGAAGTCGTTCTATAAGCACACAATTGAAAATGTCTGTGACTATTTTCCTCGTCTGAACTTACACCAATTAGAAACGCGTATAATTTTAAGTTAGAAATGGAAAACTATATTGCCAGAAGCTGTCAGCAGTTTTTTCGAGTTTACGGTAAAACTCGACGGTTGTTTCCAGATTAATACCAATACATAAATGCAAACAAAGATTATATAGTATAAAGATCGGAAACGACACGACTACAGTGTATGAGCGCCATCTCTGGGTCAAATGTGAACTAATGTCACTATAGAAGGCAAAGATTATATATTATATCTATAATCTATGATAGAAGGGTTAAAATTGGGTTCTATGATTATAAATTCAGAAATCAATATACATGGGAAATGTCATTGATAAAAAAAGTGCCAATCAATTCGTTTGCACAAATATTATTTCACTTCGAACGGCTTTTGCCGTTAGTGTCGTCTCGAAAAAAGTGGAAAAAAGGGTTAGTTTGTACCCTTCAGTAATGCAGATTACGAACGAGATAGTGATGAAACTGGATGATCAACTGGTGTTTTATGGAGTGTATGCAGGCAAATCTATATCTTGGCTTGATCAACGTCAAACATCTGTTGCTATTTCCACGATAGAGGCAGAAATAGTGGCTGATAGTGAAGCTGCACGGAAAATGAAATAGTTAAAGTGACTATTCAGGAAAAGTTTTCCGTCAATTCAAACAGTGATGGTGGACAACGAAGCTGCAATTGAACTGAGCCAGAAAACTGGAATTCCACAGACTCACTAAGTATATTCATATTCAATCCATGTATACATCTTACAATAATACCCTAATATTTCTGTAATATCTTCTATAAATGCATAATAAAAATGTTACACATGAAATACTGAATTTTATTGAAAATTATGGATTTAAAATATAAAAATGAAACATCCTGAAGGGAATACGAATTTCGCATCAATTCTTATTACAGTTTTCTTTATATGATTTCTAATCCAAATTACAGATTTTATATAAAAATTGATCTTCAGTGCCATCTCTGGGTCAAATGTGAACTAAAAAATGTAGTCGTTTTTTAGTACTACGAATGTAGGGGCGTTTCCTATCTTCTATACTCTATAATCTATGATGCAAACGCGATGATCTGTCACTAATGAAATAGTTGTGTCAAATACGTACCCTCTATTTTTTCTTGCAAAAAAAAACCTAAAAAACACTTTTCAAAGTAATATTAAAAAAAACATTCGTGCAATTTTTGTCACCAGCACTCATACTTCTTGTTGAAATATTACTCAGCAACGTATTTTTTTTTAAATTTTCCGGAAAAATTAGATGACCTCATGATAATATCGAATTAACTCATACAGAACCAAAATAGGTATGAAGTTTTCTTGCACGAAAAACAATTTTTGCGAAATCATTTGCTTGTTTTCAACCTACACGACTGCTTCAGCGAAATATCTTTCGAAATCATTTTTTTTTGGATCAATTTGCAATTTGCGTTTATTTGGAGTTTTGAATAGATACTATTTTCTCTGTATTTAAACTAAACCTACAAAGATAATATAATTTGAAAAAAAGAGTACCCAAATCTTCAAAGTGAACCAAAATCCCACAGATTTTCTCAGCAACTCTAACGTGAGAATTTTCCATTGAAAATTGGAATGCTGTTTCGATTTCAAGCAATTAGCATGAAACATTTTCTATGAAATGAAAGAAGAAGATTAAATTCTGGCTTTTTCAATTTTTGACGTGAATATCAGGGTAATATAAAAAAAAAGAAATAAAATTTTTTTAGATCTTTTCATTAATTACGTGTAGAGCTTATTTTGTTGTTATCATTCTCCTGTCTGATTCAAGTGTATTTTGTTTGTTAATCGAAGATTCTGTTCACTTGAGATATAAATGATTCAGAGCTACAATTTCCAGTAAAAAACTCAATGTTGAAAATGACCGCTTTCGTTTATAGAATGAACAGCAAATGATATTCCACACAACTAACCCTCCCTATTCAGAATTTGGACGCTGTAAACAGGGGTAACAAGGAGTAGACGCAGAAGTCAATTTCGAAGTCAAAGATCCTCCTACTCAAAACTGAAGTTCACTCATATGATGGTTTTCAAGTATATGACGTAAAAACCGAAAACTCGCATGGAAAATCGTGGATGTGCGACCCTTATACCTCATCTACTCGTACTCGTAATTTTTCTGTTAGAATCAATCAGACCCTGAGCTGTAATCAACTCTCATGAGTCGACATGCACGCAATTCTTTCAGAACTAATGTTCCCATCCAATGATACTCCTAAGCTCGCGTATAATGCCAGTCATTAATCTACCATCGTTAATTATCAGTTGATATTATTTATGAGATGTAGATTAGATAGACAGAATAGATGAAACAGATTCATCGTTTGTCTGATATACTACCAAGAAGAAATACGCTGCAAGACCCCCACTAATGAGACGGAGGATACCTCTGATTGGCATATAAGAAGATAAGACGTTCGAAAAGACATTCAGCATTAATGCAAATAGCTGTTTTAATTAGTAATAGATGTTACATTATACTTCACGTGAAATTCGAATGGAATAGTTATCGTAATGGCGGAGATGTAATTATTAACATGGAACATTTACAAAGCTACAATTGCTCTTTACTGCTCATTCAGGCCTGTGTAGGTATTTACTTCCAGTGTATTATTAACTAATAACTATAACCACCGTGCAAAATTGAGTTACTGTAGATTCACCTGACATGCTTGCTATTATCGTGAGCTGGCGGAAGCTGTTTTCGTTTTTCTCTAGAGGCTTAAACGAAATTCAAATTAGAAAATTAACAAGAGCTTATTAGTTTTGAGTACTAATGAAAACTGCTATTAGTAACTTAAAAGTGGAGGCGTTTAAGTAGTTGAGGAGCTCATTTTGTGATCGACCGCGAATAGGCAAATGTAATGGTACATCAATATAAATAATGGTAGGGCGTTATCAGAATGTGAATAAACCATTCAATAATGAAAGTATTTACTACAACTTTTTACATGATATAGTTAAACATTCAGAAGCGTTATGAAGTTATTTTTTCTTGACGATCTTAAATGATTTCTACGCCCACAATGTACACTTGACTATGTTTTGATAGGTTTGAAGGTTTTTCAGTCCTGAAACTGACGAATTATTCGGGGTGTTTAAGTTTCCTATCGTTTTCATACGATAATGTTCACGAACTAGTTAAAAAGATACTCAACATCAGGAAAAATTTTCTTTTTCAAATGCGTATGTATAAGATTTTAAATCACAAGTTGTGTTATTTACAGTTGGGTTTATGAGTTAGATATATTCTTGTATCTTTTATTGTATATTGTGTATTATATTACATTTTAGAAATTCTTGTTGAAAGTTTCTTATTAGTTATACCAAACCTTTTCCACCAGCAGAAACTATAGCCTAACGTCATAAAGCATATAGAAAATTATATTATTTCATTTATATTTTCAAACTTGATCCGTACGTATTATATTTAGGAAACTTTTTTGATGTGTTCTGTAAGGAGCCAGATCAACAATGGCGACTCTCAATAAGTGTAATGGCAAGGTAACTTTTCATCTATTCATACGCTGTCTATGCACACTCCTGTATCATACATGTATTTTCTATCGATTGAATGAATTTTAATGAAGCGTCGAAACAATATATTCCATCTCAATATCGAAGAAGACAGTGATTACAAACAACTATTATTATGTGACTAAGAAGAAAATATGTTCGAGAAAAATATAATATCAACACTACATAAATTGTATGCAAAAAAGGTCTAACGAAAGACACGTGTTCGAAGATGTTTTTTGGCGTTTCCTTGGTATATGAGTTAACTATTAGGTTGATATAGACGAAATTTCATATGTAGCTGATGTTTCATTATTACTGGTATGTTGTTTCATAGGAATCATTTACGAAGTTCCTAGAATAAAATATTCAGGGATGTTCCAAAAAGCCAATGTAGCGGCCCTAAAACAAGGTAAAAATTTCAAACAAAAAGTTTTATGAGTGACATCAAAAACTTCAGAATACCCACAGATATTTCCTTTCGAATTACACCCTTGTAGTTTTTATTCAAACGTTTTACCAGTATAAGAAGAAAGGAGTAATTGGGGTCCCATCGTCCGCACCATACTTCCCAAGGTTTTTTCTTTTGGGGTCACCTAAAGGAATCCGTCAATTTGGTCCAACCGGTAAATTAAGGAAACCTCTTGACCAGAAGCTGTGATGCCGTCTTGGGCTTGATCTTCATTCATTAGGAAATAATACATATTTGAATATCTTGGTAGTCATTTAATTATTTAGTTGTCTCATTTATTCAATTATGAATGAAAGTGATGTTTGTCAATTAGTTCACTCAGTTTTATTGGTTCTCATAAAGTAGATATACTTTACAAGTCGGTTCCATCATCAGTATGTGCAATATAGTCGTTTGAGATCATAATATGAGAAAAAACTGCATAATTTCAGAGCTTTGGGTGAAACTCTAAATCGTTGAATAATTTAGTATTGAAATGTGAATTCTCAGGTTTCTCTACTCTATTGTTCTTGATTTATATCAATAATATTATTTTTGAAGGACTCTAGTCGATGGCCATTTGATTTATTCAATAATTAACTGTTATTATTATTATCATTAATATTTTTGTCCTTGCGAGGTGTAGAGACGTAGAGTGCTCCTTTTTGCGGACAATTTTAAAATATTTTACGTTATCAGATCTTCAGAGGACTTTAAGATCGTACAGGGGTACTCGGAAGGGGGAATTCATTTTTGAATATTTCTAATGTAAGACAATTACATTCACACGTAACAGAACTCCTATTTTTTCCAATATCAATATAGTATTGTTCAAGCGCCGTTAGAAAGAGTTGATGATATCAGGGATTTGGGCGTAATTCTGAACGAAAAGGTTACATTCGCACCACACATTGATGTTGGGATTTTTATTTAGGAAATGTTGGGTTTTCAGAGGTATCAGGCCGGTCCTCAGTATATGCAATACCTACGTTATTAGCCAATTAAATTTCGCTCTGGTCGTTTGAGTCCGCAGTACAAAATACACATAGATATGTACATAAAACTGCTCAGATATTTGGTTTCAGAGGTAACCTTTGTTTTTCAAATAATAGTGTGAGTTTGGGTTTCTTATATATAACTAGCAAACCGGCGAACTCCGTTTCGCCACCAGATGGCTTCGTTTTCTGTAACATTTCGTTTGGTGATAAAAAAATTAAGAAAATTTTTTTTATATTTGAAAAGGAACAACAGTAATAAATTCATTTCGATTACAAAAATGAAGTGTTACTTAGTTAAACTTCTCTAAGTAATAAATGAGGAATCCAAAGTAAATACTGAATCGAAGCGTTATACGTTCCGCAAACTATCCGTTTTTTGAAATGCTTTTTGGTAAACCATATTTTTGTTTTTTTGGCCTGACGTAAACACAAACAAAGCGGATGGTTTTCCAACTCGTGAACACGTATAAAGTATAACTGCCATGTAAAAAACAATGATTTTCTAGTCAGGCCAGTAGATCTACCTTTTTGAGTAGGTTTGTGAAACCGGTAGATCTACCTTTCTAAGTAGGATAATTTAACCGGTAGATCAATTGAACCGATAGATCAGATGAACAGTAGGTCTTTCGAACCGTTTTGTATACCTCGATAGATCATCATTGGTTATTGATGTTCATAGATATTCGATATATTCCTTGGTATCTGTCTGACTACACTACACACCTGTATATACTCAGAGCGTCTATTGACATTTATGGGAAAAGTAATACAAATGTTCGTGTTAGGAAGTAGAAAATTACAATATTTGGCATTTTATTAAGAGATACCCTGTATAAATCAAACCACCATCGATAGTAAATCATTTGAAATTCAAAAACTTCTTCGTTTCTGTGGAAATGTCCCTGTGATAATGCAGAAATTCAAAATATTCGACATGTTTATAGGAGCACCCCGTATGAATCCCAAACATAGTATCTAATTTAAAATTCCACCTCCTAGAACGAATCACTCGAAATTCAAAAGCCCCTTCAATTTCATTGAAAGCTTTCTGTTATAACGTAGAAATGTGAAATATTGATAGATTTATAGAAACACCCTGTATATATCTAAAACGTACCTGTAAAAAACATGCACATGAAAATTTTGAATTATTTTCATCAGCTTTCTTTGAACCTGGAAAAATACTTTTTATCCAGAATAACAGAACATGCCACCATGTGGTTTCGAAACCGGTACACTACCAGGTCCACACACCTAGACGTTAGTCGTTACACCACTTGCCTTGTTACACGTGACGACTGTTTATCTCAGACTTCAACGGGTTTTAACATGTAAACATATCAGGAAATCGAAAAAATATATTGAAATTCGATAATTATCATAATACATACAGTTTGATATCATTTCCTGGCGTATTTTTTTTCCCTAAAATACGAATAATCCCCGAATTTTGTTCTCATTACGTTATTTGTCAGGGAAATTCGGTTAGTAGAAACCTCAAATATCACTGCGACCTGAAATGATGCTTTTGATCGCTGAAATGTTAGGAATTCGTTGAATGAACGTTGAAGTTGATGATTTCATATGGACTTACCTATTCAAATAACGTTTTCCACTCGAAACGAACAAATGTTCACATGAGACGTACCTATGTCAAAAATATTTTCTTCTTCCTGGTTATTTCAGAATTCCTGCAACGAATATATTCGTTAATTAACGTTATAGAACTACTCGAAAACGATATTCGTACCTTTTTTGATTCGGATCTGGCCTTTTTCTTCTGAAATGAGGAAATTGTTGGAAGCACTTCCCTCTCGAAAGGAGACTTGACAGTTGTCATTGAATTCGATGTCATAAATAATTAAATTTTCAGAAATGTACCAATTTCCTACGTTCTTCTCGATATCTTGAAATTTTTCCTGAATTTTCTTTGCTACAACCTCGCGGAGCCCGAGACCTTTCCAACGAATGCAAAACCGTTGAAATCGGTCCGTGCGTTCTGGAGTAAAAGCGTCAGGGAGGAAAACTCGACTTATTTTTATATAGTAGATATATATATAATAATTAAAAAAATGAAGTGGCAGTTTAATCGACAACGATCTCAGTAAAGTTTTGATCCAACATGTTTTTGTGAGATTGATAAATGAACAGAATTTGTCGGAATTGTTCACTGATTTCTAGTTTACACCTACTTTCATCGAGCTTGATTAATAATATTTAACGAACAAAAAGTATTATAATCGAATCAATGAACACACGATTTATCCTACCAGCGTCCGTTCTATTACGGTTGTGTGCATTTCAAATCTAGGGCTTTGAATTAAAATTCCACCGTTTTCATCAATAAATTAATATTCATAACATCCTCATTAGTTGGATCAGGATCACTTATATGTACAGGATTCCGCACTCATTAGTTGACGATTTCAATGAAATCTGGCGCAGATATTCATGAGGAAAAACAGGACGAATAACGAAACCCGTATTCAGAATTCAGCTCGCGTCGCGGGTTGAAAATAAGTCGCGGGCAAAAACAGGTGTGCGTACATTTTTAATCTGATGTAATTACGAGAGATTGATTGGCGTTAAAAATGGAAACTGAGCGTAGAAGAAGGCGTTGACCGAACTAGATAGAGAATATCTCTGCATAAATTTGAATTTTAATGATGCTCAGAAGTAGAGATGCCGAGTTTCAGTGAAGCTTCGCCATTTTTTCAGAGTAGGAATACGTCGATAACATATGCTGGATGTGCTACATTTCATAATTTATTCGCAATTGAGAATATTCGCTGAAGAAAATTTTGTTTGCACTTCGATTTTCGTAACTGCGTCAAAACCTAGAGTTAGTTGAAAATAATATGTTATCGTGATAGTAAGAAATTTTGTTTGCACTTCGATGTTCGTAACTGCGCCAGAACCTAGGGTTAGTTGAAAGCATTATGTTATCGTGATAGTAAGGAGATGTAGTTTGCACTTCGATGTTCGTAGCCCGATCATTTTCTCAATTTGGGTAGGAGTGGCCTCAAACGACTCGGCCGTGAACACGGAAACTCTCGAATGGTTGAAGTTAAGGTGGTGAATATTTTAATGTTGGTTTGGATTCTGAATGCCAGTGTTGAGTTTATTAACGAGCCAAATCGATCTAGTAGGTTCGGAGTTATTGACATTTGAAATTTTTCATTATTTTACCGATATTTCGAATTTTGATGATACTGACGTGCAAACTTCAGCGAAATTTTGTGAGGAACGTGCTATTAGGAATTTCCTTCAAAGAAAATTTTATCTGTGCCTGGTAAACCGATTTTTTGGTCGCTCTTACTCTCGAACGGAACCTATTACTGCATCAAAAAATGGTTGATTGGTTCCGGAGTTACCAAAATTCTGAAAACGCAGAATATATCAAGAAATACTTCGCAGTCATCGTTACGCAAAGCAATGCCTACAAACGCATGCATCGTAAAAAAAATTGAGTACAAACTACTCACGATTTTTGAAACGAGGCAGGTTTTTTACAGGTGCTCGTTGAACGGGTGATCATAAACTGCCGGTTCTAAGATATAGGTATAGCGACATCTTCACTTTAAGAAGAGAAATGGAAGTAATTTACAATTTCACAGTATTTACCATATCACTTTGGCTAACCCTAACATAAACAGAAGCATATTCAAATTGTCCTTAAATTATTAGTTATAAGAAGGATTTCAAAAAAAACACTCCATCTGATTTCATTCATTCTCAGTCTCTTGAATAGTGAAAATTCATCTTTCTAAACATTTATACTTTCACTCACTCATACGTGGACATTTTCATTTTAGGATAAACTAGGATGTACCCAAACATTCATACCAGCACCGGGATTCGAACACGGACCTACAGCTTCTTACTACGTGGCTTTAGTAGTTGAATGGCCACCGAGGTGGATTCTGATTCTGTCTTATCTTCTCACCATAGAAATAATTTTATGATAAAGGAGAGTTTGTTCGCTCCTCGATTTCCCTGATTATCAGAAGCCCATTGCACCAAAATAATTTTCACTTTGCAAATTTGTAAAGTTTTGGTTTCTGGCAAATTTGTAAAGTGACATTTAATTATGTTGCACAACATTTCTTCCAACTTTTAATTTCTACGAAGTGCTTTTCACTTTTCAATATACTTTTTCCATTGCACTTTTCAATAAGGAATGCCTTTCGTGCAACATAATTTATTCAAGAAGTGAAAAGTTGCAAAGTAGTTGGTGCAATAGGCCCCAGATCTCCATGTAGAGTCGTAACTCATGATTCGAAGCGTATGACGATTAATAAGTGTCATGTTTTGAATCCATAAAGTTTTAATTAGTATCTTCAGAAATCATCAAATTCTTAATTCACTATGACTTGCGGAATGATATCATCAGATTTCACCGGAAAATGAAGCATATACCTAATTACTATCCACTAGTTTTCTCACAGCAGGAAAGAATAACTTCATGCATCTCAAAACCGGGCCTGGTCGATTCCAGCCATTAGAGATATCATCAAATCAAATTTATTCATTCACATTGGATAATATCTACAAAGACTAGATCGAACGTCTAGTTGACTTCAAATTGAAATAAAAATCTCTATATTTACATTGGAATTTTTCATGGTATTGAGTTTTATTGGCTGGGTTTATATGTTCTTTGTGATGTTAACTAGATGTAGTCACTCAAATGGATCGCTACCTTCTATTTGTATAGTGTGATATCCCAATGGTAATTCTGTAACCAGAAATTTACTGAATGAATGATAGGTGTAAGTTGAATATTGATGTTGGTGTGTTCTATATAATTTTTCGATTTCCTCAGGGAATAATCATACTGATTAGATGCATGTTCATTTCCAGAGGAGATTGAGCATCAATAATTAGATATATTTCCAAGTGTAGCTGGTTCACTAACCTGTCCATAGATGGAAATAATTCTTCTAATAAATAATCGAAATTATATGTTCGAGTTTCAGTTCATGTGACTACTTTATCATATATTTCATCATCAAAGTCAAGATTGCTAGTTTTGTGGAATCAATTTCCGGTACTCATTTCAATGGAGAAAAGAAGTTTGTACGCATTGATTTATCATCAATTGATAGATAATTTTATTGAAATCAGGGTAGCCTGTACCTGATGGAGTTCTGAATAAGACTGAACTATCATAATTTTATCATTTCGAATTATCCTGAGTGTCATTTCAGATAATATTTCATTCAAAACAATTTCAGGAACTTCTCCGTGTGAACAGTTTTCATTTTCTCATAACTGATAAATGACATAATTTAAATGAAAATAAGTAAAATTTACTACAATAAAATATGAATAGATATATTTTATATATGTTCAACGTGGATCGATATTTTGGAATCTTTTCTCATATCTTTATCAAGGATACTGTGGTCCAAAATCGTGAAGTTACAAAAAAATCACAGGTTCTGAAAAATATTTAGTGATCTTCCAAATCAAACTACAAATTGAAGGAAATTCGAAAAGGATAAAATATGGAATTTAGGGAATATTAAGGTAATATAAGACTATGGGAAATTCAAGATATTTTTGCGATAAAAACTCTGGTATCATATCCAAGATGGAAAATTCGACAACAAATTAATGTCAAAAACTACAGATAGTTTCTGTTAGTATCTATTGAAATCGATTAGCAAAATTAGTTCTTCCGTTCAATCCAATAATTTAGATCAGGGATTTTTTGCAATACTTTCAAAACGACATGATAAATTTCCAACGAAGATTCTTGTATGACAGTTCTGTCATTTCAAACTTCTCGTGTCACTAGGTAACGGCCATCTGACATCAATCGAACCAATTTCTATTGCAAATAATATTATAAGAGTAGTTAGCTGTAGCACGCCTCTTCTATTTTATCGAATGTATTTTCAAGTTATTCAGTCACAGTTTATGGAAAAAAGAGAAAAAATTTTCTCATACAGAGAAATATAAAGCTATATGGTTTAATATTTTGGATATTTCATAGAGCTTTCCAAAAAAGTATATTACCATATTCGGAGAGCAATTATTCAAATTTGAATATTCTGAAATCATTTTACTCGATTTTTAATTCAGCATTCTTGTACAAATCTAACATCTACCTTTAAAAGTTTTTAAGTTGTTCCTTTCGAAAATCTACATCCCTCAAAAGTAAACGGCTTATCCCTGCCCTATTCAAATATATAGGTTTACACATTTCAAGAAATGCTCAGTTTCTTGATAGTTCCAGCTGTTGCTAATTTTCGCAGAAATAATATTTGTCGATTTTCCTGTCATGCTCTGTTTCGAAAGAATTTTTATTTTATTTCGATGATAATAAATTTCAACAACGAGAAATATTTTTTCTTTTGGTGTCATCACTTCAATTATTTTGAATCCATATAAACTAATTGTATATATGTTTTATCAGTCCGGAATAATCGTTTTACATTCACGTCGATTTATAAAAATTGATGAATAGTTTTGCCTTCAAATTGAATGTACTACAAACTGATATTATTTATATTTTTTCAGATGGGACTTGCAATTTAAGAATGGTAAGTTATTATACAAATAGGAAATTTGTTAGAATAATATCTATAGAAATATTTCGCTAAGACCTGAAGCAAATAAATTTTTAACGGTGCTTGTTTCTTTAGGATGAGGTTGGAAAAATGAAGATTAATGACGCAATCGATAAAAAAGGAATTGAAAAATCAAGCTACAATACCTATGATAACGCATAGAAGACATTATCTATACCTAGCAGTTCAAAAAGGTAGTCTCGATGTCAATCGGCCATATCTAACTAATCAAGTGATTAGTTACGATTTGGTCTCATTAGAAAAGGGTACAATCAGAAATTTCATGACGATTCATTTCGTGTATCAGTTCAATAGTTAATGTTCATTATATTCAGAGTGCCGATGAAAGAGTCTTATTTTCTTTTGAAACAAAATCAAGAGAGAAAAATATTTGAGCGATAACTCATCTACAACCGAATGTATAAAGATATACCTATTCATCAGATAATTGCAGACAGCATAACATAGTTTCAAGAAAAAATTAAAGAAAAACATTGGATGGAAAAACAGTTTTCCAAAATAGTCGAGATGCAACGGTAGAATTGAAATTAATCAACGTGACATGGTAAAAAATGCAAACGAATCACTCCTCTAAATTTTCATTTCTTGCGTAGCCGGAGTGGGTCTGCAAATCTTCAGTAATTCCATTTAAGTGTGACGAACCACTCCAGAGCATCAGTGCGTGATATCAGCACTAAAGTAATTTAATCGCATCTCCTTCATTTGATCTTCCAGAGTTATTACCGGCATCTAAATCATTTTAGTGGTATAATAGTAATCTAATATCCAAGATGTCTTTTTATGGACCTAACTTAATTAACATTATCTAGTTTATCGTTTCTAATGAGGACAACGAATAGTTGTGAGACCGTAACCAATGCATTGAAATTATTATCCACGTCTGATAGGATTTTGTCTACTGATAAAACTTGGACAACTGAATTTATGGGGGCGATCAAAGTTTCTTGATGTATAATTGCAAAATTTAGATCGTTTAGTAAGATATATGCGCGAAATAATCATGTAAGTTTTACGAATATCTTGATATAATATCTCTAAAATGGGAAATTCGCTATATTAGTGGTATAAATGTTTTTGCTAGTATAACCGATATATTTTCTGAAGAATTCTATAATAAAGACTAGCACACCCGACATGCCTTGTTGACATTGACGTTGCATGCCGTGAATGTTTGAATGGATGCATACAAAAAACGTCATCTGAATCGATTCAGCCGTTAAGTTGCAATATAGTTAAATACCGTCTGCAGCGCCACCTGCTGGGCGGCTTTGTGAATCTGACTCATTCAGGGCACCACTCAAATGCATACAAAAAGGTTCATTCAAAACGGTCTAGCCGTTTATAAGGAATTCAGTGTATACACACTTACGTTTAGTAGAATTTCCATTAAGCTATAAGCTGCGAAGATTGACACTTGAAATTTTCAGGGTATGTTCGCGATTTAAATAGGACACTTGAATTCATCAATGATTAATAATATGATACCAATAGCTCTCAGGATATTCAAATTTTCAGCATCGTTTTCCTAATATGAACAAGCGCTCAAAGCTTTTGACTTCCGTCAAGGCTTTTCCCAGTCTTTGTAGAATTTCAAGTATACATTAAATATTCAATCGAGTATTCAATCGTTTCATAAAAAAGAAACTCACTCTTCTATGTTATACTCTGAAGGCACCTGGTTTTTTCATACCTACTTCGAATACTCATAAGCCGAATATGTGAATTGGTATAGTTTGTGATGTGGATAATATATTGAAATCAGTGATGGGTTCAAAATTGGTAGATTGGGCAAAATTAACGTATTATTCATTTATATTTTATTGTTTGTCGAAAATATTTAAAAATTTCATCATTTCGTGACACATATTATGATAGTTATGAAACTATATAATTTTTATTTGAAAGTTAAAACTGCTGCATATTATAACACACATTCTTGGGCAAAACAAAAGGATTTTAGATTCAAATACTTAGAAGCTTAAAGAATTCAGTAGATAACTAAATAAGTTTCGTTAGGCAGATCACTTTAAGTTGAAGTTGAGTTATTTCAAAACCCACACTTGCGGTCAATATACAATTTATTCAAAGATTATCGAGTATATTATTCATCTTTATTTAGCAATGTAGTCAAAACGGTGAGAAGCAATATTTTTGCACATAAATTCTTATTTTTATATGAAACAACATCATTTTTCCACCCATCTTATGGCTAGGTGAGCAGATAAACAGATGGAGTTATACACCAGATAACGCAAAAATGAAAAGATCGTAAATTTGTAGGAAATCAACCTTCTACTCGAATTTGTCGAGCACATGATAACATTGATTGACGAATGAGACCCCGTAAGAATTCCAAGTAATTTCTCAAGAACTTAACCTGGACAACCAAGCCTCAGACGTTACTGCCAACCTTTCAATATCATGAGCACGAAGATGTAAGGAAACATAGAATGATGGCAATAAATATATCCATAGCCCGCGTATGACTTCGTATCCTGAAAGCTCTTGGATATGTCAACATGGTCAACAGCAAGTTTGATCGTTGATATGGTTTTATGGGAGATGTTGGAACGGACCGCCAAAGACGAGAAATATATGACGACACAAAAATGCCGTGTATAATTGCAAGCGAACCAATCGCTGGTTTGTGCGCAGATATATACGGCAAACATCCTGCAATCAAATGCCATAAGCCTCACCCTTGGGTTCATTATTTATCCTATAGCAGATTCAATACATTTTCGAATAATTAGATTGATGAAGAGAGTGTCGAAAAGTCTACTGAAAATGATTGTAGCCGTTTTTGCAGTAAATTTTTAGCACTATGTGTTGTTAGTGAAAATGTATCGTTGAACAATACAGTCAACCATACCTACAGCAGGCCGCTTTTTCATTAAAACTTAATTCAAACTACGTTACAAAGGGTACGTCGGCTACTTCAACTGTATATGAAGTTATTCAGAAACTTAGGCAGACTCGATCAGTAAAGGCCACTTTAAGCTTATACAGGGTGTCCCGTATTTAGACAGACAAACTTCTAGTGGACATTATAGAGCATATTTTAGACAGATTCGACCCAAATCATATAATGCAAAATTGCTTCGTTAAGGAGCTAGTGCCCTTTGAAGATGACGTCCTGTTCACACTTTTTGCCACATATTCGCAAAACGGAGATACATAAAGTGCTGAAAGTTCACACATTGGCTAATATCAAAAATACGCATCGATTAGATTGAGTGCATTTTTTTCGTGTCAAGCACAATCGTATCATTTGGGGGGGGGGGGGGGGCGAACGGTATTTTTAGTTGAAACTTGTTTAACTTTAATTATTTTGGAGATTTACATCATATTCATAAACTCTGATGTTTTGTCTAACGTCCAGATGCACCATTTCTGAAAAAAATTGATTTGAAATTTCTCTTTTTTCACTAAGTACTCAATGTTCACTTTTGTTTTGAGTTTATTTTCACTTGATAATAGTTAGGCACCTTTTTTCAAGTAAACACATCAGAGTTAATGATTATGATGTGAATCTTGCGAAATTATGAAAGTTAAAAGAGTTTCAACTAAAAATACCCTTCGCCCCCCCCCCCAAATGATACGATTGTGGTTGACATGAAAGAAATGTACTCAATCTAATTGATGCGTATTTTTCATATTAGCCAATGTGTGAACTTTCAACACTTTATGTGACTCCGTTTTGCGAATATGTGGCAAAAAGTGTGGACAGGACGTCATCTTCGAAGGGCACTAGCTCCTTAACGAAGCAATTTTGCATTATATGATTTGGGTCGAATCTGTCTAAAATATGCTCTTTAATGTCCACTAGAAGTTTGTCGGTCTAATTACGGGACACCCTGTACCTATATCAATAATAGACCGCTTTGTGCCCTATTGAAATAGCAGATGTGTGTTTCCGTGCTTACAATCACCGTAAACCAATTATACAGACAGGTCAATAAAACTGTCGACAAAAAGTGAGTACCTATGTGATAGCAGAGTAAGGAACCATAAAAATGTTAAAGTTCCGTTGAAATCGAAATTTCACAATATAAAGACTGAAAACGGTGTTTAGGTTTATTATCTTTCATATCACAATAGAGCTGAATTGGAACTTACAGGCCTAAGGCCTATATTGCGTGGAAGAAGAAATGCTTACTCAATATGAATAAAGTTTCTTGCTAGTTAGTTACTAATGCAATTTTAAACAAGGATTGAACTGGAAAGTAGGTACCGGACGCTTTTTCTCTGAGAAAAAGAACTTCATGGCTCACTACATGGCGTATTTCCCGGACTAGGCCAGGAAGTGAATATAATTTTACTGAATCCAAATTTTAATCGGAGGGGGACATGTTTGTAGCGGATTTGTAAGACAAAATTTCCTCAATCTTAGACGAAAGGGTCGTCACCCCTAAATTCTAAAGGGAATTCCTATTCCCTATGGACAATATTCAAGTGACAATCCCTTCACCTAAGATTGAGGAAATTTTTGCTAATAATTCTGCTTAAAACATGCCCCTCTCTAAATGAAGATTGGATTCATTGAAATCATATTCACTTTCAGGCCTAGTCCAGGAAATACAGGGTGTCCGCGGAATAACTGTACATACTCTTACCAGAGATAGAGCTAGCTGACTACTGATTGACTATAAAAAATTAATTTCTGGATTTCCCTAAAAAACTACAGGTTGTTTTCCCAACTTCATGGAAATACTTAGATCATTATAAAATCCAAACTTATTGACGGATATTATTGAAACTTGGAGGGTTATTGGCACATGCTAAGGTTGAGTCAGAAATACATTAATTATTTCATTATTCCAGGGCCGGACTCACTAATCTTCATTTAAAGTGTTCAGGGTGAAAAAAACACTCTGTATTTCGAATTACGAATAATTGATACACTTTTTAGAAAGAAGCTAAATTATGCTTCAATTTGTGGTATCGCTTAAAGTTGTCACATCAACAATTATATGTTTATGAATTTTTGAATTTGGAAGAAGTTCGAAAAATTTAATTTATTCACCTGAAAGGACTAAGTCACCTTGTAGAGGTCGAAAATAAATAATAAATTTTCTTTAAAAAGGCACTGAAGGTGAGGAAGACTATAATAATTTGTTGATATACTGGGTGGTCACCCTAGACGCGGATCTCATTGCGATGAAGTGAATAGGTTTATTGCGAAAAAAAAATTATTGGCGACATGTATAGGGCATACATAAGCATATTTCAAAATTATTCGTATATATACGAAGTTGAGGAGATTTCAGCTTTCAATTCTGCTCAAAATATGTCCCTCTCCGAATAAAAATTGACCTGTTTCGGCATTTTATCTTTAAACAGCCTTGTAGCGACATAATTTGCCAGGCAAGACTCACCCTGTATATCTGAGTAAATTATTCGCGCCTCAACAAGAAATGAAATAACCGATAATGGCTTGGCATTTTCAGACAAAATAGAGCAATACAGAATAATCGGTTGGTGCATCGAATGTCCATTTATTCACCCACATGCAAAACAGCTCATAAAAATTCGGTAAATTTTATATCGATTCATGCGTGAGCGTAAAGATCTAAATATATCTTAGAGTTATATATGGGCGGTTTAATCTGTCTAAATTTGAATTTGAACGCATATTGATGGGGCGAATTAGAATAAATAATGAGTTGATGGTTACAAACACCTTGAATAAATGCATGTTATGTATGCAGAACGATGGTAACTTAGGTTTAATTCGCATTTCTAATGCCTTTAAATATGCAACATGCTGTCTAATGAGGTGAATACAAACAATTCTTATAACCGCGGAGAGAACTGTATCAAATCTGATTCGTTTGTATAACAGTGGTGAACTTCGTATTCGAAGATGTTCTCGAATTTGTAGGTACAATATTCATTTTGTTCATCAAGGCGTAAAAGCTGGAAAAATTTTCTTGTGAATGTTTTCGATGAAACATTGAGATCAGTAAATCATTTATCATATACGTTGAACATATGAACATGTAGTTGTTCCATATCTAGGGTGAAAATTTCAAGTCCATAACACGTTCCGTTCGAGAGTTATAATAAACGGAATTTTTTTGGTTCATCACGCACAGACCAATTTTCATTCGGTAACAAATTTCATCAAGTACCATCGTTTCAAAGTTAATAAGCCATAACACAATGCACTGAAAACCTCTTTGAACTAACTAATATTCGAAAAAAAATGTTTTCTTGAAAATTTCTGCACGCCTGTGAAGAAGATGCAAAGACCTAGCCAAAAAAGTACCACATGACCCACTTTTCTATTCAAAAAATTTAGAGGGTTGATGGTGATGGTACAGGGTGTAACAAAAACAGAATTTCACCTGTTTCTGGATTTCGTTGCCAAGTTTCTTCTGAGAAAATTAATTTGTTCCATAATTTTGACGAGCACTGTATAATGCATAATAATGGTAGAGATATATCTTACTTGCATCATTGAATGAAATTTTCAGAAGTATTTTTCCATCGAGTACATATACACCTAGATAGAGCTATTTCGCCGCTATAATCCATAAATATCGCGATACATCTCCCCCAATGATATACCCGTTTTATGGCTCACACTAGCGAGAAAACAAGCATCTAATACAAATGTACACACGACAAAATAATAAAAACGTCACATTCGAACATATTCGAAATCGATGGGTATATCATTAGAGCCTTTTCTAGCTACAACTCCTTAAAATAGCCGCGATGTCTCGATACCCTACCGTTTTAGTGAATGTGTAGTCGAACTGTAATTCAGTGTCTTTCCGATTACTAAATTATTGGCCAATAAAATGCATTTATTACTTTTTATTCGCCTATATATTTTATAGTGTGACGGCGGGACTGGAAACCATAAATTAAATATTTATCTGTGAGACATGTTTGATCCTATATAGTGTGCAGCATATGGTACTTAACGATGTGCTGATTATACTGTATATCACTCTATTGTATGCTGTATCTATATCATATCAAGTACTGTTCGTATTAAGTTGGTTCAAGATGATATTTAGATTAGGAAAATTACCTGTCAGTCTTTTCCAGCGTTTCGTATCTACCATATGGATATAATTGATTATTTCATTGATGTAATACCACGATAAGCTGAAAAGGAATATAATCTCTTCATCCTTAAATGATAACTCAAAAAGTGAATTTTTAGGAGACATTGGTTATGGTTTGTGTATAGTGCGCTTCAAAATCAGGGAACAAATGCTTTTTTTCAGAAGAAAAAGATTTGGCAACAAAATCCTGAAATAGGTCAATTTTGTTCCAATCAATAAATTGCATCAATCCTCTTAATTTTTTCAATAGAGAAAGTTGGTCATGTGGTTCTTTTTTGCCAAAGTCTTTCTTTACATGCGTTCAGATATTTCCATACAAAAATTTTCTCGAAAAATTATTGTGCAGCATAATTTGATTATACTCTATATCACTCTATTGTATACTGTATCTACAGTGTGTTTCATCATAAACCGGACAAACATATACAGGGTGTTTCATCATAAACTGGTCCAACATATATTTTCGTGTAGAGGACATCGGGAGAATCATTTTTGCCTCATACAATATATCCCGTTTTCGAAGCATAAGCGAGATACCGGGTGTCAAACGTCATTTTTGAGCAGGATTCTTATGGGTGTGGTCAGTTATGTATAACACTTGGTGTAACGGTTTTTAGTCAAATCTCAGTATTTTTGGGTCCTCTATTCAGAAAAGTTGACGAACTCCAACAAAAAATTACAAAATGACGGAAGACCTGCAATGTTCCAAATTTTTTTTGCGGTTGTCAAATTGACTTTTGTTTTCTGAATGAACACAATTTTCTAAGAATTTCTGTGAAAATTTTTTTTCAAAAATCGAACACAAATTTTTTTTTACATGTCAACAGCGATGAAAAAATTTCACTAGAAATGGATGGAATTTTGTAAAATCGTACTTCTTAAATTATCAATCACGAATATGAAAACAGAATTGTAAAATATAAAACGGTTTCGTTACTATAGTCATTCAAATGTTTCGTTCAGACCTCTGAAATAATGAAAAAAAATTGTTTTGGGTTATAGAATCAAAATAATTAAATTATCGGCATGTCCAAACATTCTAGATGAATTTATACAAAAAAAATCAGTGAAACTTAGTTGGGACTCGAACCCACGTAGGTATTAAATAGGGAAAAAAACTCTTATACGTTGCCAGGCAACGGTAGTTCGTAGTTCATAGAGTTGAACTGGTATTTGATTTTCAGTGAATATAATTTAGCCAGTAGTCAAACTCTATGAACTACGAACTACCGTTGCCTGGCAACTAATATTATTATCCTTAGAACAGTGCCATTTCCCTATTTAATACCCACGTCGGTTCGAGCCCCAAATAATTTTCACTGATTTTTTTTTATAAATTCATATAGAATGTTTGGACATGCCAATAATTCAATTATTTTGATACTAGAACCCAAAACAATTTTTTTCTCATTATTTCAGAGTTCTGAACGAAACATTTGTATGACTGTAGTAGCGAAACCGTTCGATATTTTACAATTCTGTTTTCATATTCGTGATTGATAATTGAAGAAGTACAATTGTACAAAATTTCATCCATTTCGAGTGAATTTTTTTCATCGCTGTAGACAATTTGTGTTCGATTTTTGAGAAAAAATTTTTACAGAATTTCTTAGAAAAGAGTTCATCAACTTTTCTGAATAGAGGACCCAAAAATACTGAGATTTGACCAAAAACCGTTACACAAAGTGTTATAAATAACTAACCACACTCATAAGAATCTTGCTCAAAAATGACGTTTGGCACCCTGTACCTCGCTTATGCTTCGAAAACGGGATATATTGTATATCAAGGGCGTAGCCAGGAATTAATTTCGGGGGGGGGGGTTTGACATTTTGGCAATTGACTTTTGTAGGTGCCGGGAATTGTGAGCGTCGCTTTTTGTAGCAAGTATTTGTTGTTTTCAAAAATTCATAGTAATATGAATAATTTTAACTAGATTTTCGGGGATAAGTTGGTTTAAGTGCAAAATGAAAGATTATTTTTGCAACAAAAAATAACTCTGAAACATTTCGGGGGGTGGGGGGGTGTTGAACCCCCAAACCCCCCCCCCTGGCTACGCCCTTGTTGTATATGGCAAAAATGGTTCTCCCGATGTCCTCTTCACGAAAATATATGTTTGTCCAGTTTATCATGAAACACCCTGTATATTCGTGTAGAGGGCACCAGAGAAATCATTTTTGCCTTATACAATATAACTCGTTTTTGAAGAATATTCGAGATACAGGGTGTTAAACGTAATTTCGAGCAAGATACTAATGAGTGTGATCAGTTATATATAACACTTAGAGTAACGGTGTTTGGTCAAATCTCAGTATCTTTAGGTCCTCCGCAGAAAGATTTACAGAATAGCGGAAAATCTGCAATGTTCCTGATTTTTTTTTCGGTTGTCACATTGAATTTTATTTTGCGAATGAACATAATTCTCTAAGAATTTCTGTGAAAACTATTTTTCGAACACCAATTTCCTTTTACATGTCTACAGCGATAAAGAAATTTCACCAGAAATGTATGAAATTTGGCACAACTATACTTCTTTTAATATCAATCATGAATGTGAAAACGGAATCGTAAAATATCAAACGGTTTCGTTATTACAGCCATTCAAGTGTTTCGTTCAGATCGCCGAAATAATAAAAAAAAATGTTTGTGTTTTGGAGTAAAAATAATTGAATTATTGGTATGTCCGAACATTCTAGATGAATTTATAAAAAAATTCAGTGAAACTTATTTGGGTCTCGAACTTTTCTGAACGGACTATAGGTATACAATAGGGAATTGAGAAAGTTTTAGAGGTAGTTTTTTTCGTTGCCAGGCTGAGGTAATTCGTAGTTCATAGAGTTTGACTACTGGCTAAATTTATATTCAGTAAAATTCAAATACCATTCAAACCCTATGAACTACCAACTACCGTTGCCGGTCAACGAATATTAATATCCATAGAACAGTCTCCATTCTCTATTTAATACCAACGTCGGGTCTAGTCCCAATTAAGTTTCACTGAATTTTTTTTATAAATTTCATTCAAAATGTTCGAACATAGCAATAATTTAATTAATTTGACTCTAGAACCCAAACAATCTATTTTGTATTTTTTCAGAGGTCTGAACGAAACATTTGAATGACTGGTAGTAACGAAACCGTTGGATAATTCACAATTATGTTTTCATTTTCGTGATTGATATCAGAAGAAGTACAATTGTGCAAATTTTCATTCATTTCGGGTGGAATTTCTTTATCGCCCTAGACATGTAGAAAAATTTGTGTTTGATTTTTGAGACGAATTTTTCACCGAAATTCTTAGGAAATTGTGTTCATTCAGAAAATAAAATTTAATGTGACAACCGTAAAAAAATCAGGAACATTGCAAGTTTTCCGCCAAAAACTGAAGAATTGACAAAACACCGTTACTTTAGGTGTTTTACTTAGCTAACCACACTCATCAGTCTTGTTCAAAAATGATGTTTTACACCCTCTCTCGCATATGAATATATTGTATAAGGCAAAAATGATTCTCCCGGTATCCTTCACACGAATGTTTGTCCAGTATATGATGAAACACCCTGTATATCATATCAACTACTGTTCGTATAAAGTTGGTTCAAGATGATATTTAGATTAGGAAAATAACCAGTCAGTCTTTTCGAGCGTTTTTTATCTACCATATAAAAATAATTGATTATTACATTGATATTAGACCACGATAAGCTGGAAAGCGGCTAGATTAATGAAATCTCTTCATCCTTAAATCATAACTCAATAGATGAATTTTTAGAAGCCATTGATTATGGTATATAAGTAATAATCGATTCATTGCAAATTGTGAAATAAATGTTCACAATCGATGAGAGATTTTAGATTAGTATAGGTTATTATTATAGCGAGTTCTACTACCCTCTTTATATTTGAGAAATGAGTACTCTTTCAATTTCGTCGATTCACCTCTTCCAATCAGATTGAAATATTAACATCTGAGTAATACCTCAACCTCATATATTAATTAAGAATTGTTGATTGTTAATTAAGAATTAGGACGACAAAATATTTGCATTTCTGCGTAGCGAAACTAAAAATTGAAACGGCAAAAACGGAAACCAATATCTAGTTATCTTTATTGAGCATATAACATTTTGTGAACATACTGTTTACATATATTGTCATATACGTTCAAATACTCTCGTAAGAGCCAATCCTCGTCAATTCATTTGATATCTTGGCGTTAGGAAAAATCCAGACGTGATCTTACACAATGGTCGTAACATCTCGAATTTAATATACCTACAATTTGACAAGCGCTTATTATTTCAAACGCAAAACTGGGCCTATCGAACGTACCATAAATATATCTAATCCCAGTTATTCGCATTCTACATACCTTAAACTGAAGATTTTATTCACCATTTCGCGCACTGTAAGCCGCGAGAGATGAACCTGTCTCTTTAAAGGTTAAGTAACTCGGCGTATCTGACCAGTTTATACGCCTAGAAGTTTGATTCCAGGTGCCATTTAATGATTTGTCGGACGTTCAAAAACCTCC
This sequence comes from Propylea japonica, assembly GCA_013421045.1. Lineage (NCBI taxonomy): Eukaryota > Metazoa > Arthropoda > Insecta > Coleoptera > Coccinellidae > Propylea > Propylea japonica. Next base: position 1,155,906 of record CM024247.1, read on the forward strand.
ACATTTACCGATGGTTTCACAGTAATCCTGGGTTATGGTCCATTTCGAAGTGGAACACAAGTGCAGAAATGGCTTAATTCGAGTTTATGAGGACGGTTGTTCCAGTTTGCGGCGTTTTATTGGGTGCTTGGCAGAAAATTGGCTCAGGAGTCTGTGCGATCGTACATCATCATCATCTGAGCTAATGAGTTTCGTGTTTCTTGCCTAATCGGGCGGTGAAGTCTCTTATGAAATTTTCGAATTTTCTGTCTAATTGGCGATCATCTTTTATGATCTGATTATGATCAAGAAGCTTTAATTAATTTCAAAGAGTGCAATGTTTTGGAGAGCCACAATATTGCATGAGAAATAAATGGAGTGCTTTCAGATATGAGGCTGAGAAAAGGTTTCAATAAATGATAGTCTAATTGGCTATCAGCTTTCATGATCTGTTCTCAAAGCTCCAATTGATTTCGAAAAATTTGATAAAAGACCTTAGCAGTAGCTTTTGAGCGCTCGTTCATTGATAGAGCCATAAGACTTTATAACCTCGAAATTTTATATGGGACTTGAGATTGATAGGTACCAAATATATAAATGCACAATTTGAATCATATTCTGGAAACTTTTCAGAAAATATATGAAAAAAAGATAATGAAAAATCAATTAAATTCTATAATTCTCATTCCTTTTGAAATTTTGCATTAACATTCAGTATATTTTACTAGAATCGGATATTCTATTATAGGAGTACAAAGATTGTTTTTTCAATATTCCAATTGAATTTTCTATGGTTCAGTACACTATGGCTTTGAAATTTTGCATGAGGCTCAATATTAGCATTTTGCATGTGGCCGCAATATTTCATTTGGATTTGTTCCGTTTTGTATGAGATATTGAGGAACAAAAATTTTGAATGGTCATATTGGAATGCCCTGTACGATTTGGCTGATTAACGTACTTAACCGAAGCATTCGGGAGCCGAATGCAACCTGAAAATTGCAAGTTTCTTGGACAATTCCTTCGAAAGTTATCCTGCTAACGGGCGAACAGCCGGTCCCACAGACAGAAATGAGCTTATGAGTTTCGTGTTTCCTGCCTAATCGGGCGGTGAAGTCTCTTATGAAATGTTCGAATTTTCTCTCTAATTCGACAAGCTTCAATTAATAATTTTAAGAAATAAATTGTCTTGAAGAGCGATAATATTACATGAGAAGTAAAAGAAATGCTTCCAGATATGACTCTGATGAAAGGTTTGTAATAAATGATAGTATGTGCTTTTAATCGCATCCTAGGGACGTTAACAATACGTCAAAGTGAGCTGTAGCGATAGAAAGCATATTATGCAGAAAAATAACGAGATATTCCATTAGGTGTGAAATTGATTATTCTGTTAACTAATATCAAGAAGTAAGCTGCTTCAAGCTCGGAGTCAGTAAAACTTAAAGTTATTTTTGTGAATGTCTTAGATTTCAAATATTTTAATTCAACTTCAGATGAGTTATCATAAGAAAAATGTTGGGAGGTACCCCTGGGCCCTCTCTCCCTATATACACCATTGATTATAACCAACATCATATATAACAATAATAAGTTCATATTCACCAAATTGAGAGTAGACTATTATCTTCGATAGCTCTCAACCTTTTTCTGACTTATTCCTTCATTACCTGAACAACCACCAGTTCAATTTCTTTTCTCCCTTGAAAAATGCGACTCCCTAATTGGTCCCCATTCGCAGCTATCAATTCCTAGTCATTTACTTATCCCATTAGTAAAAAATGTTCTAAGGGTCAAGCTTGTGGTACATCAGCAGGATTATCCATTTTAGGTACACAACGTTTATGTTATTGGCAGTACAGCATTTTCTAGTGGCTCTTCCACAATGGATGATGCCCGATTAGACCAAAAAATTATACGGGGTCTTCATAAATGATTGTAACATCGTAAGTTGCTTTTGAAATTTTGTACCTTATCTTTTCTTGCAAATTCTCTACAAATTAATATTTCCAGTCACATTATTCAATTTCTTTCAAAATTACCAGCCTAAACTCACAGTATCGTTTGTTTGAATTATAGGATATAAATATTTATAATAGACCAACGCCAACTGCGCTGTTATAATCATTAATAGAGGCCCTGTATAAGGTGTACTTTCGATACATGTTTGAATCTACAGTTATGCTTGCATGGTTTCTCCGCAGACACTATCAATGTAATGTTGTGAGATTGTACACCACATTACTACACCATCCTTTGTCTCAGTTTATACTCACTTACCATTTTGTGATATATTTTTCTATGTAAATAATTTCATTGAATTAAAATATTTAGAATGAACATTTATTGATTTTTTTCAACCATCATTGAAACAACACTACAGCTTAGTAACAATAACACTGCGCCATATCGTTTCCAGCAAGTGAAAGCCGGCTTTCACTGAACGAACGAGTAATGCAAAAATGATCCTAGTACATCCCCTTTTACGTCCTCAAAAATATCTCCCATCCATTAAGGCGATATGCATCGAGCGATAAGATATCGCAGCAGGCTAATGCATGTCTTCAGTGCTTTAAATACTTATCGTTACCAACTTAATATTCACTTGTAGGTGCAATAAATATGGATCTCCCTAATCTTAATGTGATTATCTAAAGCCGACTTTTTTAAATTCCGATAAATCTGAGAGGCATTGAGATCCCAGTCTGGGTAAAGGAGATTAACTGCATTAGAGACGGAAGTCAGTTTACACCTCGGTACACTTTAGTAGGCTGTGTAATTATAAATGGGTTCGCAGATTTTCAGGTTGATTCGGTCGGCAACGTTACGTTAGGATTTGTTGTGTGGTTAGTGGAGATACATTATCTTTGATCTGGTTCTGCTTAATAACTAAATCAGTTCGCTCTATTAGCTGGCCGAGTATGCCGTTTTGAATGCGATAAGTTCGATTCAGATCGACACCCATTAATAAAGATCAGACCTGGTTTAAAACACCCTCCTAGCCCAAGAGCAAGAATAACGTATTTTGTATCTGAATATTGAAGGTATTTATTCGAATAGTTTTAAGTTTAAATTTTGTAAAAATGGCGAGGCAGGGTTTTTTCTACTGAGGTTTTTCCTTGAGCTCTGGTATCTGGTATTTAAAAAAAAATCGTGTATTTCTATTTTGATTTATTTGTGATTTCTCTTGTTTGCGAAATTACACGACCCATACAATCTCCTATGTTAATTTTTATTGATTTATTCGACTCTTTTCAGGGTGGATTCATTGGAAAATAATTTCGTGACTTTTCTCTAATTTATTATTTTTCTAACTGACAAAACATTTTTATGGTAACACATCTTAATTTCAAATCCTGCCTACTTATCACATTTCCCAAATATGCCATAGAACACACGGTACTTGAATTAAACGACATAACGCCATCTCAACTTACCTGGCTGAAAACTTGGACAACCAGGAGTTACGTGTCGAAGAAATACCTCGACTTGTGACTAGCGCCGGAATTCGAAAACCTGACAAAAAACCAAAACCACTATCGTCATCGATGCCCAGATAGTCGGAGAACAGGCAGGCCTAGAAAAAGAAAACAAAACAAGGATCGACTACTATAAAATCAATGAATCACTGTAGCACGCCATGAACAACCTAAAAAATCTGAAAATGTACCTACAAACCATAGCTGCAACACTTTTCAGGTGGGGCATCTGGTGCAACTTCAGCCGAAAAACTGCTGAGACGTGGGGTGATCAGGAAGAAGGAGTTGAAGCTGCTTTCCTCGAGGACACTCATTGGATCAGTGGTGACCTGGAATAAATTCAACAAATCAACATAACAATAGGGTATGCTCGAAGGAGAGATCACACAGGAATAGGGTAGGGTGGTATGAGCATTATTATACCGTTAGTGTGCTGTATAATGTTAACTTATTAATTAATAGCTCAAATCTAATATGTTATACAGAGTATCTGTAAACAAATGACTCAAGGAGATAATTCCCCGATGAAAATAAAAGGGGTAGTTCATAGAATTTTTTTTCGAAATCGGCTCCCTTCAAAGATACAGCCTTTGGAAGGCGATTATGAGTTGACAGTTTCTTATTCCCCTATCGTTTTTCTTTGAATTCTGGAGAAAAAAGTCTCCTCCAAAATTTCGATACAGTCGATAGTTTTCGAAAAAATAAGAACTTACAAGCAGTTATGATCACTGTTCATTCTTTTTCATCGTATATGCTCCATATAATGAATATTCTAAGATCTTCTTAATGCTCAATATTGGTTTTGTCAATTATGCGTTTCAATCGAAAGAAAGCTTTACTGGTGAAATTGAAATATTACAAATATGATTTATCTTCCGGAAAATAGTAATTAAAACTTCAGCAAGATTAATAGAAAATCTTTATCTCCTGCCATAGACATACAATATCTTAGAATATTCATTCTATGGAACTCTTATACGATGAAATGGAATGAACAGTGATCATAACTTCTTGTAAGTTTTAATTTTTTCCGAGAAAAGTATCGACTGTATCGAAATTTTGCAGGAGACTTTTTTCTCCAGAATTGAATGGAAGACCATAAGAGAATTTCATTTTTCGAAAATCTATGCCACGAAAACAATTATTGAAAGAAAATCATAGAAGGCTGTTATTTTCAACCTCAAAAAATAAAGTTATTAAATCTAAAAATTGTGTGAGTACCATCTACATACTGCTTCTTATTATGTATAATTTCATGACTCAGTGTTCTTAAGAAGCCGTGAAAAAATGAAACACTGTTAACTCGTCATCGCCTTCCAAAGGCTTTATTTTGGACAAGGGTGTCTGCAAACAAATGCAGTGTACAGGGGTACACTATAATGTTATCTGTTCATAAGGAATTATGAATCAATGATTATTGTGCCCCCATCAAAACTGTTTTCGTAACTATGATAGTTCGCCCTCCTGAGTCATGTATTATTACTTCAAGGAGGCTAGATCCACATTCAGCGAATAATTATCTTGTCCGAGACATTTTCTGTGCAGGCTTGCAATGGCGAAACATTCTGCAATTGAGTGAAGAAGAGTTTCCTCCTCTTATCGTCAGAATTTACATTCATCAGTTTCTGTTCAGCCAATTCTCATCATATGATTCGACAACATTATATTAGAAAACTGGTGAGAAGGCGTAACTTATTCTTACTGAGATCCAAATATTTTTTGGACCACAGTTTCTGTGCAGACTTGCAATGGCGAAACATTCTGCAATTGAGTGAAGAAGAGTTTCGTCCTCTTATCGTCAGAATTTACATTCATCAGTTTCTGTTCAACCAATTCTCATTATATGATTCGACAACATTATATTAGAAAACCGGTGAGAAGGAGTAACTTATTCTTACTGAGATCCAAATATTTTTTGGACCTTGCAGTTTTAAAGTTCTGAAGGACCTTTTTGAAATAATCAATTTCCGAATGATTTATCTAGAGTGTTTATATTTCAGTTTCTTCCTTCTCTACAAACTCTTTTTATATGTGCATTTGCCCATTGCACAGAAGGGTTCAGAAGTAGCTTGTGTGCTCCTTTGTGGTTAGTGTGATGACCTCTTCATTTCTTTCGATTCCTGAGTGACTAGGAACTTAGAATTAAGAGACCTTATTGTTTTTGCCTACTTCATCGTGTTTTTTCGAAAGTATTATAATTACTTCGAGTCGATGACCTATGAGTACATAGTGTTTTGATAGCAGCTTGACTATCAGAATGGATCACTTAGTCACACTCTTCAAAGTTTCCTTTCAGCTTTCTAACTATGCATCTTCCGATTGCCAGTATTTCTGCCTGAAAAACACTCGAATAGGGGAAAAAATAGAATCAAATCAAAAATCTTTCTCTCACAAATTAATACGAGTACAATACCACCGGTTTGGGGATGACGCATTCCATCCTCAGGTTTTTTATACTTTTTGATATGCAAGCGTTCGTAGGTATGAGTTAATTAGCAAGACTGGCATCTCTCATATGGAAAAGTGAGCCTATTTTGTGAGTTCCGAAATAGAGAAAATAATCGAATAAAATCAAATCGCAATTGTCAAAGTTGCGAAAATAAATTATTCGCTTGATTATAAATTATTATTGAAGTTGAAATCAATATTTCACGAAATATCCGAGCCTACTGCAATTCTTTTAATTTGAAATTTCAATTGATGTTTTCTCTGGAATAAAAAGTGAAATACTGAGTGGGATACGTCACTGAAAAGGACACAAATTAATACGAGTACAATACCACCGGTTTGGGGATGACGCATTCCATCCTCAGGTTTTTTATACTTTTTGATATGCAAGCGTTCGTAGGTATGAGTTAATTAGCAAGACTGGCATCTCTCATACGGAAAAGTGAGCCTATTTGTGAGTTCCGAAATAGAGAAAATAATCGAATAAAATCAAATCGCAATTGTCAAAGTTGCGAAAATAAATTATTCGCTTGATTATCAATTATTATTGGAGTTGAAATCAATATTTCACGAAAAATCCGAGCCTACTGCAATTCTTTTTATTTGAAATTTCAATTGACGTTTTCTCTCGAATAAAAAGTGAAATACTGAGTGGGATACGTCACTGAAAAGGACACAAATTAATACGAGTACAATACCACCGGTTTCGGGATGACGCATTCCATCCTTAGGTTCTTATACTTTTTGATATGCAAGCGTTCGTAGGTATGAGTTAAATTAGCCGAACCTACTGCAATTCTTTTAAATTGAAATTTCAATTAACTTTTTTTCTCGAATAAAAAGTGAAATACTGAGTGTGATACGTCATTGAAAAGAAAATTTTGAGTATAAAACAAAGATTGCAAAAAATATACAAGTTGCTAATTGAAATAAAAAATCACTGTCACTTTCGGTTGAGCCAGAGGTGACTCAATTTTCGTTTATTTCAAATGAAGATTCTTTGAACGAAATGCTAAACATGAAATTTAAAAATTTTTATCTTTCGAAATGGCTGGTTATATTCACACAGTAATCACATTTTAATAAAAATTTTCTATTCATTCAAGGGAGATAAGTGAAATATATTTATTCTGAAATCTATAAAATAGTGAGGAGCATCAAACTTATAAATTTTCCGTGGGTGCAAATTAGAAAACTTCATTATGGTCTACCAATGGTAGGTAGGTAAACGTCGATAATATCTGGGGCAACGTCCCTATCAACTGTGTTTGACAATAAATAATAAACCGGTTTTATGTAACCAATTAAATTAGTTAATAACTCAATTGGTTCAGACAAATGTTTTGAATTTATTGAGCTTTATCACGAATGGAACGAGGATTTGAACTGAAATATTTCTGCGTCTTATGTATTATCAGATTTTCTGCTTGCGTTTTATCAACTATCATACTTTCAGAGATTAGGCTACGGAACGATATTTTATTTTTTTGTCTGTTGATGGATTTTTCTGTTTTTGAGCCCATGTCTTCAATTTTCGGATTTTGAGCCGAAAATTTCAAAGGATAGGGTGAGGACGAAGCCGTGGTCAAATGGAATTCTGTTCGTCCAGCCATAAACACGAGAACTTTCAAACAGATTGTCCTAGGGATTCGAAAGCCGAATTGTACAAGGTATTCCACAAATTATAACCGTTTGAAATTTTTGTTCTTTAACATCTCCAACAGAGCAAAACCAATGGAAATGAAATTTTGCAGCCACATGCAAGATGCTCATAAAAAGTTTCATGCTAAATTTTGTGGTCATAGTATTAACAAAACCATAGAAAATTCAATTGAAATATTGAAAAGAAGAATCCTTATATTTCTGTACCACGATATCTTATTCGACTGAAATTTATTTCGCGAATGAAGGTTGATAAACTGAATGTTCATGCAAAATATCAGGAGGAACGCATCACTTAACCATAGAATTTGATTTTGCTTTTAACTATCGATTTTTGACATATTTCATTTTTGAATAATTTCCAGAATATAATGATCGTGCTGTTATTTCGCATTCATATATTTGGTATGAAGTCCCATACAAATATTTTGGGTGATACTATTATTGCTCCACCAATCAACGAGCGCTCAAAAGCAACTGTTCAGGGTTTTTCTTGAATTTTTTGATATCTTTCAGTTTAGGACATATAGTACTAAATCATCGAACGAAGATCACCCTGTGCAATATAATTTCCCGAAAACATGGAATAAATTTAATTTTTCTTGATACTTTCGAACAGTGAAAATCTCTGAAAAAATAAAAACAGTTTGCCTCTGAAGACAAGTCCTGTGATTCCAGGTACGTTACGTAAGACTTGTATCGTTGGAGTTTGCAAGACTTTATGTTCCAGGACCGTGAGAATACAGTAGCAATTAGTTTTATTCTGCATGCAATTAACGTTACTAACTAGTATGCTTCTTGTCGGACACATAAATAGTACATCTGAAACGATTGTATCGTCTGGGAGTCACTTGAAGGGATAAATACGATCTAAGCTGGCGTTTGTGGTCAGGAGGTGGATCTTCAATTAGATACATGCTGGGAACACATCTGTTCGGTCGAAAGACGCACTAGATACTTGGAATTAGTTTCAAATGGTGAGAGAATTCTTAAGTTCATTGGAGCATAACGTTGGGTTGAACGAAAGAGAACAGAATTGAAAAAAATTGAGAACCACCTAGGACCTGATAAAAACGTTTGATATCGAGATAAATATTCTGGAGAGAAAAGCATCAATTTAAGAATCATAACCAGGCTGATTCAGATAGTTTAATAGTTATATTAGATTATGTTCGATTAGCACAGTGGCTGCTTGTTTATTATGAGGTTTTCTCACATAAAATGAGTATAAATATATCCAACTCGTGCTTAAAATCGTATGATAATTATTTTTTTTACAATCGTACAATTCGTAAAGAGTCATATTGCCAGACAGTGCGAAAAAAACCCTGTCATTCCTGCGCGCAACGACGTGCGGAAATGGAATAGCACGGTTTTTTCCCGCACACTTTCATAAAAGAATAAACTGATTAGTCATATGTTTCTATGTACCGAACAAGTACGAAAAGTGTATCTACCGCATTCAACTGCTTCCCACTCTCGTTCTACTCAAACGATCGCTACATCGTTCTGCCCAAATGTCTGTATTTATCTATTTTTGAGCCGAAAATGGTCTCAAACGATAGGATTCGACTTCCTGATGACGAATCCATGGTCAAATTCAATTCTGTCAATGCGGCCTTCCCGTAGTTCTTAAGCACGATAACCTCCGGAAGGATTATCCTAAAGACTTGAGATTTATAGGATGAGTTCAGTTTCCAAATGTCGCGGTTGAATTCGTTAACCAGCCGAACCGTACAGGGTGTAAAATATGATCATTCAAAATTTTTGTTCCTCAATATCTCAAACAAATAGGAATCAATCAAAATTAAATTTTTCTGCTACATGCAAGATGCTCATTATAAGCCTCATGCAGAATTTTGTGGCAACAGTGTCAACAGAACCATAGAAAATTCAATTGGAATATGGAAAAGAAGAATATTCATAAATCATATTTCCACAACAAGACATCCGATTCGGGTGAAATCAATTTTTTTTAATGAAGTTTGATAAATTTAATGATCATGCAAAATTTCAGGAGAATCGCATCATCAGGACCATCATCAGGAGTCAAGTTTTTTACATATTTCAGTTTTCGAATGATTTCCAGAATATAATTTCGAACGTGTTGAGATTTTCCATTCATTATCTTAGGATGAATCTCAAGTCCTGTACAAAATCTTTGTGCATTATTGCTTTACCAATAAACGAGCGGTCGAAATCACTGGCCCAGTGCTTTAAATATTATATTTATACAGGGTGTCCGGGGAATAACTGTACATACTCTTACCAGAGATAGAGTTGCACTAGCTGACTACTGATTGACTATAAAAAATTTATTTCTGGATTTCCCTAGAAAACTACAGGGTGTTTTTCCAACTTCATGGAAATACTTAGACCATCATAAAATCCAAACTTATTGACGGATATTATTGAAACTTGGGAGGTTATTGGCACATGCCTAGGTCGAGTCAGAGAGATATCAATTATTTCATTATTCCAGGGCCGGACTCATTAATCCTCATTTAAAGTGTTCAGGGTAAAAAAAACACTTTGTATTTCGAATTACGAATAATTGATTCGCTTTTTAGAAAGAAGCTAAATTATGCTTCAATTTGTGGTATCGCTTAAAGTTGTCACATCAACAATTATTTTTTTATGAATTTTTGAATTTGGAAAAAGTTCGAAAAATTTAATTTATTTACCTGAACAGGACTAATTCACCTTGTGGAGGTCGAAAATAAATAATAAATTTTCATTAAAAAGTCACTGAAGGTGAGGAAGACTATAATAATTTGTTGATATACTGGGTGGCCACCCTAGACGCGGATCTCATTGCGATGAAGTGAATGAAGGTATATAGCGAAAAAAACTATTGGCGACATGTATAGGGTATACATAAGCATATTTCAAAATTATTCGTATGTATACCGGGTGTTCGACAACGAAGATATAGACCAAAGTCACACTTCTTCCAATGAACACCCGGTATACATACGAATAATTTTGAAATATGCTTATGTATACCTAAATGTCTCCAATAGTTTTTTTCGCAATATAACTTCATTCACTTCATCGCAATGAGATCCGCGTCTAGGGTGGCCCCCAGTATATCAACAAATTATTATAGTCTTCCTCACCTTCAGTGACTTTTTAATGAAAATTTATTATTTATTTCGACCTCCACAAGGTGAATTAGTCCTGTTCAGTAAATAAATTAAATTTTTCGAACTTTTTCCAAATTCAAAAATCCATAAAAAAATAATTGTTGATGTGACAACTTTAAGCGATACCACAAATTGAAGCATAATTTAGCTTCTTTCTAAAAAGCGAATCAATTATTCGTAATTAGAAATACAAAGTGTTTTTTACACCCTGAACACTTTAAATGAGGATGAATGAGTCCGGCCCTGGAATAATAAAATAATTGGTATCTTTCTGACTCAACCTAGGCATGTGCCAATAACCTCCCAAGTTTCAATAATATCCGTCAATAAGTTTGGATCTTATGATGGTCTAAGTATTTCCATGAAGTTGGAAAAACACCCTGTAGTTTTCTAGGGAAATCCAGAAATTAATTTTTTATAGTCAATCAGTAGTCAGCTAGTGCAACTCTATCTCTGGTAAGAGTATGTACAGTTATTCCCCGGACACCCTGTATACATACTAGATCTGGAGGAAATGTTTCTCTCGTGAATATACCAATATTTCCAAACAGGTTGAAACCTCTGTGTTGTTTATATTCAATACATCCGTTTATAAACTGAAAGATCATCATTATCTGGTACAAATATTTCGAAATGGAAATATTATCATACATACAAAAAATTTGAATTTGAATCATTATCATGTTTATATCATATTTTATTAAAAAAATATATTTGATGAGATGGCTGATAGGAGCATTGGATATAGTTCTATCATAAGGAAAAATATCTGTGAAAAACAATTTTTTATGATAATTGAAATGTAATAGTGGTGAAACGAGTCATAGTTTATATGGTTTTAGATTGCATATACCTATCTCGAAAAATATTTAAGCGATTTTTTTTAGCATTCAGGAAAAACTTAAATTTACAAGAAAGTATTATTGTTGTATTGCTTATAAATTGAATTAGATTTCTAACCTCAAAGATTTCAATATCGCTTCTAGTTACCATAAATAGAAAAAGAGAATTATTTATGAGTTTGGTCATTAACATATTCAAATAGAGAAACAGTAATCAGACAGTTACGGAACTTTTCACAACTCTATAAATGAGACCCCAGATTTATGCGTGAGATATAATCATTTATGAAATTTAATTTGAATTAAATTTAAAAAGAACGTGTTACCACGTGGTAGAATCTCAAGTTATTAATCTCAAGTAATGAATAGTTTCGTCCTAATGAAATGTAATATATTATGGAATAATTCATTTTTCTTTCAATTAAATCTGTTAAACTGCAATAGCGAGCGATAATTATGTCTCAAGCATCCGTTCGGTACTTTATTCATAAAGAATTTGACGCTAAATAAATTTTTTCCGACAGATATTTAGTTCTATTCATTTCATTCTAATCACTCGATATACTCATCATTCTATGAAAATGTTTTTTTAATTGCTTATGCTTGGAGAACTTTTGCATTTAATAAATATTGATTATTCGTATATCGACAAAGACTCGGCTAAATGAGCTGAGTATACTGAATATTTTCAGTTACACTACTCGTATTATTCTAGAATTGAAGCTTTTTGAAAACCAGAAAGAAATTTAAAATGCATTGTTATTCGATGATTGTCATATTCGAAATGAATTTCGAAAAAATTGCATTTCAGCGCTCGTTTATTGGTGGAGCAACTATGCTATCACCTCAAAAATTTTTACAGGACTTGAGATTCATGCTCATGCAGTATATAAAATTACAAATTTCAGCAAGATCGGAATCATATTCTGGAAATTATTAAAAAAATTAAATATGTCAAAAATCAAATAATTATATAATTAATAACAATTAAAGGATTATCCTATGATAATACCTAATAATTCTATGATAATGTGATCCTCTACAAATTTTGTATGAACATTCAGTATATCAATCATCATTCACAAAATTCATTTCACTGGAATCGGATATCTTCTTATGGAAATATGAAGATTCTTCTCTTCAATAGTCCATTTGGATTTTCTGTGGTTCCTTTGATACTATGGCCACACATGAGGTTTTTTATGAGTATCTTGCATGTGACCGCAAAATATTATTTTGATTGGTTTTGTTTCGTCTGAGATATTGAGGAATAAAATTTTAATGTCCATATTTTATGCAACACCCTGTACGATTTGGCTTTGAAACGAACTCGTGCTAACGGCCAGGCGGACGGCCCACGGACAGAATTGAATTTGAGCTCGAATTCGTCATCAGGGAGTCGAAACCTATCGTTTGACACCATTTTCGGCTAGAAATTCGAAAATCACAGACATTTGGTAAAACGATATAGCACTCGTTTAAGTAGCAGGGGCGTTCAAAAATTGACAAAACGATGCAGTTATGTAAATGATGTCTGAAGTTTTCAATTCTTTTCTGGCACTTATCGATGAAAATAACGGCGATATGCTCTCTAATGCAGATCTTCAGTTTCTTTTACTTGCGAGACTGATACCTGAAACTTTTCCCTTAGAAAGCCTGACAGAAAGAAAAACACAAATGATCAAATGTGAAGATTTCAAAGGCCACCCAAGGTCGCCTCTAAAAAAGACGATCTGCGCTGTGTGAGCCGTCTCGATTCTGATTTTAAAAAAATTTTAAGCATCGAACCGTAATGCCTAGCTTTGACCGTCGCTTTGTGCCCATCCTCCACGAAAAGGTTTGCTCAAATAAACCCAAATTAGCAAATGGCACACCACAGCAACTTCATGAGGATGGAGAGGTCTATTGTCCTGTTAATAACGGCAATTTTTCTTCTGGGATATCAGCTGGGTAGTGACGAATGAACAACCGTTTTCGAAAAACGTGCTAACTGAAACCTGAGTAACAGGACACAATGTTTCCATTTTCAAGTTTCCAATTTCACCATAGCGGATGTAGTAGCCCATCGCATCTGCACTTTTTGTTTTTGCCGCACCCCGTTAAACATAATATAGAGAGTAGGGATAAGGCAATTAATGCATGAACATACAGGTATAGCATATTTTGACTCGAGAGTACCTGAAAAACTGTAACATCCTGATCGAAGAAAAATGGAATGACACTTGGTATACTGTATAATGTCCTGATAAGACTAAGTACATCATACTGTCATCTGGGTATTCATGTAACTTTTGTCTATCTCCTCCAGTCGAAATGTATTATTATTATATATACGTACAGAACACAATTTGAAATGGTTGAAATTCAATAGATCATTACTCATACTTATCAACAGAATACATGAATAGACTATAAATTGCGAGAAAATTATGAAGATTTTGATAGTGACAGAAAGTGAAGTCACAGGATAATAATTGGAATTTATGCTTTGCTGAGGCGTAAGAAGTAAAGTTGTTGGTGTTGACCTGATATTGTATGGCGTATTTCTTTGATCAGTTGAATTTATGCATGCAATAATGCACTAGATACTCGAAGTCAATTTGAATAAATGAGGAGTACTGATCATAGATGATGCTTACTAAAGAAATCTTAAGTAATAAAACGTCAGGAGTGTTTATTGGTTGGACTGCCGTATGTAAACATAAATCATAGAAAATACAGAATTTCGAAATATGAATAATGACAGAACATCTGTAAAAACACACTTTTTCTTTTTCTTACAAACTGTTGGAAATGGATATGATTTTTATCATATTTTCGAAATTCTTCATAACGACATTGAATGCAATAAATTCATCCCTTCATGAACACTCGATCGTTGCTACTCAGTTTTTTGAGTCAATTTTTATTTGAAGGAAACGATGTTATACAATGAGTTACCATACTCGCATGACGTAGTCGAAATGTAAATAACGAAACAATCATTATAAATAGTTATTAAACAAAGGTAAGGTTATTGAAAACAGCGACTAATGGTCAAGATATTTTAACCCGTGACCGGAGCCATTGGCCACTAGATTAATAACCGAGTTGATTACAGGATTTTCCGGAAGATTTAAATATGAATTGTGTGTAAATTTTCAATTGAAATACATTATTTTTATTTCGCACAAGACGTACATTTGACATGATATGAATTTCTTCATTTCTATGTTCCAGAAGAGTTTGGACATTATTCTATTTCTTCTGAATGCTTTGTGTTCGGTTTCTAATGGAAATCGCACATTTACATGGCTTAAATTTGGCAATAAAATGAATCATTAATGTTTTATTTCATACACATTAAAATCACCTTCTATTTTCTGTTCGCCGGAAAAAAATTAATATCAGCAGGAAAAAGTGTTCACTTAAATCAATCAGAATAATTTCTGCTACTTAAACACCGATACAAGTAAACGAATAAATAGGAGTGAAATTTCTCATAACAAGGGAATGTGATACATTTCGAATTTTTTGTTGCTTCATTCTTTGTATACAAACAAGTCCAACAATAGTTGGATACGTAATACCTCGACTCGACTATCTTCACGTGTATGACGACCTGTTTTTTGTAGTGAGTAAGAGGATCCAAGAGCGATGTTCTTGTTATGATTGGAAACCCAATGCGAACGATGAAACTCATCATTATGTCGCCTCTAAACTTGTATATCCATTCCTTAATTATAATAATTGACAACTGTTCCAGTCGAAAGAAACTGTTGAAACGAAAATGGTCATAACACATGATTAACCAATAATAATTGATTCGAAATATATGGCTTCTTCTTCTTTTTTTTATACTTCCCGCGAAAGGTACACTAAACTATCAATCAGAACTGATTAAGTAGGAGACCGGAGGATAATTTTATAGCTATGGTGAAGCGGTCAAAAGTCAATGTTATTGAAGTTTTTGATTGTATTTTACTTTATCCCTCATTTGAAATGTATGACATGAAGTTTGACCGATGACTTTAAAATATTTAACTAATCTTCTTTGAAACATTGTCAGGCAGTGTGTCACTCAAATATGCTTTTGGTGACATTCATCATTCTTCAGAGAATATCCATTGAAATACTTGATTTACCTTTCATCTGAACTTTTTCTTTTGAGGGTTGAGCGAAACCATCGAGATATAATAGAGAAGAGAGGCTATGGCATACAACTGAGTAAGAAAAAATAGTACCACTGGCCGCGGCTAAGTCGGGGACCAATAGGCGACCTATGGCGGAAAGTTCAGGGCTGAATAAAGTTGCCAGTTTTTTCTGTTTACAAATTTCACCAAAAAAATACGTCGTGTTGGGTTTTTAGGAATCCTGTTTATATAAGGTCAATCGAATATCAAATAAACAATTTTTCTTCAGGCGATAATATACACATCTAAAAAAATATCAGATTACCAAGATAGACTAGCAAACATTTCGGATGCGGATCTGTTCAGTACTAATCCCTACCGGTGATATGTTTTTCCTCTAATTTTCTTCATACTATCTCTTCTCTGTTGAAGAAAGCCTTACAGTGCACCATACCTTTTTATTTTATATTATTATTAAGCAGAAAAAATAACAATTTAACTAGAAACAGGCGCAAGAATCACAATTCCTCCATAAAATTCAACGATTGTCAAATTTGAAGTTAGGTGGTAGTAATATGGCGCATCTGAAACCACATTTATTTCAATGATAGCAACTCTATACTATCCTATCTCTATGAGCGAGATACTCACCGGCAAAATAATCGATCCACTAAATGAATCGATGAAGAATGAAGATACAGCTTCATTGATTTTTTTCTAAGTTAAAAGGTTTTCAGTGAAACATTTCATCTCACAATTTCGCTATGCTAATAACTCCTGAAAATTTGCAGTAGCCTAGGGATGCTTTAATAAAATAATCGACCAGGCTTTCAATCAAAACTTTATGAAGGAATGCCAAGACGAATTGCAGCTGTTAGCCGTGGACGGGGGGGAACATTTCTTATTGAGTGTTTTACGTTTTTCACTTTGTTTTCAATTTATTTTCAATACTTTCCTATTTAAGGTTGAATTGGTGAAATTACTGTTATTGTCATAGTAAAATTGTGAAATACAAAGTTTCACTGAAAAACCTGCATATTCAACAAAAATTGAGCTATTGGGATAAATGGAAAATTAAATTGTCAAGAGACGATGTATCTTGATGATTGAATAAGAAATCAGATGTTGGACCAACTGAAATACGCCACAGGTTGTTTCAAGGTTAGAGTAAAAGAACAGAGTTCGTTTCACCCTGTAGTAGACTATCGGGATTTGTTGGATTGATTAGTATCGTTTCAATCTTCAAGATGTTGTGGAGTGCAATGTCGAATGATATGAAGAACTCCTTAAAAAATTGTTAGTGATCCGAGGACATCTGATTTTTATATTTTTTTTATAATTTATTCAACTAATTATCGACTAAGAAACAGATGTGGTATAGTTATATCAAGACCTGAAAGATTTGGTCCAATATATTCTGATTTCTGTTATCTAGATCGTATATATGTATTATAATATTTTCAACTTATAGGATTTTAAAGAGGTCACAAAATACTATTTGGTCTTATTTCATTTCTGATCTCTTCTTTAAAAATTGATGCACTGTACTATATTCTCATCATCATATTATATTATTATTATCTTTTAATGAATCGAATGATAATAACTAGCACTCCATAGAGAGAATATAAGTATTCGCTTAGTGTTGGAGTTTTCTCATATACCTAATTGCGTTTTTATTATTAAACTTTAATCACTAATTGCACCTCTATATCTATCGATCAGCGATTATTTAAACTATGCCTGACAACCTCGTCAAGTGTTCTTCTTGAAAAAATCATTTCCTGATTCGTTATTCATAGATGAGCCTGTTTTATTATACGAAGAGGCATGATACGAATTAATTTAATGATAACGTTCACTCCAGAAATAATAAATTCCTAGTGGTCGAGTTCAAGACATAAGAAATAGCAACTCTGCAGGCTACCAGGTAAATTATTCCTTCTGGTTCGTCTGGAAAAAATTACTTAGATGCAAACTGTCTCGACGTAAGATAGATCTTGTTGAAAATGAATGTTTTTTGATATTTTCAGAGGATGGTATACTTGTTGATAGTTGAATGATTTGAGTTTTTCATAATTTATTTTGGCAATTATCCTTAGCAGGGCTATGATTATAGCTTGAAGTTTGTTATTGCTATTCTGAAGTGACTGAATGTAGATAAGTATACAGGGTGTTTCAGAGTACGAACATCAACCGCCAAAGGAAGATTTCTCAGCTAATTTTAAGAAGAAAAGTTCATATGAACATGGTTTCGAAACGACTTCGTTACCGAGATACGGGATTTCAAAATTTACTATTGAAATTTCGTATATACTTGACCCTTTATAACCATCCAACGGGTTCTTTAAAAATTGAGCATATAGTCAAAATACTCATTCAGTGTCGTTGAAGTTGGGGGTGTCTTAGTGGATTTTTATCCCTTTTTTTGACGGATTAGCAATTCTGTACATTAAATAGCACAAAAGAAAAACCTTGTAAGTTCTCACCCAATTTTATGTTTTACTGGGACATTTCTAACCGTTTTCAAGAATACTACACTGGAACATTGAAACATTATAGCTGGATGTAATGATATTCGTAACAATCGTGCGGATTAAAAGCATGGCTGAAGCATGCATTATTGCTAAGAGCGGTCGTTTTAACCATCTTCTTCAATTTTTCAGTTGACTCCTTTTGATCGATCATTGTGAACCATATTATTATTAGCAATGTCTATATTCAAAGTTGTTACGTAAACCGCGGTCACTTTTCATTGTTTAAGCGTGTGTTTTCTGAAAACTTAAATATCTAAATCTAAATAAATAATTGAAGCTAGACATAAAATTAGTCAACGACTCACAAGGTTCTTTATTTTTTCTATATAATGTACAAAATAACTACCTTGTTGAAAAAAGCGTGAAAATCAACTAAAACACCTCCAAATTCTACTCTAGTCCTCAATTTCACAAAGCTCATTCATTAAAGTATAAAATTTTCATCTTGTACTTTGACATCCCGTATTTCAGTACGCAAGCCATTCCGGACTCATATTTAAATAAACTTTTCTTCTTGAAGTAAGCCGAGGAATCTCCCCTTGGCGTTAAATGACGTTATTATGAAGCATCCTCTATATTTATGTTAACAATTTTCATTTATTTTATTCTCAATGAGTATTGGATTCAATACAATGAATTTAGAAGGAGTGTTAGGTAAGCATAATACTGAAATTCGGGAGATTATGATGATTTATTCGTTTGAAAGTTTTCTTTGAGTACTGACCACCTTTATTGCCTCATATTGTAATCCTTCGATGTTACAATAATTCATCAAACAAAACAGGTACATATCAAACCTCACATCATATTTTGAAAATCATAAGATATCGTTCTGTTTATTACCGATGAATGCATTGAATGAAGTTGACTAAATGAAAGTAAAAGCACTTTATTACAGAATATAAAATAAAAACCATAGAAGAACACTTCATAATTCTACAGGAAACAACTTTTTACCCGAATAGCGTTCCACAGATACAATGCGAGGTCGGAAACTCTATGTCTCAATCATTTTGAGAGAAAATAGTTTTCGTTTTTATACTTAACTTCCATAACAAACTACCAAATAAAATTCTGACGATGACTGCAAATATTTTCAGAGCAAAAATTTCTTGTTCGGCAGATGATTGTTACCAGGTAGAATTATCCTCATTGAACTACAGATTTCGACGCAAAATCGTAAATGCTCAAACCAACATACCTCATGAACGAAATGTGTTTTATTGAAGTCCCAGACTCAGGAAAGAGCGTTGTACAACAATATTCTAAATTGACATTACACAAAAATAGCGGACAACAATATGTATAGTCCATTCACGAAAGTTTGAGCGCATGGTAGGCATTCGTTTATTTATCTGAAGTTGGCAGTATTTACTGTCACAACGTAAAATAAAGTCAATGTTGCCGAAGGTACCCGGGTGTCAATTCTCGACATCACTCGTTCGACGAACAATACGTTCGTGACATTTTGAGGGTAGATTTCTTGAAATTGTAATGATTTATCCGTATAAAATGAATGTAAACTTTCGTCCGAACGATTAGTTGACGATTTGGTCAGGAATTAACTTGTTTCGAACTATTTCTTCGAATTTACTCACTCACGAACGTATACGTTCGTGAGCGAGTGATCTCGAGTGATCTCGTCCGACGAGCTTGCGAGTTATCAGAGAACTCTATGCAATATTGACAACATTGCGTATGGATCAAGAAAATAAACAACATAACCTAAAATTTTAATATACACAGTGGAATATTCCAAATTGTCATGGCCAACCTACGGCTCAAACTTTCGTAAACGGACTATACAGATGTATGCAAATCGTCATCGGATTTTTTTAAACAATATCGCTTTTAGAATCACCTATACTTGTATACTTATCACTTGAAAATTTCGAATAGTGGTTGATAATGAAACCCTTATTTTCGTCAGGCATACTAATGCTATATTCAAGTTTATTCATTTCACAGTTTTTCCACAGTTTCCAGATATACCTAGTAGAAAATATGAAATATGTTTTCTTTGAAAATATATCTTGATAAATGTATAATGTTATTTCAAATAAATATATGGTGTAATGACATCTGTCACTCAGCAATAAATCGTTGACATTCTTCGTTATCCGTCCGAGCGTGTTGTTATTAGTTCAATCTTAATCTTCTAATGTCAATAGGAGAGGTTTCAGTTTTTGCTGTCATCCTTTTGATTGAATATTTAATTGAAAATTCAATTTATAAAATTAATTTACAGCAGAAGAACTTCCGAGAAATGCGGGCCTATCTGAGTTACATCTCGAGTCGTGATTGCCAACGCAAAATGAATAATCATGGTAGAGAGGTCATTGCATCAATATAGAGATATAGAAGGAATTTAATCGATAAATGTTCTCTAAAATGTTTGTAGAATCTTTGAAATCAGACAGAAGCTGAAATTGACCAAGATTGACATGATGAAAATTCGCTGAAAAAAGTGTCTTTTCATTTCTATTGTATGGAATGATCGGGACGTTCTTGATAGAATTGTTAAGTAGTTATGAATATTACCACGATTTGGTCGTAACTTCGGTCCCTTATAATATTCATTCAATCAACTAGTTTATGACAGAGATTATGTCGAGACCGTTATGAATTGGGTATAAGATGTCGATTGAAATGAATGTCTGTTTCAATAAAGTTGAAGCATAACTCGTATTGCTTCAAAATACTTCATATTCGGTTACCCATAACAATCAAACATCAAAACAGAGAAATCCCGCAATAACATGGTTCACTTTTAATCAGTTATTTCTACTAAATCAAACTCAGCTTTATTTTGAGGTATTTTTAGGTAGACGGAAAAGTATTTCATATAGGTAGGTACAAAATATAACCATAATTCCATTTCAATAATTTTTGAGCGCTCGTTCTATAACGAGTGCCATATCGTTTTGCCCAAATGTCTGTAATTTTCGAATTTTGAGTCGATAATGGTCCCAAACGACAGAGTTTAAATCCCTGATGGTGAATCCGTGGTCCAATTCAATTCTGTTCGTGAGGACGGCCGTCCGACTGTTAGCACAATATCTTCCGGAGGTAATATCCTAGAGACTTGAAATTTCCAGGTTGAGTTCAGTTTTCAAATGCCTCGGTTGAGTGCGTTAACCAGTCTAATCATCCCATAAAATATGGCCAAGCAAAATTTTTGTTCCTCAATATTTTATACAAAACAAAACCAATCGGAATGAAATGTTGCGGCTACATGCAAAATGCTCAAAAACCCTCATGCGAAATTTTGTGGCCACTGCTTGCACACAACAATAGAAAATTCAACTACATATTTCCATGAAAAAATAACCGATTCGAGTGAAATTTATTTTATAATTCGAGATCGAAATACTGATTTTCATCCAATATTCCAATTGGAATATTGAAAAAAAGGATCGGATTAGAGTGTAATTTTTTTGCGAATAAAAACTTGTATATTGAATTTTCATGAAAAATTTTGTGGCTCTAGTATTAACAGAACCAAAGGATTTATTTTGTGACTGAAGATTGACATACTGCAAAATTTCAAGATCGCATTATCTGAACCATAGAATTCGATTCTTTTTAAATATTGGTTTTTTACACATTTTGTTATCTGAATAATTCATTTGGGATATCGAAATAAAGAATCTCCATTTTTTCATAACAGGATATCCGATTGGAGTAAAATTTATTTTGTGAATGGTTATCGATATACCGAATATTCATCCAGAATTTTGTTGCCCTAGTGTTAACAGAACCATAGAAAATTCAAATGAAATATTGAGAAGAAGAGTCTTCATATTATGTTCATAATAATAATAATAATAATAATATATAACCGCACAAATGTCCCTTACGGTCATCACAGAAAAGAGCTTTCGGATATTCTCAAAGAAATGCACAACTGGAAATCACCTGGACCAGACGGGCTCCACAGTTTTTGGCTGAAAAAATTCAACTGTTTGCATAGTAATTTAACTAACTAGGGTTAATGAAATTCTACGAGGTCCAGAAAGTATGCCCTCCTTCCTGACAGAGGGTATAACTTATCTTCTGCCAAAAAATCACCAAAGTACAGACGATCCAGCAACGTACAGGCCAGTGACATGCCTGCCAACTATGTACAAGCTCATAACATCTTGCATTACACGTCGACTATACTCCCATTGCGAACGAAATAATATAATTGCATCAGAACAGAAAGGATGCTCCAGGGGTGCAATGGGATCCAAAGAACAACTGATAATCGACTCTATAATCTGCAACCAAGCCCATAAGAAGAGAAGAAATTTGTTCACGGCTTATCTTGACTACAAAAAAGCTTTCGACTCCATGCCGCATGAATGGCTCATAAAAGTTTTAGAGATCTATAAAGTAGATCCAAGAATAGTGAGCTTTCTAAAACAGTTATGTCAACTTGGCGAACTAACATCGAAATCAGCGGAACAGGCATAAGAACTGGCACAGTATTCATCAGGAGAGGAATTTTTCAAGGAGACTCTTTGAGTTCATTGTGGTTCTGCATGGCAATGAAACCTTTATCAACTATTTTAAAATCCTCCAGAAAGGGATTCAACCTGAAAGGCAACACTAGCAATATGTTGATTAACCATCTTTTATACGTCGATGAATTAAAACTGATTACAGCAAACAGAGACCAACTAGTGCCTACTACGACTAGTGGAGATGTTTTCCAAATACGTCAGCATGAACTTTGGACTGAACAAATGTCGTTCCCTAAATATAGCAGGAGGGAAAATCCAACAGACACCTCTCACCTTATCTAACGGAGAATAAATAAAGGCAATGCTGACAGGTGATCTATACAAATACCTAGGTATATGAAGCAATGTCAAAGGATAGACCAACGAGTGATGAAGAACGAACTAACAGTAGAGTTCACCAGAAGAATGAGGAGCGTTCTGAAAACGAAACTGAACAGCAGAAATCTCACAAAAGCTGTTAACACCTACGCTTGCTCAGTTCTCACCTACTCTTTCGGAATAGTAAAGTGGAGTAATACAGATCTCGATCGTCTCCAACGGAAAATGAGAACACTATGTACAAAGGCCAACAAGCATCATCCTAAATGCTGTGTTGAAAGAACAACAATTCCAAGAACTCAAGGCGGACAAGGCTTTGTGGACATAAAAAAAATGGCAGCTGAACAAATAAACAACTTGAGAAATTATTTTATAGATAAAGCAAACACATCGGACTTACATAAGATACTGATTGAAGCAGATTGTTCAACACCTCTATTACTAAGCGAGCACCCTCATGTTAACACCACACAGACGGATAGTGATAAAATTCAAAGATGGAGAGAAAAGCCCCTACATGGAAGACACCTGAACGAGGTCACCCAGGAACATGTCGACATTCCTGCGTCGAACTACTGGCTGACTTCTGGAAGATTGTTCCCTGAGACAGAAGGTTTCCTCCTTGCCATTCAAGATCAAGTAGTGCAAACTAAAAACTATCAGAAATATATCATGAAGGATAGGAGCCTCACCGACGATAGATGCCGCTACGGATGCCAAACATCAGAAACAATCCAACATATTACAGGAGGCTGCCAAATGTTTGCTGGTGAATATAAGAGTCGACATGATGCAGTTTGTAAAATACTTCATCAGGAACTCGCCATTCAACTGAAGATTCTGCAGTCCGAAACAATTCCATATTATAAGTATCAGCCTGAAGTAATACTGGAGAACAACCTTTACAGGTTATACTGGGACCGCACAGTACTTACAAATTTAACAGTTGTTAATAACAGGCCAGATATAATCCTAGTGAAGAAAAAAGAGAAGAGAGCAATACTTATAGACGTAGCATCCCGAACAACAACAATCTACGTCAAAAATATGCTGAAAAAATATCGAAATATCGAGAGCTTGAACTTCAGATTAAAAGGCAGTGGGGAATGTCTAGTACCAGAACCATTCCCATTCTCATATCAACCACAGGAATTATTCCTAAGAGCCTCAAGTCCAACCTCAAGGAGCTAGATTTGGATGAAAACCTGTTTAAAGTAATGCAAAAAGCAGTACTTCTTGGTACTGCTAGAACGGTAAGGAAGTTTGTAGGTCACGATGGACACCAGGAACAACCATGGAGGAAAATTGCAAAACCAACTACCACGACATCAACCGAGAGATCCAGGACCAAGCAACGAAGGACGAACAACCCAGGACCCAGGAGAAGAAGAACACCGAAGACCTCAGAGCTCAATCCCCCTGATACTTGCTATCCGGGATGAGTGAATGTTCCCCTTAGTAGGGAGTGTGATAGCCGATCGCTAGGGGGTGTGAAAAATCACACCCTTTCTACGCTAATAGGCTCAAGTCGATAATAATAATAATTCCATATTATAAGTATCAGCCTGAAGTAATACTGGAGAACAACCTTTACAGGTTATACTGGGACCGCACAGTACTTACAAATTAACAGTTGCTAATAAAAGGCCAGATATAATCCTAGTGAAGAAAAAAGAGAAGAGAGCAATACTTATAGACGTAGCCATCCCGAACAACAACAATCTACGTCAAAAATATGCTGAAAAAATATCGAAATATCGAGAGCTTGAACTTCAGATTAAAAGGCAGTGGGGAATGTCTAGTACCAGAACCATTCCCATTCTCATATCAACCACAGGAATTATTCCTAAGAGCCTCAAGTCCAACCTCAAGGAGCTAGATTTGGATGAAAACCTGTTTAAAGTAATGCAAAAAGCAGTACTTCTTGGTACTGCTAGAACGGTAAGGAAGTTCGTAGGTCACGATGGACACCAGGAACAACCATGGAGGGAAACATTGCAAAACCAACTACCACGACATCAACCGAGAGATCCAGGACCAAGCAACGAAGGACGAACAACCCAGGACCCAGGAGAAGAAGAACACCGAAGACCTCAGAGCTCAATCCCCCTGATACTTGCTATCCGGGATGAGTGAATGTTCCCCTTAGTAGGGAGTGTGATAGCCGATCGCTAGGGGGTGTGAAAAATCACACCCTTTCTACGCTAATAGGCTCAAGTCATAATAATAATGCTGGCAAGTGATCTATACAAATACCTTGGTATGAAGCAATGTCAAAGGATAGACCAACGAGTGATGAAGGACGAACTAACAGCAGAGTTCACCAGAAGAATGAGGAGCGTTCTGAAAACGAAACTGAACAGCAGAAATCTAACAAAAGCTGTTAACACCTACGCTTGCTCAGTTCTCACCTACTCTTTCGGAATCGTTAAGTGGAGTAATACAGATCTCGATCATCTCCAACGGAAAATGAGAACACTGTGTACGAAGGCCAACAAACATCATCCTAAATGCTGTGTTGAAAGAACAACGATTCCAAGACCTCAAGGCGGGCAAGGCTTCGTGGACATAAAGGAAATGGCGGCTGAACAGCTAAGCAACTTAAGAATTACTTTGTAGACAAGTCAAACACATCAGACTTACATAAGATACTGATCGAAGCAGATGGTTCAACACCTCTACTACTCAGTGAGCACCCTCATGAAAACACCACACAGACGGATAGTGATAAAATTCAAAGATGGAGAGAAAAGCCCCTACATGGAAGACACCTGAACGAGGTCACCCAGGAACATGTCGACATTCCTGCGTCGAACTACTGGCTGACTTCTGGAAGATTGTTTCCTGAAACAGAAGGTTTTCTTCTAGCCATTCAAGACCAAGTAGTGCAAACCAAAAACTATCAGAAATATATCATGAAGGATAGAACAAGATTAAGAGGTTCAAAACATTAATTATAAACGTCAATTATGGATGATTTTAGTATTAATCTTATTATGCATTAGCTACGCAGCTACTGTTATGAGAAAATAATAAAAATGTAGATTTCATGAAGTAGATAAGGAAATTTGTATGGAAATTTTCGGACCTCACGTATCTTATAGAGAGACTGGTTTTATGAATGATTTCCCACTGTAACATTATTGAAATGAAGGCAAGAAGAAAAAATTATTCATGAATAAATAACTGGTTGGAATTCACTAATTGCCTACATAGTAAAAGGTATATAAATACACAATTAATTTATGATTTCTGTAATGAACATCGATAAATCTGTTCTATTTAAAAACAATAAACAAGATTTAATTGCCACAGCACGAAAATTATCCTAAAAATCATTATCTATCTACTCCTGAACATAAGACATTAGATTATTATCAGGCTTTTCATTTATCCTATCAGATTATCAAGAATATTTTCAGTGAGATAGTCATGCTGTGCTCATTTTATCGGGAAATTTGCTCGGTAACATGAGAAGATTGCGCTCTTCTTCGCTTAAAGCAAATTTCAGAATATATTCCAATACAGTTCACTCTCATTACTTTCTTATTACAATGACATTACATGATTTGTGTAAATACAGGGTGTCCCGTAATTAGACCGACAAACTTCTAGTGGACATTATAGATCGTATTTTAGACAGATTCGACCCAAATCATATAATGCAAAATTGCTAGTACCCTTTGAAGATGACGTCCTGCCCACACTTTTTGCCACATATTCCCAAAACGGAGTCACATAAAGTGCTGAAAGTTTAAACATTGGCTAATATCAAAAATACGCATCGATTAGATTGAGTGCATTTCTTTCATGTCAAGCACAATCGTATCATTTGGGGGAGGCGAAGGGTATTTTTAGTTGAAACTTTTTTAACTTTCATTATTTCGCAAGATTCACATCATATTCATTAACTCTGATGTTTTTTCTTGAAAAAAGATGCTCTTGTATAATAACGCCCAGATGCACCATTTCTGAAAAAAATAGATTTGAAATTTTCTCTCTTTTCACTAAGTACTCATTACTCAATGTAAAATGGTGCATCTGGGCGTTATTATACAAGAGCATCTTTTTTCAAGAAAAACATCAGAGTTTATGAATATGATGTAAATCTCGCGAAATAATGAAAGTTAAAAAAGTTTCAACTAAAAATACCCTTCGCCCCCTCCTCCCCAAATGATACGATTGTGCTTGACATGAAAGAAATGCACTCAATTTAATCGATGCGTATTTTTGATATTAGCCAATGTGTAAACTTTCAGCACTTGTGACTCCGTTTTGCGAATATGTGGCAAAAAGTGTGGACAGGACGTCATCTTCAAAGGGCACCAGCCCCTTAACGAAGCAATTTTGCATTATATGATTTGGGTCGAATCTGTCTAAAATACGTTCTATAATGTCCACTAGAAGTTTGTCGGTCTAATTACGGGACACCCTGTATATAGAGAAGAATATATATTGTACGTCGATGACTTTCATTCAATATAAGGTACCTACACGAAAAACAATTCACATAATCGAATTAACTTAAATTAGTAGGGACTGGTACAATTCATGTAGTAACATAATGAATATATAAAAAAAAATATATATTTAGCCTACCAAAAAAGTCTAACGTGAATGCTAATCAACTGAAAAAAAAATATATAGAAAGCCCTGAGAAAGTGCATTTAAGAGCGCCTTCATTGGTAAAGCCATGAGGCTATCACCTCACAATTTTGTGAAGGTGGATTATGTGGTACTTTTTTGGCGAGGTCTTTGTTTCTTTTTTACAGGCCCGCAGAATTTTTTTTGAAAATTACGTTTTGTTCCTGTACAACTTTGAACCCCTTTCAATCCTATCAAGTGACATTTGATTAAATGAAACACTGCGCTTCAGTTATTATCTATTTCTGAATTGAAATATTACATCGAAAAGTTTAAAATTCAGTAGAAACGTACTACTCAAACTAACTTAAGAGCAGTGTTTCATACATTCTAATTTTTTACGTGAGGGGGTCCAGGTACCATCGCCTCAAAGCAAATGATACATGATAAAGTGCACATACTGGAAACCTCTTTGAAGTAATTTAAAAAAAAATCTCGAAAATGTTTGCACGCCTGTGAAGAAGATAACAAGATCTTTCCAAAAAGTACCACATGAAAGTGAAACAAAATTGACCTGTTCCAGGATTTGGTCGCCAAATATTTTTCTTCTGAAACTATTAATTTGTTTCATAACTTGGATACGCACTGTATACCAGAATTTATCAAGAACTGCGTTTCACGTTAGGTAATCGAAATCTGCCGTTGCTCACAACATCTGTTCTATTCAAAATTGCAACATTCAGCAAAGATTTCCACATCAGAACAAGACGATAAATAGAAATGATCTCATATTTGTATCGCGTCCCCGTATCGGCCTCCTAGATGCACTCATAAACCAAGCAGAACTCAATACCAAATTGAATTTACGAGGGAACTTGGTGACATCGGAGCGGCAGAAACTTAGTTAAAAGATGTCGATCTGTCCTCCATTTAGAACACGTGCAACTTCTAGTCCATAAATAAGAGCAACTTATTACTCGAAGCCAGCGTTTTCTAATTAAATGCCGATGATAAACTCCTCTTTTTCATGCGTGTTGAAGGATACTCCGGGTAATTCTGTGCCCCGCTCTTCCTCTGTTGACTCCACTTTTTCTCATCTTTCTCCCGACAAGCGCTGACTGCCATTTTCATGTGCCAACCTTTCTCTCTTAGACCAGGGTCGATAATTTTTGAAACAAAAAAAAATTGCAGTAGGATGAAACCCATTGAAAAGGGAGGGGAATATGATCAAAATGAAAGAAAAAATAAATTACGGTCGATCCGAGTCCGGGAAGTGGGAGGGGCTGTGCTTTTAAGGGTGAAAAATGGTTTTCCTTGATTTCCGGCAAAACTGCAAGTCCTATGAAAAAAAATTAAATGGCAAAGTTGTAGGTAATGAAAAGATCTACAACTTTTGTATCGACAATTTTTTCACATAACCTCAAAATTTAGGTGAAAAATTCAAAAAACCAAGTTTTTGGTTTTTCATTTATATCTTTTTTAAAAAAACTTTTTTTTACGAAATTTTGTGAAAACTTACCTTATTATGTCCCACATACACTGTAATTTATTTGATTCAAAATATTCATGTTTTCGTCTTATTTTCACTTAATATCAAAAAAGCACCCCAATTTACTATAAGGAGTGTTCTCAGAATCAATGATTTATGAAACCCACCATTAGAGTAACTCAGTCCCCACTTCTCTATGAAATAACGTACAATGGGTTAAAAACTAACCAAAAGTCACTCAGGTATATGAACTATCTCAAAACAGCAATAAATAGTCATCTAAAAATATTATTTAAACAAGATTCTACAGCTTTTTCAAAATATTGTAGATGTCTTATTGAATATTAACTTTATTAACTTTTTTTGTGTAATTATAGAAGTATATTTCAATTTGCATTTTTTCGTTTTTGAATGAAACAGGAAATCTTACGTTTTTTGAGTAATTAAAGAGTAAATTTTAATAAACACCTCAAAATTGTACATAATGATTTCTTCATTGAAAAATCTACTTTCTGATGGTGTAAAAAAATATACATTACTAGAAATGTTCTCAGAAAATGCAAAAAATTGAAAAAACCCAAATTCGAAATTTTTTTTAATCATTATGTACAATTTTGAGGTTTTAATTAAAATTACTCTTCAATTACTCAAAAAAACGTAAGATTTCCTGTTTCATTCATAAACGAAAAAATTAAAAATTGAAATATACTTCTATAATTAACAAAAAAATAAGTTAATAAAGTTAATATTTAATAAGACATCTACAATATTTTGAAAAAGCTGTAGAATCTTGTTTAAATAATATTTTAAGATGACTATTTATTGCTGTTGTGAGATAATTCATATACCTGAGTGACTTTTGGTTAGTTTTTAACCCATTGTAAGTTATTCATAGAGAAGTGGGGACTGAGTTACTCTAATGGTGGGTTTCATAAATCGTTGATTCTGAGAACACTCCTTATAGTAATGTATATTTTTTTCACACCATCAGAAAGTAGATATTTCAATGAAGAAAAAGTCTTTTAAACTTTTTGAAAAAAGCTGATATTTTGACGTCAGAATTTTCGATTGAAAATTGGGGTGCTTTTTTGATATTAAGTGAAAATAAGACGAAAACATGAATATTTTAAATCAAATAAATTACAGTGTATTTGGGACATAATAAGGTAAGTTTTCACGAAATTTCGTAAAAAAAAATTTTTTTTGAAAAAGATATAATAAAAAACCAAAAACTTGGTTTTTTGAATTTTTCACCTAAATTTTGAGGTTATGTGAAAAAAATTGTCGATACAAAAGTTGTAGATCTTTTCATTACCTACAACTTTGCCATTAAATTTTTTTCCATAGGACTTGTAGTTTTGCCGGAAATCAAGGAAAACCATTTTTCACCCTTAAAAACTCACCCCTCCCACTTCCCGAACTCAGATCGACCGTAATTTATTTTTCCCTTCATTTTGATCATATTCCCCTCCTTTTCTAATGGGTTTCATCCTACTGCAGGTTTCGGCCCTGGTCTATCTGTGCCAGACTGAATCAGATGGATTTTAAGGATTTCGCGAGATTTGGGTTATATATATTAGCAAGTTATACCTATTACTGTTAGTCATTGTAGTTCAGTACCATTCAAAAATTTTACGAAATAAGATGTACGTTTGTAAACACTTTTCGCGCACTTCGCGAAAACTTTTCATGTTGCCCAATTTGGATGCGGCTATTTAAGCTATGTGGTTCAAGAAATACAATGCTACATGTCACATTAGAATGTACTCGCCAGAAAATATAAAATCTGAAATCATATCTTTTTCATTTCATTTTGAAATCATTTCATCCTTCCGGAAAACCCTCCATAAAAAAGCCTCAAGGGCAAGACGAAAATCCTTAGCTATGTGAATCTCTTCAATGAATCATCATTCAATTCATACCTTGAAGTAGGTATGAAGCTAGAATATAGTTTCTTCAGTACCTTTTCGTAGTCAATCTTAGACTTCTAAAAACATTCAGGAGTTTGATAAGGAATATATCACCCCATTCACATTACAAATTATTACTCGAAGCGTTTTCTAATTGACTATCGATGATAAACTTCTCTTTTTCATGCGTGTTGAAATATACTTCAGGTAATTCTATGCCCCGCTCTTCCTCTGTTGACTCCACTTCTTATCTTTCCCCCGACAAGCGTTGACCGCCATTTCACAAGTGCCAACCTTTCTCTCGATGCGAGACTGAATCAGATGGATTTTTGTGGATTTAGCGAGATTTGGGTGGGCAATGTACGTTCTCTATTCGTTGGTATGTCTTTGATTTCTAGGAGATTTTATGGTAGGAGGGAGGTACACGACTGTTCTCCCTCCTAAACAGTTTATTTCAAGATTTGCATTGTATGGAGTAAACAAGCTTCGAATGTTTCTTTCAGCTATTTAGCGATAGAATATCCATGAATGATGAAAAGCTATGGTAAGACGTTAAACGTATTTTATGAAATCATGTCTGAAGTAATTTCTAGATATATCTATAGCGGAGTTATCAGTCGTTTATGTTGAAAGCGATTTAGTTGTAAGCGTTTATCAGGAAGGTAATGATTATATTAGATTCTTCTTCCTAACATCAATGGTTATGTCACATCCAGGAACATCCATATACAAATAGCACCCCTTACAAAGACGAGTCATTGTCTATGTAATCAGTTTTTGGCTCAATGAAATAAAATCCAATAAACGAACTTGGTTGGTTTTGTCGTTTCAAAACAGAATCGGGACAAGTAATGCTATGATATTCAGATGATCAGATAAATCAAAACTTCATGTACGAAAAGCCCTATATTATGATTTCTATCCGTTAATTCGTAGTCATCATCTTCTTCCCGAATTTACTATCGTTAAATAACATTCAAAATTTGCGATTTTTACGGTAGTTACTAGAAGGGTATTTCCTGAGCTGAAATATATGATTCCACTTCTGTATATCCACAGGTCAATGAGATCACTACAATGTACAACACTGTTAATTTTTGGCTTTAATGAGGTGAAAATATTCCTTATCAAACTCCTGAATGTTTTTAGAAGAAGGAGAGATTCACACAGCTGAAGATTTTCGTCTTGCCCTTGACGCCTATTTTAATCGATAGTTTTCCGAGAGGACGATATGATTTCAGAATCAAATAAAATACTTAAATATGATTCAAGATTTCATATTTTCTGTTATGTACAATCAGAAGCATTTATGTTCCGAATATCAGTTCGTTTGAAGGTACACCTCGTCTTTGTGTAACAAGTGAAGTCGATTACCATAATTTTGTGCAATGATTCAGGCTCAATATCATCAATCTCAGCATTCAGTGTTAGATTTCAATGCATCAAGTGTCCTGCATCATCAGAACCATCGAATTTTTTTTAAAATTGTTTTTACATATTTCAGTTTACGAATAATTTGCAGAATATTATCCAGATGGTGCTGAATTTTTGCATTTATTTATTCTGTATTTATTCTGTATAAGTTCTAAAAAAACTTCGAGGTAATTACCTCATTGCTCCACCTATGAACGCGCGCTCGAAAGCACCGGCTCAGCGCTTTCTCAATATTTTTCAAACTTTTTTTGCAGCAAGGCGATAATTTAATGTGTAATCTGACAAGTAGCATTGTCTTGCTTGAACCACATATCTAAATCAAGCGCATCCAAATTAAGCAACAGAAAAGTTCTCACGAAGTGCTGGAATAGTTATTTTTCTAACAAGTGCGGAAAGTGATACTTTCCCTCACGCGACTGCCGTTCTAAATTTGCAGTGTGTGGAAAAAAGCACGGTCGTAGAAAAAAGTGTTTACAAACGTACGTTTATTTTCGTAAAGTTTTTTCATAATAACCAAACGTTCTTGGATCAAATACTAAACCATAATAAATTTCTGGATGTTACTGAACATAAATGTCTACCAATAATAGGGACCTATAACTTACTACCATGGTTACTACTTAGGTGCAAAATCATATCATTCTTATCGAAAAAACCTTTTATATAAGATTTTGCGTTTTTAAGAAGTGGTCATGGTGAAAAATATTCAAAGAGCTAGGTATTTAGAAAGTATCTCTTTTGGCAGTACATATTAATTTTCAAATACATGTGAAATATTCGTTTTATAATGAACTTCGATTAAGCATCATTTCATTATTTGTTCATTACAGATAAATTTTGTACTCGTTCAGTCTGATTACTCTTTTGTGGACATAACTTTGGGTTCTAATCATATGTTTATATTTCGATTATAAAGATTTAAATAGCAATTTATAAAACATTTACTATCGTTTCATAATGTTCACAGCCATTGTTTGCTTGACTTTCCGTTCGAAGTGTCAGACGCGAATGTTCCTAATATACTTCACCAGATATTGTCTTTCCACTCGAAATCCGATGAATATTTATGTAGGTATAAGATCACCCATTGATCAGCTGACCGAACATTTTCATTATTAGGATATCCCGAGGGGTAAATATCTGGGGATTTATGGTGTACAGCCTAGAGGATTTACAGGGATTTACTAAGGATTTACAAGAAAAAGAGGATTTACGGGGATTTATTGATGATTTCCTTGGGATTTAGAGGATTTATTAAGGATTTATCGAGGATTTATCAGGGATTTACCAAGGAGTTACCCCCACTTCCAATTATTATTGAGTTGCGCATGCGCATGGTGTGTTCGATTCTAACCTACAATTAAAACTTGCGGGTGTAGTATATAGTAGGTACCTTAAATTCTTTTCTATAGGTATATTGATGAAATATTGTTGTTGATGGTCAAAATTAAGGTGGATCAATAGATTTTTAACACAACGAAAACAAAATCCTCCCTCCGCTCAAGGGCGTACTCAGGATTTCAGCTAGGGGGGTCAGCTCATTCCTGTTTCGAGAAAATGGTCGGTCGGGTATATTTTTTATTCCCACTTGCCACGAAAATTGACGTTTATTTTAGTTTCTAGCGGGGGGGCAGCTGCCCCCTCCCTGTCTCTACCTGGATACGCCCATGACTCTGCTGGCTTCTGGAGGAAACTAAGAATGGCAGACAGATTGAACAGATTCATCACTAAGTGTTCACAAAAAACAAAGAGCCTGAATCGTTGATTAGCAGCCAAAACAGGTGCAAACGAAAATACAGAGTATAGAAAGAAATCAATCTCCGATACGTCAGAAAGTCCAGATAGTTCTGTTGATAATATTAAATACGACGATAGTAGCGATGCATTAATTTCTTTGGACCATAATGTCACAAATAAAGAGACTGAAGTGGTAATTGAGAAAAAAGAAAGCATGTTTCCCAGTTCATCGTTTTAACTTCTATGCAGTTTATTACAACGAAGGTTGGTTTGTTGGAGAATGTGTCACAATCATTCGTGATGATGATACAAATTCGAATTTAAATTTTTGAGACAGATTAAAAGGAAGAGGTGCGAGTTTATATGGGCTATGAAACAAGACACAACAGTCGTAGAAACAGACTATATATTTTTTGGACCTATAGGGATGAAAGCCAATGAAAATAATATTTATGAGATCGAGGAGACAATGTTAACGAAAATTAATGAAGCTTACGTTAATAAAATAAATCTTCTTGATATATTTTCATTTTATTGTCATATCATTTTAATATTATGTAACGCCTTATAACGAATTACTATTCAGTTTTCATCAATGAATTTTTTCGAAAATTAAAATTAAATTATTAACAACCCGACATGTATTTCACAAATCACATATGGATATCAACAAAATATTTGAAATGTCACCGTATGTAACACCCGATGAAACAATAATTTTTAAGTAGGTATGGTGTCCTAAAACTCGACGTCAACCCGGAACCGGGTGAAAGGGCAAATAATGCTGGTTGTCAGAAAGATATAAAAAAATTGAAGTTGCATAATTTCAAAATAATAGTCATTTAAAAAACACAGAAGATTCCACACCCCGTGACAGTCTTTTCACTCCTGTTGCCACAAATATCAACTTTTTCCAACTTCTTTTTTGCTGTGTAACCCTGAATAATGCTTGTCTAAACTCAAAATTTTGATACCAGCTGCTCTAGGTTTCATAAAAATAGAGCTAACTTCTCAGAAAAAAACCAAAATAAACAGTTGCCTAGTTTCAACTGACTGTATTGAAAAAAAATGTACTCCGCAAGTTTGGCATGTTTTGTCAAAAGTTGGCGCATTTAGTGAGGATTCCAAAATGGTATAATTCTTGTTAAATGTAGCTACCGTAGTTCAAATTCGCTCTCGATTGCCTGTGAATACACTTTTTCTTTAACTGCTTCCTAGTAAAAAAGTCCAATAGATTCAAGTCCAGTGAACTGGTCGGCCACGAAATTGGACCAGAACGTCCGATCCATCTTCCGGGAAAAATATTTCCAGAAAAAAAGTTTCCAGAGAAAATAATTTTTCCAGAAAAACTTTTACGGAGAAATTTCTCTGGAACTTTTTTTTCTGGAAACAATTTTTCCCGGAAGATAGATCGGACGTTCTGGTCCAATCTCGGGAACCGGACTTGAATCTATTGGACTTTTTACTAGGAAGCAGTTAAAGAAAAAGTGTATTCACATGCAATCAAAAGCGAATTTGAACTACGGTAGCTACAATTTACCAGAATTATACCATTTTGGAATCCTCACTAAATGCGCCAACTTTTGACAAAACATGCCAAACTTGCGTAGTACATTTTTTTTCAGTACAGTCAGTTGTTTATTTTGAATTTTTTTTTTCTGAGAAGTTAACCCAATTTTTATGAAAGCAGCTGGTATCAAAATTTTGATTACAGTTTAGACAAGCATTATTCAGGGTTACACAGCAAAAAAAACAGGAGTGAAAAGACTGTCACGGGGTGTGAATTTTCTGTGTTTTTTTAAATGCCTATCATTTTAAAATCATGCGACTTAGATCTTTTCTTAAATCTTTCTGAAACCAGCATTACTTGCCCTTTCACCCGGTTTCGGGTTGACGTCGAATTTTCCGACACCCTGTATAATTGGTAAATTACGGTGATTTACAAGGATTTATGAGGATTTATAGGGGTTGATGAGGATTTATCGGGGATTTAAGGTAAAAGTTGAGGATTTATGAGAAATCACGGGGATTTAAGGCAATAGTTGCGGATTTATGAGAATTTACGGGGATTTATTCATTGGAAAGGATTTATGGTGTACAACATTTAGGTTAGATGTTTACCCCTCGGGATATCCCGACATCCTTGACCAACGAGCCCAACCTGAACTTGACCCGCATACGGTCAATTTTTTGATCCGGTTTCTCGGCTACGAACAGGAATTCTCTAAGCGTTTTTCTAATTAATATGACTCACAATGCAACATTGTCAACATCAGCATGATTAAATAATCCGGGAAGCAGAACATATGAAAATTCTCATAAATTCCCATTCCATTATATATCCTACTCTATGTCCTGGTGGACCTGTCCATCCTTGGAAGTGTTCTCATACCTTGTTCATTAGTTATGGATTATACAGGATCTACATACCTATCTAACGCAAACTAATTCTAGAAATCCAAATATAGTGAGCATTTCGATCACCTTCTTGTGATGTTAGGTTAATAATAATAGTTTTTTTGATTAACATTTATATATATGAGATAATTCGAAATTATACATCATATTCATATGTGAAAAACAATAAGAAAGGAAGAAAAAATTAATTCACTAATACTTTAATATCCTTTGCCACACAATGTAGATTTTATCATGCTCTCGAAGCAGACCAAATTAATATTTTTATGACACTAATTTAACAGGGTATCAACATAAACAATAAGTTTATTGTATATATATTGTATCAACATATACAATAAGTTTATTGTATATGTTGATACCCTGTTAAATTAGTGAATGTCACAATTAGCTAATGCAATGTTTAGGGAGTGAAAGAATTTCGGCATTACACGTATCTACTGTAAGAGTTATGACTAGACAATTTCTCAAGTCAGTCTAAATTCTGTCTGATAAAAAGCAGTGACTTGTTAATAGAAATACATTGCACAGTTTAAATTTTATTTGCAACAAAAAATAGCCTGCAGGAAGACCTCGAGGCTATACCTACTAAATACTAATCGATTCACTTCACTAGAGTTTCCTCACAATTCAATATGGTACGATGTAAACCAAACAATAGGATAGAATGAATTGACGACAAATTCAGTCGAAAAACAAATTTTCACACGATATGATGGCATGCATAGTACTAGAAGTTTTTTACTCAGTACCTATGGCGATGAGATTACTCCACCTAAGGTATTCTTCAACTTGATACATTCTTCAGACTTCATTGAAGTGAAGAATAGTTGATGATTAAAGGATAATGACCAATATTCTTGCTGACGATATTTATGACATGCTATTTATTTTTGAAACGAAAAAAAAACGGAAGTTATTTTATGTAAAATCAAATTATTGTTTTTATAAGAAAAAATTAGATTGGGCCACTGGATTCCCATCAAAAAAAGGGTGTATAATGCTTTTGTTCAAAGCTAAAACAGGAACGAAGATAATGACAAAAATTGAAATTGCCAAAATGTCAATTTTCGCTTATAACTCGAGAACAAAGGAAGAAGCAATGTGGTTGATGGCATAAGGAGTTCCTCGGAAAAATACCACAGCAATATGCTATTCATTTTTCTCTAACTCTGATGCCCGATTGCACCGTTCGTCTAAGCAACGTTTAAGCCCTTAAGTTACGTTTATTCCATTGATGAAACGTCATTTCAGGGCTTAAACGTTGCTTAGACGAACGGTGCAATCGGGTATTAGGGTTAAAAACTTATAGTTCAGGGATCACCAATTCTGACCGTCCTCTACAGGCATTAACAAGTTCATTGAAAGTCAAGGCAGAAAATTCATCAACAAAGTTGTATAAGCTCTTCCATTGGAATAAATGTATCAGTGAGGACGTCCTACTCTATGTCCTGCTAGACCGATCTTATATCTTTGCATACCTAATTAATGAAGATACATCTTTGGAATTCCTTCAATAATATCCTGCTGCCTACTCGAATATTGTCGAATGTATCCGTGGGAGGACGGCATCTGGAAATATCACAATGCAAACCATTAGAATTAATAATTCCGAAGTGTTATTCGGAACACCCTACCGTTTTCACTGTATATTCCAGGACCTCCTCTGGCGTCTGTATAATTAACTCGTCACATATTCGGCGTAAGATGAAACCGCGTCATAAAAACAAATTAGATTTTAATCACTAGAAAACTTTCAGCACCTACAGTTTGACCGTTAAAAAGCGTCGAATATTGATTTCTTTGTCAAGGATATATTGCAGCACGTTCGTTGGTAGAAACTGGGCTCCTAGCTCAGTGGCGGCTTGTCCTATGAGGCAGATGAATTCCGGATATTACAAGCATCAAGCGAATTCATACAATACTTCATTAATCAATTTCATCACCCTATCATTTCTTCAGTTTCGATTTTTTTATACGATGCTGCACTTGGTTCCGGCTTCCATAATATCCGAGCTCAATCTCACCTGGTACAGATGTCTGTGACGCCACACGTTACACGATGGATGTAGAAAAATCGGACTGTAACGTTCCACGTTACACAAGTTATGGTCAGATTTTTGTACATACATCTCACTCCCTCTTCAATACGTGAACGGTTAGAGGCAGGCCACACGTGCTTCCTTGTCTAGCGGGTTATTCACATCGACGTGACGAGATCATAAATCCACCTTTTGTTTTTCATCTTCTGCAGCTTTTAAGATGCATTTGAGGCATGCCTTTTCCTTTGATCCGCGATAGTTTCGTTTCGTTTCATCGGCAAACTGCATATTCGGTTTAATCGGGAAGCGGGAAATAGCAAAATAGTGTTATTCAAAAATTAATCTTTGTTGTTATCGTTAGTTTTCACTTTGTTAAGAGTTCATTCCGTTTGTGGTGACGTGTTGGCTATTAATTCTGTTTCTGTGTTCTTGTCGTGTGAATTATTTCCACAATAATTTGAATTTTGTTTATCGGCTTAGGTAATTACTACCAGAAGGCGAAATGGCTTTAGCGAAACCGAGTGGGCCTTCTCCAATTCCCAGAACATGATACTGCAGATTTTTAATAAATCAAAAACAGTTTTCGAGTCATTCCTATGGGGATAAATTATATACAGGGTGTCCCGTAAATACCACGCGAAAGTGACACTGGAGATAGATTGACATTAGGTCTTTCAGATAGCATCAACATGACCTCAGTAAAAGTCCGCTGGTTTTCGAGATATAACCACTTTTGTGTTTTTTTGAAAATCTCCAATTTTCGGTCTTCAAACTCATGTTTTTTTTTACCTAGGCTACCCTGAATAGTTGCTTTAAACAATGAAGTAATAACTTCACCGAGACTAGAACAAAATCCTTTAAAAAAATGTCTAACTTGTTGTATTTTATGACGAAGTGAAACGTTAACTTAAGTTTGACTGACTGATGTGAAAAAAAATCAGACTGAATTGACAAATAATCGTAAAAACTGGTCCATTTCAGCACTTTTCAAAATGATACAACACTACCAATTTTTTATGTCAAAACCTCAGAAATTATAATTTTGTCGCGAGAGATGTGTTTATGCCGAAATAATTAAAATTAGGAAAATGCACAAGTATCACCTGTTGCCACATTACATGTTGCTTGATATTCTTTCCTCGCTACCGTTTCAAACAACCATTATTTTTGCTCTTCTTTCTCTTTTATCTCACTTTCTCTTTCATTTTTTGTTTGCAAAAGTGGTGATATCTCGAAAACCAGCGGACTTTTACTGAGGTCATGTTGATGCTATCTGATAGACCTAATGCCAATCTATCTCCAGTGTCACTTTCACGTGGTATTACGGGACACCCTGTATAATAAAGAAGTAAAGCGAGTATCGTTACGGTAGAAAATCGAATCTGTGGTTTCAAAATACATGGCTTGAAAAGTACGACTAGCTATTGGCAGCGTAAAATACAAATTATTTATAGCTACTTGAAAAACTCATCGGGGCAATTGCCAAAAAAAACACGTAGAAATCATTGCATTGAAGCATTGCTACCAAAAAATTTTCAAGTGAAATAAAAAAATAACATTACAGCCATAATGAGATGAGATTTCGTAATGGATTCAAAAATTCAAACTATTAGTAATGATTTTTTCATAGGGTTTAGTATGCAACTGGGAAAGTAGAGTTCATCAGATAAAGTTCTTCTTTGTAATAATTATAATTTTTTTCTGATGTGCCTCATCATCTTATTCTGTCACGAGCCGCCACTGTCCTATCTCCTGAGATAAATGTTCTCCTGTAGCTATGTGAGAGCGTCTAATGGCTTTCATCACGCAGATGAGCACGACCGTGGTGAGGTCTGCAAGTTTGTTATTTCTCGATGACACGGTTCGTTTTTACTATGGCGATATCGGAAGACGAGTTCGTAATATATTTTCGACGAAATGGATGTTATAGCGTGGAGAATGGACAATGGGTGGTTAACTGTTTTTGGTATAATATAAATCACTGAAATAACAACTCTTTCTAAGAATAATATTATTTTGATTCAAAAGGCGGAATGCCATGATTTATAATATAGAATGTTTTATCAACATCTGTGTAGCTGAAAAAATGTAGATTTTCACAACTTACGGTAAAACATGCACATTGTTTCGATACTTAATTTCATACTTCGAACTTTGAAGTTATGTACTAACTCATGTTATTTTCAGATTTGTACTGCCGGAAGGAACATAACGACCTCTTTTTTTGACATAAAATTCGTATTTGTTGGCATCTAGAATGATTTGGGTTTTTCGGTGTGATCTTTGTTTATGGAATCTCTAGCTTCGCCATAACATTAATTCATTTGACAAGTGTAATATTTTATAACTGACAGTTCGCTAACCTGGCATCAAATCAGTAACGCTCTTTTTGAAGAATGGAATCAAATCGACCAGGCTTTCATTCAAAACCTTATTGGGATCATGCCTCCGACGAATAGCAGCTGTTATACGTGCAACGTTGGAAAACACTTTATATTAAGCGATTTATATTTTTCACTTGCTACTGTTATAGCTATAGCTATAATGTTTCTCTAAAATCCCTGTATTTCTAGCATAAATCAAGCTATTATGATAAACAAAGAATGAATTTGTCAAGAAAAGATGTGTCTTGATGGTAAAATAAAAAATGACATAGTTAAACATCTGGATCACACCAGTAGTGGTTTTAAAGTAACACGCTTTTGGGTACACTAGATGGAAGTCTTAAATGATGAGTTCACAAGCACTAAAATCTATGTAAATGGCGTTAAGAATATATTCCATCCATATATCAACCAAACCAATTTACCTCCAAATGATGAATCCACTGTTCATTTTGCATTCAGTTTCGAAAATTCAAGGTTATTCAAAAACAAAATCAACCGCTCAAGCACACCTAGGAACAAATGATCAAAAGAAGGGTTAACCAGGAGTGGAAGCCAAAAGACTACTGAAAAAATAAAAATGTTCAGAACGCAGTTAATCGGGCGTCCAACGAACATGCCCCAGAACACGCTTATTGGGTACACTAGATGGAAGTCTTAAATCATGTAAATAATTATTTAGTTGGCCGGCGGCGTCCACGGTCATAAATCGAACACTTCCGCCACGGATTGGCTCATAACCTGCACCGGATCATTTGCTTTTCGCATCCTCCAGTTATCCCTTTCCGCCGACGGTACCGCTGCGTGTGCGTGGACAACAACGTTGATCCGCTCCAGGCGGATAACGTAATGGCTGATGATTAGCCAACTACAAATGCGTTTGCAGGACTTGCTGTCTAATAATGGGAAGATACTTCGAAAACAGGACAGTAGTTGTATTTCCAGTTTTGATAGCAAATTGATCTGTGAACAGTGAACAGATCTAGTCCTAAATATACCTACATCAATTGTAATAGAACAGTCTAACGAAATTATTTTTTTATTTCTTGATGCCAAAACTGTCACAAAATTTCGCAGAAGTTTGCGAGTCTCATTTCTTCTCATTGTGCTCTCAAAATTTCAGAACCCTAACAGAATCATTTTTACATAGGATTTTTCATCAGTAAGCCCAACCGAATAGTTTGGGACCTATTTCGGCTCAGAATCAGAACCTTTTAGACATTCAAGCAACACGATGGCACTTTGTTTTTCTAAGAACAACCGCGAAAAGACACGAATGAGTTGAGTAAGATGAAACAATTTTGTTGGAGGAATCCAAACAAAACTCAATATTCTAGGGTAGTCGACTCGACGAATAGATAATACAGAATGAGACAATGTCACGACAGTAAAATCCAGTGTATTACTCACGAAAATTGACAATTTATTTATAGTGAAAATTGCCAGACTGCAATTTTAGCAGCTGAAGACAGACAGAGTGACTTCAAATTTCTGCAATTTTTGTTGATTATTCAGAGGAAATAGGTCACAAACTTCTGTTTTGCTAGGATGGAACACCTGAATACATGAAACAAATTTTCAGAATGTCTAAATTGTGCTTAGAGTATTCTCAATATTATCAACGAAATCAGATAAAAAAACAACAACAAAATCATCGTTATAAAAATTTCAGAGATACCACCTCGATTGAATTCAATAGAGTGCGGGGACCTCTCCTGTTCTTCCGATCCAAACCACATTCTCACAGGGCATAGTAGTGAGGTGTAGCTCAGTCCTTTTGAAAACGATATAAATCTTAAGGTTAATCGGGATATCCAGCTAAATGTCATTGATTTTCGAGCTGATCGAAACTGATGATGTTCCTCTGTATAAAAGATAATGATTCTGCTCGTCCCAATCAAAGCAGTTCTGCTCATCGATACGATCGTTGAAGAAAATAGGAACTTCATAATATTTTTTTATGATGCCAAGTTCAGTAGCCATCCATTTGTCAAAATTCAAAGCATTGTTACGTTCTAATGATTCAAAAAGGAGGCTAGGCCTGAATCTTTTTGATCTATGAATTTCCAAGGAAATGAAAGAACTTCCACTATTTACAATTTATTCCTTAATTAAGACGACAATAAGGTACTATAAATGATCA
Organism: Propylea japonica; assembly: GCA_013421045.1. NCBI lineage: Eukaryota > Metazoa > Arthropoda > Insecta > Coleoptera > Coccinellidae > Propylea > Propylea japonica. The sequence continues at coordinate 1,199,078 of CM024247.1, forward strand.
AATATTCAATCAATGTGAATATCCCAAAAAAAAACATCGAGACATGGACGGCTTGGACAAAATGGCGTCGGTGGGTGATAAGACCCTCTAATCCTCAGAATAATATTCTTCTATACTTAGTTGTCTTGGTGGTCCTGACATAGGGTTACTTGAACCAACGTGGAACAATCCTTCTGGAGTCTCTCTGGGAAATTAAAATTATATCTAGATTGACAGGGCCGACACACGGTGCTTAAAACTTCCTCTCACCTGGCAATGAACACCCCAAAAATAACATATAGCTCTCCGCAAAATTGCGATCTGATTCCCACTATACTTGAGAATAAATTTTAGCTTTATTCTAGATTCTATCCGAAATTTCGATAATTCAATATTTTTTCTAGACACAAAGCAATATTATTATCTGTCTTTCAACGAAGCCAGCACAATGAAGATTGAAAATAATCTCCGGAAAGCGCATGTGTGCCGGCGCGGTCAATCTAGTTTTTCATATGTCGTCTTTGTCGGGAAGATGCCACTCAATAACAAATCGATATACAGGATGTAACAGCATTCATTAGGTTCATCGTCACTAAGTTTTGTACGAGGTGGACAGATTTTTAACCCTAAGAGATAGAGAAAAATGAGAGACACATTGCGGTTATCTTTTTTTGAAAAACTCATTTTGCCGCCAATCTCATTGCTCTATCTTCTTCTGTTTCAAGCCTTAGCCAAAAATGAAATTTGCGCATTATCCCCGTTCCTGTATGTGCTATAAACTTGAAACGAAAACATTATATTATACACTTTTTTGATTGAAATGCAGTGGTTTTAATCCGATTTTCTGAGAGGTTTCCTTCCTGACTTATTACATGAAATGTTGTTTTCTTATGGAAAAATTATTTATTTTATGTCAAAATAATTACCGTTTTTTTCTTTCGTTTCAAAATTATATAACATGTCATACATCACGGTGGTGGCGCTTGGGGGGCAAGGGTTGGCTCACACCCCCCTCAAATTTTTATGGCCTATGCTCAACAGAATTATTTAAATTAATCATCACTTCCCTCACTGAAAATTCTTAGCCAGCCTTGCCCCCCACTAGCGTCATCACTGACCTAACAGCGATATATGACATGTTATATATTTTTGAATCGAGAATCGTGATTATTTTAACCTAAAAAGAAATTATTGTTTCCTAAAGAAAAAACAAAATTTCTTGTAATAAGTCAGGAAGGAAACCTGTCAGCAAAATAATATTAAGCCACTGTATCCCAAATAAAAAAGTCTGTATATTTTTTTGTTTCAAGAGTATAGCAGAAACAGGAACAATAAAACAATAAAACCAACCAATGGACTTAAGCTTCTAGGGGTCAATATCAGTCCAAATGCAACCTGTCATGAGCACGTCTGCTCAGTTGCCAAGTCAGCTGCACAGAAGCTTAGCTATCTATTTTGTGCGAGGAAATTGTTCACTCCAAAGCAGCTTTTATTACTTTACAAGGCTCAAGTGCGCCCAGCTATGAAATATTGCTCCCATGCTTGGGGTTCAGCTCCTAAGCACTCGTTACTCCTACTTGATTCCATTCAAAAAAGAGCAGTGCGCCTAATAGAAGATCCAACGTTAACTGCCAACCTTCATAGTCTCGATCACCGTAGGAAGGTTGGAGACTTATGCCTTTTTTACAGATACTACCACGGAAGGTGTTTTGCTGCCATTGCCTCCATGATTCCACCAGGGGCTCAATTTCATCGGCAAACAAGGCTAGCCGATAATAGTCACCAGTTTGCCGTGCATCTTTCTACAGCTAGGACATCGGTGTATCAGAAGGCTTTTCTACCGAACTGCAAGGCTATGGAATACCCTACCTCAAGATGTATTTCCCCTTGGTTACAACTTACAGCAGTTTAAGACACGCACAAACTGATTTCTTCTAAATTCATCTTGGGGCGCTTGAAAGGGCGCTATAAGCTCAGTCTTTCCCCGAGAGATGCGTATAAAAAAACGGAAATAATGACCAAGATTGAAAATGCCCAAAATCAAATTTGGTTTATAACTCGAAAACAGAAGAAAATGGAGCAATGGAGTTGACGGCAAAATGAGTTTCTCTACAAAACACCACCGCAATAATATATGTGACTTTTCTCTATCTCTTAAAGTTAATAAGTTGTATTTCAGGGATCACCAATTCTGGCCACCCTGTACTGTAAATTCATATAATTTCTACTACTAATTGATGTACTCATGTGGCCATGTCACTGTGATGAAAATACATGCTTTCGTGTCAATATTGCTTAGTGCAGTCGGCTTTCAATTGAGGTGTAACCCACCCTCTATTCTCTATCAAGAATTCGGGAGTGACAATCCCTACACCTTGAAAAGATTTGGCATTTCTGCAAGGGCGGATTTACGGGGGGGGTAATGGGGGTAATTACCCCCCCCATGAATATCGAAAACCTTTGAAAAAGTTACGCAACGTCGTGCACATATTTTCATTTGTTTGTTTTTTTACTACTTTTACTTTACTACTATTTTTTTCTTATTATATTATTCCTCCTAAATATTTTGATTAAATTTTTTTCAAGTTTTGAACCTGATTTATCGATCTTGAATCATCACTACCCCCCCATGAAAAAAAGCTATATCCGCCCTTGCATTTCTGTCAGAATTGATACCCTGTATATGCATTAAATCGATCGAAAAATAGATCTTAGAACTTAGCCAAACCCAAATGACATTCAATTCAATAATTATCGGATGATGAGTCCTCCGAAATTTTGTTCCTTTTATACGCACGTCTAACACATAGCACTTCATATGAATGTAGAACAACCTACCATTCACGTTATCTGGAAATTTAATTGAAGTTGAAAATAATACAAGCGAAATCATTACGATGTGTTCAATCAGTAACAAAATTAAAAATTTCAAGATGTCTATACCGACTATACCCGGAAAAGAATACTAAACACATGCCTCAGGAAAGTACTGAATTATAACCAACAAAATTAGAGTTTCGATGTATCGAAATCTATCCTGAGGCATATATATTTAGAATTCTTTATGATATCCAGTGATATTCTTTTGTATACAATACTAAAGAGGATATACGGATATACGATATAGATATCGTACATGAGCAGGTTGTTCACCATTAAGTGTCATATAGAGGATGACATAACTTCAACCATGGTTTGAGGTTATTAAGTTCTACTTAAACAATGCTTCAACTTTAAATGAAGAATATATCGAGAAATCGATTGACAGGAAAATAAAAGACGCTCATGAACTTTTTCTTCTTCAAAAATCGTCAAACAACAATTATCGATCTAACTTAACGAACCACCGATTCATCAGTGGGCGAAGACTGATGGAACTTTTATTTATATATTTACATTTTCAAATGCTTACAACAAGCGTACAATATTTCAACCTATCGAACACACACATGGATTGTTATCATTTAAAGGTTGATATTTTCTTAAAATCATCAGTAGGTATCGACGAAGTACGTCACACTATTATTACATATATTTTTATTTTTGCTCGAAATACCACAGTAACTTTAATTAATCTATTATAAGAATTGTGAAAATATCGCAATAGATATCGGTGTTCCTGAAGAGTGACGAGGCTATAAAAACAAGCACTTTTGTTCTTAAAGCGTCATCGAAAGCGTGCCTCTCAATCGAAGTGGAAGAAATGTTTAATATATCTCTTCAAACTACCTGACATTTGGAACACACATTCGAACCTCGGGGGGAAAGTGCTCAGTCATTCAGAACATTTAATATCCATTTATCTCAGGTAATATAATATACCGAAACATAATTATTGACTAGAATGAAATAGGGAGTAGCTATTACATAACTATCCACGAGCTTTCGTACCTATCTGCCTGTAGAATCTTATTGCTTATGATCAATTTTCATCAGGAATAATATGTAAATTTCTATTATTGTGTTATAGGTTGTGATAATTATTGAACAATAATTTTCTGAATGCAATGAGGTGGAAACGAGAGTTGTAATGAAGACCAAACATTCTTGTGTTTCACACGCCTGCTGGTTGTGTTTTATTTAAGAGATGATTACCGTAATTTTTGATGTGGGATATTTATTTGCTTTCATTTATTGATTTGTAAACATACTCTACCGCCCCTTCATCATAAGGTTCACAATCAAATACAATTATTTCACTTTTTCATGGGATATGGAATTAACAAAATAGCACTTAGTACAACTGAATCAAATTTACTTGAGATTTGAGTTCTGCAAGTAAGGTCAAGTCGATTATCATCCAATTTACCTATAATCATAATAATAATAATCACACATATAAATATCGAATGAAATTTTTATGTCGTAGAAGACACTTTTTAATGAATGCTTGTTTCAAAAGTATAATGATCCGTGTGACTAAATGGGTAGTCTAGTTGAAAGTGGTCACCATCCACTGGTCGGTCAACAGTCAGCAGTGCTTTGCTTTAGGTGGCGCAAGAACACAAACACACACCCCAACCAGAACACAACTAAATAATTCTCCAAACTCTCACAAAGCTAAATCTTCTAAAACTTTTTTCTGCGTTTTTTTTCTATCAAAATGCTTTTTTTAAGCTTGTAAACAATACTCATAAGCATCACTTACAAAATTTCTAAATAGTTAATATTAGATACCATGGCACGTGCGTCGATAGCTAACACTTAGAGTGCCGGACCCGTAATGTAATATATATCATAATCAATGAGCAATGAAAAACCTTCTTTTTCAATATGACCGTGTGGTAATTTGGCTTTTCGACCTGGGATTGTTTATGATCATCAGAAGGAATTCCTTAGTACATTAATTACATTTACAACACCCGGCGAGATCTGATTCAAACTATGCATACCAACAGATAAAACATAATCTTGCTTCACTTTCTCAAGAATAATATCATTTTAATGCCTTTCACCTATTACCATACACAAAAGTTTAATGATTATACATTTCAAAAAAATATACAAAATCTGAGAGTGGTTAATCGTTTTCGTCATAATCTCATTTATCGTTACGATGAAATCATAGCTATCTACTAAAATCTAGGCTTGAAATTGCAATCAAAACTTGTAATCATCAATTCTACAGGTGAAGATTTGTGCACATTGTTAACCTTCAAAAATAAATTGCAAGAATTAGCCCCAGGAGGTTCAATTATTGTCTGCAAGTGAATTCCTGCGTCTGGTATGATATCATTATAAATACATCAAGTTTCAAGTATTATGTAAATTGATACAGGACCAATTAATTCTTCCCATATTCATTCATGATATTTAAATATTCGAAGACCGCCCATCTGAACTGGAAAAATGTAATTTTCTGTTTCTTCAAAGTAACAAATTCCCACTTGCCGTCCCTTTGAGCATTAACCGACCTCTACATCTTAAGTTTAAACATAATTGTTTCAATTTTGGATTATCGTTAATATAGATATATGAGAATAAGGCATATCATGTTAATAAAGCAAATATTTTATTTATCGAATATTACATACAGGTTATATCTGCGTGCTTACATATTAATCCAAATTTCATATCGATACGAAGCATTTTAGTCTTTGTTACTTTTTGTTTCATTATTTGTTTGCCTTTCGCGATGTTCTTACGAGAAAGATTTGTAGTGTGAAAATCTTAATATACAAATAAGTCTGAAATATTGATTTCATTTTCAAAGAAATAGCCAGGACAGGTCAATTTTCGTGTTTAGGTAGCAATGTCATAATAAGCATACCTACATCACTTTTCCAGTGGCTTATTGAAAGAGAGGCTATGGAAGTTTTTTTTCGATTGCAATATCCGTTTTTTAGTTGATGTTTCAAGATCATACACTCCTTTGAACGTCCTTCACAAAACAATGGTCTTGTACTTCATAATACTTTATTTTTCAAAACGTTAGCTACAGTAGACCCTTGTTTGGTGATAAATATTCAAAGTGGTATATGTTCTAGCAAAATCAATCCAAAATGAGTGGGTATTGCAATTCAAAAATTGATCCCCGCAGCCTCCCTTTAGCATGAGCCACTGGAAAACTGTTAACTGATATATGCCCATTATATATAAGTGAGAGCTGAGCCAACCAATCATGATTTCAATGCAATTAATCTTCAAGTCTGTTAATTTCTCTTAAATGATGCTTTTATCATTTTGTATTTAAGATAATTAAAACTCAGACATAATAGTCCTACTATAAGGATGAGAAAATTTATTCATATAGAATAGGTTACAAAAATAGACACATTGATATTTCATATAATTAAAATGAAAACATTATTTCTATAACCTTTACGACAACGCTAATTCGATTCCAAAAAAATAATGAATGCAAGAATTTCGAATTGCTATGAAAAATTTTCTTAATCTCAATTGAGCTTAAGATTGCTATAATTCAATAATAAATCTACACTGATCCTTACAACAACTAAGCGGGGAAATAATCCATATTCTTGCATCAGTTGTTTCTTGCAAAAAATTTAAGAAAAGCTCTGAGTAGGTGCGTCTGAGCGTTCGTTAATTGGTGGAACAATATTTTGTATAGTAGGTAGTACTTGAGATTGATACTAAATAGATGAGTGCAAAATGTCAGCACGATCGGTATGATATTCTGGAAATAATTTTGTTTTCATTCACACACACCCATGGGCTCAGCAATTATGCTATGTACCCACTTTCAAGTATTTTTAGATTGCGCTGTAGGACGACAAACAACCCCCCCCAAGACATCCCACAACGTCCATGCCCGTCGGAATTCGACCCGAGACCACCAGCACCACAGGCCAGACCGATACCTCTGAGCCACCAGGAGTCAATTCTGGAAATTATTCAAAAAAGAAATATGTTGAAACTTGACAAAAAAAATTGAATTCCATTATTCTGATGATACGATCCACTTGAAAATATTCATGAACGTTCAGTATATCAATCTTCATTCACGAAATAATTTTATTCGAATCGGATATCATGGATCATCGGATATTATGGAAATATTTATATTCTTTTTCTTCAATATTCCATTTGAATTCTCTATGGTCCTGTTATCACTATGCTTGGAAAGAGGATTACAATAAGCATTTTGCATGATGTGACAGCAAAATTTCATTTCGATTGATTTTGTTGCTTCTGAGACATTGAGGAACAAACATTTTGAATGGCCATATTTTGTGGAACACCCTGTACGGTTAACAAACTTAACCGCGGCATTTGAGAACCAAACTTACCCTGAAACTCTCTCAAATCTCTAGGACAATCCCTTCGAAAGTTATAGAGCTTATGCCGAACGGCTCCACGGACCGAATTGTATTTGATCACGGATTCGTCATCAGGGAGTTGAACCCTATCGTTTGAGACTATTTTCGGCTCAAAATTCGAAAATAGCGAAAACATTGGAAATCGTTGCGAATCAAAACCTAGTCTAACATAAGGAGCTTGTGTGAGTGTGCCCACATATGTCGGCAAGGCAGTAATCTATCCCATTAAGAATCCGTTCCGCTTGTAACTGGTACTGATTATGCTGAAACAAAACTAACAGAATCCTACTCTCTTTTCAGATCATAGCCTGAACAAAAGCCATCCATATCAGGATTCCTTCGTTCTGGTAAGTGTCTTTTAAAACCTCCGTTTGTTGCATGTAGCGAGTACGACAGACACATGTAATCAGCTTACGCGCTATTATTTCCCTGAATGTTAGTGTGGAGGAGTCTCACAACCTCTAATCAGTGGCGTCACTTATCCTTACTTTCAATTATCCTGCTTTGTATTATGCGATTTATAAGCTAGGTGCCATTTCTGCGAAGAATTGAAAAAACTGTATTTTTAACAAATTCTCCGTTTATCAGATAATGCCTCGGATTGAATTGAATCATGTACTTTCTTAAATTTCAGCAATCTAGACAAACGAAACCTGGAAATAATCGAGTGTATCGTAAATGAGAAGAAGTTTGAAATGTAATTCCTTCGTGCCAACCGAACACAAAGTAGTCAGGAGCAATACTACTGAAACATAGAAACAAAGAATTTCATATTATGTCAAATAAATGTATTGTGCAAAATGAGAATGTATTTCAATCAAGAATTCATACTCAATTCATAATGCGGTAGGCTGCAAAATCTTGTAATCATTTCGTTTATTAATCTAGCGATTGATGCACTGGTTGATTGAGTACCTATTATGGATGACCACAGCAGAATTACCAAATATGCATAATCTAACATATAATAATTCAAATTCAAAACTATTATTCAATATCGTCTCCGAACATTCCAAATTAAGAAACGAAAAAAACGTTAATGTTTATCCGTCATTCGATGAGACACAACATTATTATATAAACATATCTGACCGTGAACGCCACTGTTTTAAGCAATCAATTACATGCTGTAGTTATTTCAGCAATGCTATAAATTATGAACACTTAGGCTGTTCATCCTTTTGGTCATGCCGACTGTTGACCATCTGTGTTATCATTTTTTGAAATATGGTTTTGATTTATGCCGTTGGAAGCATAATCAGGTTGTGTGTGGTGAAAAGATAGATGATTTTGCATGTGAGTTCTCTTCGGTTTGCTCCTTTCAGATATGATGTGTATAAATCATTGAATATCGTGGGAAATGAATGGGAGAGGTAACGATTCGAATAAATTTCAGCTCAGAAAGTTCTTGACGTACCTACTGAAAAGCGACATAACGTCCTAAAGAAACAACACGTGTTTTCTGAAATGGGCTGATGTAATTTATATTGCTTTTCATCATCACCATAAGTAACAATTTTTATACATAATTGATCTGGGGCGAAAACTCATCTTCGTGAGAAATTGATATAATATCACTGTTGCTCCGCAAAAATCTATTATTATTGGTATTGTTATCCGTTATCATAAATAAAAAATATCCTTATAACATCAATAATTCAACCAGATACCGGTTGGTTCACTATCTCAAGTTTAATTGAGAAATATCTAAGAAAATCGAACAAAACTTTACTTGAGGTTGAGTGCTTCTGCGGTCTTATCCATCAGTCCATTTTAACAGATACATATATTCAAGCCCATTACAGCAGTAAAAATTACAAAGATTTTAATTCTTCTGTTAAGAAATTAGTGTTTTGGAATCTCCAAAACAGGAGTTCGGTCAATTAAAACGGATGAATTTAGTCTCAGGCGATATCACCAATCAATAATAGTCTCGTTAATATACAGGATGTTTTGAAACTACTATGTATGTTCTGTAGGGGATTTATTTAGATGTTTAGAATTTTTCTGTCTACAAGAATGACCAACCCAACCAATAATTTGAATCTAACTGATAGTACACAGATTCACATGAACGAATCGAAAGCGATTGATTTCAGAAGTTATGGAGTACAGTCGTTCTGAAAAAAATTGAGAAAGGCCCTGCGGAGGTGCTCTTGAGCGCTCTTTTATTGGCGGAACAATAAAACCATTACCTCAAAATTCTGTATTGGACTTGAGATTGATACTAAGTATTATTAAATGCAAAATCTTTGCACGATCGGAATAATGTTATGGAAATTATTCAAAAACTGAGATATGTAAAAACTTTACAATTAAAAAAATTAAATTCTATGGTTTTGATGATGCGATCTCCTCAAAATTTTGAATAGACATTCAGAATATCAATTTCATACACAAAATAAATTTCACTCGAATCGCATAAGTATCTTGTTATGTAAAAATAGAGATTCTTTTCCAATTAAATTTCCTATGGTTTTGTTAAGACTATTGCCACAAAATTCTGCATGAAGCTTACAAGGAGCATCTTGCATGCCGCCAAATTTCATTTCAATTAGTTTCGTTCTGTCTGAGATATTGAGGAACAAAAATTTTGAAAGGCCATATTTTATGGAACACCCTGTACGATTTGGCTGGTTAACGAAATCAACCCAGACATTAAGGCGAAGTGATACAGCACTCGTTTAAGTAGAACGAACGCTAAAGAAAACACTATGTATTGTGTAGCATCTGTCTCAAATTTCTGCTTTTTGCACGAAAAATGTTTGAAGAAGCTTTATTTTTCAAACATTACCATAAAGGTTTAATTTTTGGCACGAGATAATAATCAACCGTCGAAAGTAAATTTCTACATTCATTATTTCTACATCTACTATCTGAAATATACATTGTTCGGGATGAATCAAGAAAATCAAATAATAATTAAATAATAATAAATTCTTGTTTGCTGATAAACTTGACTCTTTCACTGCGAATATAAAATAGAATCAATATGAAAAAGCTGTTCATGATTCAACTGATAATTGCTGCAATTAACCCAATTATGAACTTTTGCCACCATGGGAACCTATTAGATCAGCCCTATCCTCAGCAGCTATCTCGCGTTCCCATACATAATTCATTAATTTACAAAAATTGAAAAGTTCATAGTCAATAACGCGACAATTAATCACGTGGTAATTTTCCCATAAACCAGAAAATCGTTTAACCACCATCAAGCTACCATATAATTATCGATATCCAATAATGAGATAGTAAGACAAGAAGTGAAATAATCAAGGCTAAGAATTCAATATGCTGTTAGTCGATTTTCATGTTTCATTCTAAGCACGAACACAAACTCGACCACTAGTTGTGGGACGCACTTTTCTTCTTCTTCTAATCCGTGTGCTTTACATTTGTATGGCCCATTAGTCGCTAATCTGCGCTTCTTGTGCAAGAAGTGACGCAAAGAGCCTGTTTGCCATTCCTGAGAGATCAGCTACCGATTGAAAAGCTTTCTTAATTGTTATTGTTCTCTTTTTAGCCTAACTATTATTGTTATGATTGAAGCTTATGTAGACGTTTTTTGCGTACTACGGCATTCCGATTTAGTGTTCTTCGTTCACCCTATGCTCGAGTCCGTGCTATAAACTCTGAGAGGCTCGGAACGCTCCTGTGTCTCTTCTTTCTGTTTATTTACGATGCTTCAGAATTACAATAAATCAGCCGTTTAATTAATTTCCGCTTCTTTTTGTGCAATCGCTCTTTACTAAATGGAAGACCTGAAGAAGTCGGAACAAAGTCGGAATTTGCAGAAGTGATAAATAAAGAAGCTTATAGATCGGTTTGTGATTGCATTGATTTTAGCTGAACTGGATATCATTCACTATTGATTTTAAATGGATACTCTCAATACTATCTATACGTTGAAGAATGAAGATGGTGTATCGTACCGCAAGGTGTACCTCACAAATTTATACATATTGTGTAGTATTTCTAATGTATTGCTTCAACTTGTTCTAACCGTCAACATAAAAGGCGATTGCGATGATTTCATTGAAAAATATTATCTGATTAGGTAATGTTAACGGAGTTTGATCTTGATATTCAAATATATTGCTTCAAATTGAATGATACTCATTCACGATTTATGGTGATCATAATATGATAATACGGTCCACTATCAGTATATTATTGGTTGCGATTTCAATCTTTTGATTTGGTTTAATATGGTCGACACTATGCAATTTAACTACCAGTGTGAACATCTCCATTCATTATGTGAATCAACTAATGTTGCGAAGAAACCCAATAATGAGAGTCTGGATGTTATATTGCGAATTTGAATTTTTCTATCTTGAGGAGAACTGCAATATATTATATTTTTTGTTCTATTGTTACTTGTCAATTTCAAGGTTTCGACAAATCATTTTGAACGCGGAGTGCGGACTCCTGCACAAGAGGATAAAATTTCATAATACCTCAATAGACATAAAAATACTAAGGTTTTGCCGGATATCTACATTTCAATGATCATTTTCAAATGCATATCTTATGTTTCATCTCAAGTCTTTACAATCGTTCACCATGAAGCCGTATGTAATCCGTTATCTAGGACCCAATAAAGCACCATTGATCCTCATAAATGAACTCATAACCATAAGAAAAACCACAATGTTGATGAAAAAATCATTTATATCAAATTATGTTCGTGGTGTAGATTTTCGAAAAATTAAATTTCCTCATGGTTTTCCATTCAATTCAGGAGAAAAAAAGTAACCTGCAAAATTTCGATACAGTCAATACTTTTCTCGGAAAAAATAAAAACTTACAAGCAGTTATGATATCTGTTCATTTCATTTCATCGTATAAGTGACAGAAGATGAAGATGTTCTATAAATCTTTCTGAAGGTTTAATTACTAATTTCCGGAAAAAAAATTATATCCATAGTATTTTTATTTCTCAATTAGAACTCACTTTCGATCAATAAGCATAATTGACAACAGGAGTTTTTATTTTTTTCCAGATACAATAACGCTAAAATACATCAATTCTCTGCCTCATAGACCTTCGTATTCTTTCGAATATCCCGGTAGTATTTCTATGGTTTCACACGATGCTACAATTCGATTTTTGAAATCATTTATGTCCAATATTGGCGTCGTGTAAACTAAAGATTTAAGATGACCCCATTTTCAATAATCCAATGGATTTAAATAGGGAGACCGTGGAGGCCACGCGGCTGGACCTCCACGACCTATCCAGCGATCCGCTTAATATGTGGCATTCAAGTACTCTCTAAAGTTAATTCCAAAGTGAGCTGGAGCTCCATCATGCTAGAAAATGCTTACCTTCTTATTTGCAGAGGAACATCTTCCAGAAGAATTGGTAGCTCGTCTTAAGAAAAACGTTTATATTCTTGCGAGTTCAACGTGCCGGGTAAAAAAAGAACCGATCGAATAATTTTCCTGCACCCCTAACCATACATCAAGAGAAAATTGTTGCTGGTGTCTACTTTCAATGATTTGGTGTGGGTTTCTTCAGTCCAATCATGATTTTTGTGAAAATTGATAATAGCATTTCTAGAAAAGCAGGCCTCGTCGGTGAAAAACACTAATGATAAAAATTAGGTTTTCAAGAATTTTGTACAATATTCAAATTCAATTTATTTTGAAAGGGAAATCGCGCTGAAGTAATTCATGGACACGCTGAATGTGGAATGGATGTAATGAATTTGTCTTTAAAAGTTTCCACACAACATTTTTTGTAGTGTTCAGTTCTTTTGCAATCTTTCTGGTGCTGGATTCCGGTTGGTTTTCAACAAAATTTAGTACTGCTTTCTCCAAAGCATCA